>CM045733.1:63372500-63505000 GCA_024760905.1 Plotosus lineatus | reverse complement strand
ACTATTAAGACCTTCTCGGCCAAGACCAAATTCAAGATTTTCACCAGCAATGTCAAATCCATCATGATGTATAGTTCTGAAACATGAAAGGTGACTCTATCTACAACCAAGAAACTTCAGACCTGTGTGAACCGATGCCCGCGTACCATCTTAGGCATACAATGACCTGAAACAATCAGCAACAAGGATCTATGGAGACACACAAACGAAGAACTGATCAGCACCCAAGTAGCCTGAAGAAAATGATGATGGATCGGCCACACCCTGAAGAAATAACCAGAAGATATCACTCACCAGGCACTTTGGTGGAGCCCACAGGGGAAGAGGAAGGTGGGCAGGCCTAAAAAGGCATGGAGGCAATCGATTGACGAGGAGCTTAAGAGTGTGTGCCTCACATGGACAGAAGCCCAGAGGACAGCCCAAAACAGGACACGATGGTGAAGTCGTGTGAAGATGTTGAAACCCTATGCTCCTCAAGGATCTTGAGGATTAAATGACAAATGAAATGTATATACATCTATCATTCGTTCATTTTGTCAGGAGCTTAATCCAAATTTGAGGGGGCTGGTGCCTAACTCAGCCATCTCTGGGTGAAGGCAGGTGAACAGTTCACCAGATCATTGCAGGGCCAACGTGGGCATACAATTGTTTAGACTCGCTCTCACGCCTAGGGGCTATTTGGAGCTGCCACTCAGCCTACTGTCCAGGTTTTGGGACTGTAGGAGGTCCCAGTGTATACTTTTACTTGAAGGGGTTTCAAACAACCCACACAACCAATTTACCAAGACAAACACACACAAATTCACTCCTAGAGGCTTTTTAGAAACGTCAGTCAGCCAAATGTGGCTGTTTTTGAATAGTGGGAAAAAACTGAAGTGCCCAGAGGAAACAACACAAGCAGAGGGAGAACACAGAATAAATGCTGAAGAGGCGGCTTGAACCTGGACCTCCTTCATGTGAGGATAGAATCTCGTGTTTTTCCTCTTTGCTTCAGAACCCATTGGCATTTATGCTGCTTCTGTTCCTGGTGTTTTGTCCATGTTTCATATGTGTGTTTCTTGCACACTTTCCTCCGGGATCAATAAAGTACTCTGATTCTGATTTCTGTTTAGGGCGGCACAGTGGCATTGTAGTTAGCATGTCCACCTCACAGCATGAAGGTCCTGGGTTTGGTTCCCAGCTTGGGTGTTTCTATGTGGAGATTACAAGTTCTCCCCGTGTTTGAGTGGATTTCAAAGTACAAAAACATCAAAAGTAGGTTAATTGGCTGATCCAGATCGCCCCTGGCGAGCTGTCTAGGGTGTACCACGTCCTTGCCTAGAGTCAGGTGAAATGGGAACCAGTCTCCTCGTAACTCTAATCCGGATTAAGCGGTTCAGAAAATGAATGAATGAATGATTTCTGTTTGGTCGAGAGACCGGATTCTGAACTGATAACCAGTTTATTGGAGGGACAAAACAGACACAGACAACCCTAAAGAGCTCAACTCACACTTACATTCACACCTATCTGCAATTCAGAGTAGCAAGCTTCCCTAATGTGCATGGTTTGGAATATGGAAGGAAACCCAGAGGTATTCTGGTGAAATCTATGCAAGCATGGGGAGAGCATACAGAGAAAGGCTCTTTGCTGTGCTTCAAATGTTGAATCTTCTCACTGTCAGATGACTGCTTAGCCACTGCACCCCATAATGATGATATATACTTAAAATATTGACCAATGTGAATGTTTTGCATGTTATGTAAAAGTAAAACAAATGTGTGTAGAATTTGTGTATTGTGTATAGAATTTGAGTGTAGAATAAGTATTTTAAGGGAGCGACATAATGGGATGATATTGATGACTTGCATCAGTTTCACTGGGTGTCTGTGGTATTTATGGATACAGTGAACATGCATGCAGTTCCATGGATGGCAAAAAAAACACTTTTGTGGCTTTCCATCATAGCGATTCTTTCTTTGTTATGAAACTATATCTCTAAAATACTAAATAGAGCTTACATACTTAACCAAATCATAGCCTCAGATGCTGTGTAACTATACAGTATAAGCGGCTCAATCATCTCTATTCAGTCATAACATCTACTGTATTGCTTTGACTCCAGCTCTGGCTTCAGGGCGAACTGTGGTTGGGTTCATGTGAGTAGAGTTAAGAGCAGGTGTGAAGAAAATCGCTAACCTAGGTGCCTGGGGCTAGCACATTCCATATCTAGGATAATAGTTTATTATTTATTAGCACTTGGTGGGTCAATGGGTTTTACAAATAGAAAAAAAAGATTAAAAATATTTACTGGCTTTATTTGGTACAGTATGATACCTTATGCTGTAATCATGATGCGAGGAGGTGCGTGCAGGTTTGTGAAAGCGCCGAAACATGTAAGCAAACAGTCATCTAAAACTCTTTAGAATATTTAATACAAACCGGATTCCAAAAAAAGTTGGCACACGATATAAATTGTGAATAAACACTGAATGCAATGATGTGGAAGTTCCAAATTTCAACATTTTATTCCGAATAGGACATAGATGACAGGGTCAAAAGTTTAAACTGAGAAAGTGTATCATTTTACGGGGAAAAAATATGTTGATTTTAAATTTCACTGTCAACAAATATCAAAAAAGTTGCGACAAGGCCATTTTCACCACTGTGAGGCATCACCTCTTCTTCTTACAACAGTCTGCAAACGTCTGGGGACAAAGGAGACAAGCTTCTCAAGTTTAGAAATAGGAATGCTGTCCCATTCCTGTCTAATACAGGCCTCGAACTGTTCAACTGTCTTGGGTCTTCTTTGTTGCACCTTCCTCTTTATGACGCACCAAATGTTCTCTATAGGTGAAAGATCTGGACTGCAGGCTGGACGTTGTAATACCCGGATCTTTTCCTGCGCAGCCATGATGTAATTAATGCTGCATGTGGCCTGGCATTATCATGTTGAAAAATGCAAGGTCTTCTCTGAAAGAGACGACATCTGGATGGGAGTATATGTTGTTCTAGAACCTGAATATACCTTTCTGCATCAACGGTGCCTTTCCAGATGTGCAAGCTGCACATGCCACACACACTCATGCAACCCCATACGATTACAGAGCCAGGCTTCTGAACTGAGCGCTGATAACAACTTGGGTTGTCCTTGTCCTCTTTAGTCCAGATGACATGGCGTCCCAGTTTTCCATAAAGAACTTCGAGTCGTGATTCGTCTGACCACAGAACAGTTGTCCACTTTGCCACACTCCATTTTAAATGATTCCTGGCCCAGAGAAAACGCCTGCACTTCTGGGTCCTGTTTAGAAATGACTTCTTCTTTGTACTGTAGAGTTTCATCTGGCAATGGTGGATGGCACGGTGGATTGTGTTCACCGACAATGGTTTCTGGAAGTATTGCTGAGCCCATTCTGTGATTTCCCTTCCAGTAGCATTCCTGTTTGTGGTACAGTGCCGTTTAAGGGCCCGAAAATCACAGGCATACAGTACGGTTTTTCGGCCTTGACCCTTACGCACAGAGATTGCTCCAAATCCTCTGAATCTTTGGATGATGTTATGCACTGTAGATGATGAGAACTAAAATCTCTTTGCAATTTTTCGCTGTGAAACACCTTTCTGATATTGCTCCACTATCTTGCTGCACAACATTGTGAGAATTGGTGATCCCCATCTTCACTTCTGAGAGACACTGCCACTCTGAGAAGCTCTTTTTATACTCAATCGTGTTGCAAATTGACCCCATTAGTAGTAATTGGTCTTCCAGCTGTTTGTTATACGTGCAATTGACTTTTCCAGTCTCTTATGCAATGTGCAACTTTTTTGAGATTTGTTAACACAATGAAATTTAAAATCAATATATTTTTCCCATAAAATTATACATTTTCTCAGTTTAAACTTTTACCCTGTCTTCTATGTTCTATTCGGAATAAAATATTGAAATTTGGCAGTTCCACATCATTGCATTCAGTTTTTATTCACAATTTTTTTTTAGTGTGCCAGCTTTTTTTTAGAATCCGGTTTGTAAATATCACTAACTTTTTTCGAATGACTGTGAGGAGAGAATCTCATTTGCATATTTTAAGAAAAATTCTGTACTCCTGACTTGTTGAAATTTTTGTCATTATCACAAACAAAATGAAACACTTGATCATACTCATCATATGTACTCATCCATATTAATTCATGCACCTGTTGCTTTACTACATGTTAATACAGTATGTCAGCTACTATTTTCTTAGCAGTCAGAACATGTGACTTGGCAAGCGCAGTGGGGCTTTTTCACTCGCCGTGTGGGCAAGCTAATAGATGTACGTCATTTCCTTCCCTAGTGGAGACTGAATCCTCATTGTAAATTCAGTGTTTAGTACTTTTTCTTAGCACCGATGCTCAGTGACCTTTCCCGTTAGAAATCACTCAAAAATCCCTGCATCATTATAGCATGCGTCAATACAAAGCAAAATCCAGTTGCTGCAGGAAATAATTTAATCACACTTATCTATATTAGTTACTTGTTGTATTTAAAGGTTTAAAGCCCAAGCTAATTCTACCTTGCTTGCTCTTTGGGCTGGCAAGACAATGACTAATGTACTTGGTCAGGTGGCAAACACCATTAGCTTGTGACTATGCTATAGACTGGCTGCTCTGGGACACACGCTACAGACTGGGGGAAATCACTCTGTGCTCTGAATACTCCATCTGCTTCTGCTTCACCTCACACATGTGACTTGGTTGCTACCAGAATATTCCAATAAAATATAAATATGTTTATAAATAACATGAGAATTGGAGAGCAATGGGAATAGAAATGGAAATGAACAGGAATAGAAACGGGGGAAAAAAACATAAATCTAAGATTCCTGGGTTATTTTGGTTGCCCTGTATAGAGTGGCATGCAGAAGTACGTATTTCGTTGCCATACAACCTGAAATAAAAAATGAACTTTTTGTTGGGTTTTAGCAGTTAATTTACACAACATGCTAACGGAATAAAGGATAAAAAATATTTGTCATTGAAAGTCAACAAGAAACAGTGAAAAACACACACACACACACACACACACTAACAAACAAAAATGTGAGTGGCGGCAAGGTGATGTGGGGCCCATCTCACAGCAACAAAGGTCCTGGGTTCAATTCTTGGACTCGGACTTCTCCATGTGTAATTTGCATATTAGCACAGTGTATGCACCGGGTTCCTCCCACAATACAAAGACTTGCACATTAGGCTAACTGGCTGTTCCAAATTGACCCTAGTCAGGGTGTATGGTTGTGTGTTGTCCTGTGATGGCCTGGTGAGCTGTTCAGTATGTACTCCAACTTCACCCATTGTTGGTTGAAATAGGCCCCAGCCTCCTCATAACCCTAATAGGATTAAACGGGTTGGCAAATGAATGAGTGAGTGAAAAGACATGAGCATACATAATTATTCAACTCCGACTGGCAGTACTCTATAAATCCACCGTCTCCAGAAATTAAAGCTGCAAGTCTCTTAGTGTATGTCTTTAAAGTAAAACTTCTCCAGCTTCTTCAAGCTATTTCCCTGTATTTAGCACCAGTCCTCATGTTTAACAAATTCCTCAGTCCCTGCCAATGATAAATATCCCCACAGCATTATACTGCCACCACCGTGCTTCATTGTGTGGTGGGGTTCATGGAGTAATTAAGGATTTGGGGTTTACTTTAAAAATAGCATTTTCTTTGATGACCAAAAAACCTTCACCCATATGTCTGTGGCTACAACTTGACTTTTGATGAGCTGTAAACATGCTTGTTTTTGTTTTTTTTTTGTTTGTTCTGGCCACTCTTCCGTATAGCCCAGTGGAGTGTCAACAGATTCACAAGTCTCCACTGTAGAGCTTTCCAGCTCCCTCAGGGTTATCTTTGGTCTCTTTGTTGCCTCTCTGATTAATGCCACCCTTGCCCAGTCTGTAAGTTCTGCTGAATGACTCACTCTAGGCATGATTGCTGTGCTGCAATAATTTTTTCATTTTGTGATAACTGATCTAATGGTGCTCTGTGGGATTTGCTTGGTGGTGCCATTTGATTAGAGGTGTTTTCAGTACAGCTCAATATATCCCGAGATCATGTAATACTTGATTGTACACAAGTGGACTTTTTTTTTAGGTAATTATATAACCTCAAAAGTTAATTGGTAGATTTTATTTAGAGGCAGATGTGGTGATTGATAATAGAAGCATGAAGTTTTTTTTTTTTTTTTACTTTGGACTATTTTGTGTATAAAAATTCATTTATATTACAGGCAATAAAATAAGAAAAATGCAATACATTTGCATGTCAGTGTGTGTGTGTGTGTGTGTGTGTGTGTGTGTGTGTAATAAGTCTTAGACATGCCTGCGATAAGACATGTTTGTGATTCTGTATGGTGAGAAAGTGGAGGTAAGGCCAAAATTTGTCTTTGTTCCATGGCCTGAGACTTGATGTGACAGCCATGCCTACGGCTCTGGAGCATGGTTGGAATTTGTAGTCATGTGAGCATTTTGGCCCTTACCAACAAAACATCATGCAGCTGATATACTGAAGGCTCCGTTGCCTAGCTACTGATCAGAGTTAAGATTAATGTATAATTGCCTTGCTAGTCAGTGGTGGCCTGGTGGTAAAGGTGCTGGATCACTGATGCCAAGGTCGGGGTTCAAGCCTCACTCTCAACAGGTTGTCACTGCCCCGTCTCCCCCTCCAGTGTAGCTAACCGGGTTATCAAAGGCTGCCCATGTCGCTCAGTGTCTATGGTGTGAGGCATGTCAAAGAACCATTGCTGACTTTTGACAAGAGCAGCTGCATAGCAGTCAGCGTGTTTCTACCCTGCGATGGCCTTCCCTCGGCCAGAGTCGGCTGAGATGGGTGCCAGCCTCCCCGTGGCGCTAATTAGGATTAAGTGGTTCAGAAAACGAATGAATGCCGTGCTAGTGCATAATACCATCTCCTGTATTCAGTGTAGCTAAAAACCTTATTATGAATTTAGATGTAATTTAATTGAAATTTATTAAACTCTTAGATGTTTTGTAATGATGTCTTCCTCGTCACGATAGGAATCTGTTGGCGTTATATGGTTTCTATCAGTTAAGCAGAGAAAAGTAATTTTAACCTTCTGAGATCCAACTCTTCTCTTATGAGGATGTCATATATTTTCAACAATACAGACTGTCCTCGCTTTACATTTATTCGCCTTACGTTTTTTTTTTCGAATTTACGTTTGAACTGACAGTAAAAAAATTTTGTAAAAAAAAAAAAAATTTTAGAAGTCAAATTTTGAGTTTAGCACGCTCTCCGTAGTACGAGACATTCTTACGTAGTACGTAGACGTAGTACGCTACTTAGGCATGACGCTGCATCCATTGTTTACATGGCGCTGCATTCATTGTTTACAAATGACAGACTGAATGTGCCCTGCTTCTTCCCAGTTCACTGCGTGTTACCCATGTGTTAAGACATCGTCTCTGTGATCTTTGTGTTTACACTGTTTTCCGTATTTGTAACCCTAAGCAAATATAGTTGATCAGAAGCGTAAGCCTACTAGTGATAGTGGTAATCAGAATCAGTGGTAATAAGTGAATTTGATTAACATTTATTTATTTGAAATTTTTTCGCTTGAATTTAATTTGTTTGAAATTAATGTTGACGTTGTTTTACAATGTTATGTTTATAAAAATTGATTTAGAGGTGTGTTTTATGAGATACAGTAATAGTATTTATGGATGTATAGTACAGTATGAATGTCATATGTTACTGAAACGGACAGTAACAACTTACTTTTTTTTTTTTTTTTCACCTTACATTCGGCCGTTCGGAATGTAACTAAAACGTAAGTTGAGGAGCGTCTGTACTGTATGTGTGTGTCTGTCTAAGATCTTCATGTAAAAGCCATTGGGTATATCTCTTTTGTCAAACTATTTGTTTGAAGACTCTGATCAAGTTCAATATCAGGTGGTGACAGACAGAAGCAGTGTGAAGATATGAGAAATGAGAACACTCACAGCATAAATTTTTGGGTTATATTTAATTATATCAACTATTACTTCATTCGGTATTGTTTCAGAATGAAATTAATTTATTATATTAAATGCAATTTTTCATACACTTGTTAAGCACACATTATTATTATTTTATTTATTTTTTTTTCTGCTTTTGTCATGTAGGCCAGTAAGTGCAGACGACTCGACAGATGCTTTCGATAAAAAAAACAATATTACCCTCTTCACACGCATCTTGGACAGACTCCTGGATGGCTACGATAACCGGCTCAGACCCGGACTAGGAGGTGAGCTTTTGAGACTTATTAAATATATGAAGTGTTCACCTGCTGACATTCTGAGTTTAGATGTCAGATTTTTTTAAATGTTATTTAGCAAGTTAAGTGCTTTAAAACAGGCTTTTAAATAAATGGAAAATCCTAAAGGTGCTGCATAGCTCCTTTTCTGCATCGTTCAATATCTATAAATAAATTATGTTGTCATTGAGCCTACATGTCTAATGCTTTGTCAAGTTTTCTTTGTGTAATTATAATGCACACATCCAACCACTCCTGCACATTTCCCCATATCTATCTATCTATATATCTATCTATCTATCTATCTATCTATCTATCTATCTATCTATCTATCTATCTATATATATATATATATATATATATATATATATATATATATATATATATATATATATATAGGGATCCCTCGCTACTTCGCGCTTCAATTCATGAGGCTTCAGTGCATCGCGGTTTTTTAAAAAAAGAAATAAATATTCATTGAATTAAAAAATAAGGAAATTAAGGGGAAAAGTTAAGGAAAATGCCCCCAAAACAATGCCAATTATGCAAAAAAAAAAAAAAAAAAAAAAAACCCACCTAAACAAACACAAAACAAAAAACAACACAAAATCTCCCATCATAACTACTTACATTGTTGCATCTGTGTGTGCATGCGCATCTGTGCGTGCGCGCCTATGTATGTGTGCCGTCTTCTTCTCATGCAATACCATCTGTATGTGTGTGTATTTATATTTTATTTACATATTATGTTTTTTTTAATGTTTAACTGTTATAAGCATTGACAGTATTGGATATGTATTTATTGGTATTATATACACATATGCATGTACGTATACGTCAGTCAGGGGGGTGATGCTACTTCGTGGATTTCGGTGGTCACGTGGGGATCTCAGTTCCAATTAACCGTGGAAAGTGAGGGGTCCCTGTGTGCGCGTGCGCTTGTGTGTGTGTGTGTGTGTGTGTATGTGTGTGTGTGTGTGTGTGTGTGTGTGTGTGTGTGTGTGTGTGTGTGTGTGTGTGCTTCCCAATGGGAGGGAGCTGCATCTCTGTGACGAACAACTTTATTTTTTGGCTAAGGCTTTTAACCTTGTATAAACATATGTATGATTATAACTCTGCTAAGAATACATGGTCAACACAGGCACACACACACACACACACACACACACACACACACACACACACACACACACACGATTCCCAGTGAAACTGATTCCCAGTGCGAGTGAAAAGAAGAAGCGGGCTCGTGGCATACAGTTCAGTGATTTTGCAAAGGAATATGGCCAAACCCGTCAACCACTGGAACGATATTGAAGCAGAAGGAGGCCTTAATAGGTATACTTTTATAATTTTTAAAGGGTTTAGGGTGTAGTATTGGGGGCCTTGGAAAGAATCAGGCCTTTTACATGTAAAATTCGGCTCAACTTACGAAAAACTCAGGTTACAAAACCACTTCTGGAACAGATTAATTTCATAAGGTGAGGAACCATAATAATAAAAAATATATATATATATAATGCAGCCATGAGGGAGGGGCACAAGCCAGTGTCTCTCCCCCACGACGGTCCCAAGCCCAGATAAATGCAGAGGGTTGCATCAGGAAGGGCATCCGGCGTAAAACAAATGCTAAATAAAACATGAAAGTCATATCGAAAACATTCATACCGGATCGGTCAAGGCCCGGGTTAACAACGACCACCATCAGTGCTGTTAACCAACAGGGTACTGGTGAAAATTGGACTACTGTTGGTCGAAGACGTCGAAGAAGAAGAGGCGGGAGGCGTGTCCATGGGCAGAGAGAGAAGAGGAAAGGCAGGAGTTTAAGACTGAATGTAGGGACTTTGAATGTTGGAACTATGACAGGAAAAGGTAGAGAACTGGCTGACATGATGCAGAGGAGGAAGGTGGACATACTGTGTGTTCAGGAGACCAGGTGGAAAGGTAGCAAGGCAAGACGCTTAGGAGCGGGGTTTGAGCTGTTTTTTCATGGTGTGAATGGGAAGAGAAATGGAGTAGGAGTCATCTTGAAGGAGGGGTTTGTCAGGAATGTTCTAGAAGTGAAAAGTGTGTCAGAGTCTCAAGTTAGAAATTGAAGGCATGATGTTCAATGTTCTTAGTGCTTATGCCCCACAGGCAGGATGTGAGCTAGAAGAGAAAGAGAGATTCTGGAGTGAGTTAGATGAAGTGATGCAGAGTACCCCCAAAGATGAAAGAGTAGTCATTGGGGCAGACTTCAGTGGACATGTTGGTGCAGGAAACAGAGGGGATGAGGAAGTGATGGGTAGGTTTGGTATCCAGGACAGGAACGCAGGACAGATGTTGGTAGATTTTGCAAAAAGGATGGAAATGACTGTGGTAAATACTTTCTTCCAGAAGAGAGAGGAGCATAGAGTGACTTATAAAAGCGGAGGTAGGAGCACACAGGTAGACTACATCTTGTGTAGGCGATGTAGTTTGAAGGAAGTCAGTGACTGCAAAGTAGTAGCGGGTGAGAGTGTTGCCAAACAGCATAGAATGGTGGTGTGTAGGATGACTTTGATGGTGAGGAAGGTGAAGAAGGCAAAGGCAGAGCAGAAGACAAAGTGGTGGAAGCTGTAAAAGACGGAGTGTCATGTTGTCTTCAAGGAGGAGTTGAAAATGGCTTTGGGTGGTCAGGAAGTGCTTCCAGATGAGTGGACAACGACAGCTAATATGATCACAGAGACAGGTAGGAGAATTCTTAGTGTGTCATCTGGAAGGAGAGTAGATAAGGAGACTTGGTGGTGGAATGAGGAAGTGCAGGAGTGTGTACAAAGGAAGAGGTTAGCTAAGAAGAAGTGGGACATAGAGAGGACCAAAGAGAGTAAACAGGAGTGCAGGGAGACACAGCGTAAGGCGAAGGTAGCGGTGTCAAAGGCCAAACAGAGGGCGTATGATGACTTCTATGCTCGGTTGGAAAGTAGAGGGAGAAAATGATTTATAGAGGTTGCCACAGCAGAGAAGTAGAGATGGGAAGGATGTGCAGCAAGTTAGAGTGATTAAGGACAGAGAGGGAAATGTATTGACTGATGAAAAAAGTGTGCTGGGAAGATGGAAAGAGTACTTTGAAGAGCTGATGAATGAGGAAAATGAGAGAGAAAAAATAGTAGAAGAGGTGACTGTTGAGGACCAGGAAGTAGCAAAGATTAGGACAGGTGAAGTGAGGAGGGCATTGAAGAGGATGAAGAATGGAAAGGCAGTTGGTCCTGATGACATACCCGTGGGGGTATGGAAGTGTCTAGGAGCGGTAGCAGTAGATTTCCTGACAAGAACATTCAACAGGGTCTTAGAGAGTGAGAGGATGCCAGAGGAATGGAGGAGAAGTGTGCTGGTGCCCATTTTAAAGAACAAGGGAGATGTGCAGAGTTGTGGCAACTAAAGAGGGATAAAGTTGATAAGCCATATGATGAAGTTATGTTAAAGAATTGTGGAAGCAAGACTAAGGGCAGAGGTCAGCATTTGTGAGCAACAGTTTGGTTTCATGCCAAGAAAGAGCACCACAGATGCAGTGTTTGCTTTGAGGATGTTAATAGAGAAGTACAGAGAAGGTCAGAAGCAGCTGCATTGTGCCTTTGTGGATCTGGAGAAAGCATATGACAGGGTGCCTAGAGAGAAACTGTGGTATTGCATGAGAAAGTCTGGAGTGGCAGAGAAGTATTTTAGAGTGGTGCAGGACATGGATGAGAGATGTAAGACAGTGGTGAGGTGTGCTGTCGGTGTGACAGAAGAGTTCAAGGTGGAGGTGGGACTGCATCAAGGGTCAGCTCTGAGCCCCTTCTTGTTTACTATGGTGATGGACAGGCTAACAGACTAGGTTAGACAATTATCTCCATGGACTATGATGTTTGCAGATGACATTGTGATCTGCAGTGAGAGCAGAGAACAGAGAACAAGTGCAGGAAAATCTAGAGAGGTGGAGGTATGCCCTGGAAAGAAGGGGACTGAAGGTTAGCCTCAGTAAGACAGAATACATGTGTATGAATGCCAAGGACCCAGCAGGAATGGTGAGGTTTCAGGGAGCAGAGATAAGGAAGGTGGAGGATTTTAAGTACTTAGGCTCAACAATCCAGAGCAATGGAGAGTGTGGAAAAGAGGTGAAGAAGCGTGTGCAGGCTGGTTGGAATGGTTGGAGAAAAGTGTCCGGTGTGATGTGTGATAGGAAGGTATCGGCAAAAATGAAAGGAAAAGTGTACAAGACGGTGGTGAGGCCAGCGGTGTTGTATGGTTTAGAAACAGTGGCGCTGGGGAAAAGACAGGAGGCAGAGCTGGAGGTAGCAGAGATGAAAATGTTGAGGTTCTCTTTGGGAGTCACAAGGATGGATAGGATCAGGAATGAGCACATCAGAGGGACAGCACATGTAAGACGTTTTGGAGACAAAGTCAGAGAGGCTAGATTGAGATGGTTTGGACATGTACAGAGGCGGGATAGTGAGTATATTGGTAGTAGGATGCTGAGGTTGGAACTACCATGCAGAAGGCCTAGAGGAAGACCAAAGAGACGATTCATGGACGTGGTGAAGGAGGACATGAAGGCAGTTGGTGTAAGAGAAAAAGATGCAGAGGATAGGGTGAGATGGAGGCAGATGATTCGCTGTGGCGACCCCTGAAGGAAAAAGCCGAAAAGAAAAGAAGATATATATATATATGTGTGTGTGTATATACACATTGGTGGTGTGCTAGTTAACACATCCGCCTTACAGCAAGAAGGTCCTGGGTTTGATTCCCAGCTTGGGTGTTTCTGTGTTGAGTTTGCATGTTCTCCCCATGCTTGCATGGGTTTCCTTTGGGTACTCTGAGGAGTCTGCTTCATAAGTTCAGTGCTATGCACTATTCCCAGAACTAAAAAAGAACTGATAAACAATGCTGCTTTAAAATGTGTGGGCTAGTCTACATCTCCCTTGCTGAGGACTACAGGATTTTACATGGCGTTTAGGTGGTACACTGAAGTAAATGTCAAAATCAGTGTACCGCCTAAACGCCATGTAAAATAAAACCCACTTTTCGGAAAGGAGTGAATCTTTGATTCAAAAATCTGCTTCAGAGACAGTTTGGAATTTTTTTAAAAATAAACTGTCATTAAAGATAATGGAATAAACATAATGGTAAAATAAAGATCACGGTGGCGAGGTGGTTAGTGCGCTTCCCCTCACAGCAAGAAGGTCTAGAGACTGTGTTCTGGACTTAGCAAGGACATTTTTGTGTGGAGTTTGCTGTGCTTGTATGGATTTTTTCTTGGTATTCCAGTCTCCTCCCACAATCCAAAGGCATGCACAATCCACTATTTGGTTCTTCTAAATTGTCCCTAGGTGTGAGTGTGAATGTGTGTGGACCTTGCGTCGGCCTGGTGAGGTGTTCAGGGTGTACCCCACCCTCACCTAGAGTTGACCAAGATGGGCTCCAGCCTTCTCATGACCCTCATATGATTGAGTAATCTGGCAAAAGAGTGAAAGAATTAAACGAATGAGTGATCATCATTTAACTATGTTTTCCTGCTTGTTTGTCATTGCTGGATAAGCAACAGATGAAAACCGTGAAGTCTCAATGAGTCACCAATCTCAGCTGACTTTGGTTGAGGACAGGGTACACTCTGGACAACCCCCCAGGCCATCACAGGGCTCTCACTCACACGACCATTTATATTCACACCTAGGGGTGATTTGGAACAGTCGATTAACCTACTGTGCATATTTTTGGTGGCTAATTAACCTACTGTGCATATTTTTGGACTGTGGGAGGAAATCAACACAAGCATGGGGAGAATATGCAAACTCCACACAGAAACATCCAGGCTAAGAATCAAACCCAGGACCATCTTGCTGTGAGGCGGACGTGGTAACCACTATGCCACCGTGCCAGCACAGGCCAAATTCCGTGTCTTAAATTCAGTGTCAAACACATTTGCTGGCATTAATATAACACTGTTGTTAGGAAAAAGATACATGCAGTATATCCCTGCATGAAATAATCACCCACCTTTCATTTTGAACAAGCAGGCGGGAGTACAGGAAAGCTTGTGTTTTTTAACCCTGTTTTTCCCCCTCATTTGGTTCATTCTAGTTTTTACAAGGGATAAAAAAGAATTGAAACTGGTCCAGCACTTAGTTAGCACACTATAACCAGTAACCACCAAACATTATATATACACAGATTATATGGGAGCAACATTGATATCAAAATAAACTGCTTATTTTCACTACTGATGGACTCCTGGTGTTATCATAAGTGTCTGACAACATGGAAAAGGCCCCTATGGAGCTACACCTGTGTGTGTGTTTACCTCAAGAAATTGAAGAAATGACTGTTTGCGCACTCACTGTTTTTACTCTTTCTTTTCTTTCTCTCTGAAATAGTGCTCCATTCAGTTCATACAGTCAGTTATTGCATGGGCCTGTTTTATAATGTTTATATAATGGAGAAGTCATGCAGAGTTTGTGAAGAAATCTGGTCTGAACATATCATAGAAACATTTTATGTTTGGAATGTTCTGCCATTATTAGCAATGGAAATATAAAGTTAGAGGGGTAGTGGTTGCCTGGTGGTAAGGTGCTAGATTACTGATCCCAAGATCAGGGGTTCAAGCTTTCCACTAAGAGTAGATAACTGGGTTATCATAGGCCAACCATGTCTTTCACTGTCTATGGTGAGAAGCTGTAAAAGAACCAGTTGTTCGCAAAGTGTAAGTTGCATTGTCATTGCATTGTGTGTTTCATAAGTTGCATTGTGTGTTTCTGCTCTGCAATGGCCTGGAAACTGCCTGGGGGAACCAGCCCTTGCCCCAAGTTAGCTGAGATGAGCACCGACACTGGGGTCTCTTCCTGGCTGGACATGCCCAAAACACCACAAAAAGGAAGTATTCTGGAGGCATTCTAACCTAGGTGCCTAGGCCACCTCAACAGGCTCCTCTCAATGCGGAGGAGCAGCGATCCTGCTCCGAGCTCTTCTCGGATGGCTGAGCTTCTCATATAAGGGAGAGTCCCGTCATCCACCAAAGGAAGCTCATTTGAGCTGTTTGTATCTGTGATGTTGCTCTTTTGGTCACTACGAAAAGCTTGTGACCATAGATGACGGTTGGAATGTAGATTGCCTGGTAAATTGAGAGCTTTGCCTTGCGGCTCAGCTCTCTCCTCACCATCATGGAGCAGTTCAGGCTCCGCTTTACAGGAGAGGCTGCAGCAATCGGCCTGTCGAGCTCCCGCTCCATCCTTCCCTCACTTGTGAACAAGACCTCGAAATACCTGAAATATCCACTTGGGCAGGACCTCATGCCATCCCAGAGGGTGCATTTCACCCTTTTCCAACTGACAACTTCAGACTTGCGAGTCGGCTGCCAATCGCTTCAATGAGAGCTGGAGGTCCTGGATTGATGAAGACAAAAGGACAGTAGTAGTAGTAGTAGTAGAAGACTTCCTTCGGTCGGAATCGACCATGGAAACTGTGCCCTTTCACTGTCAGTTCGTAGTACTTCACTCTTAACAATGCCGCCTGTGGCTTATGAGGCCGATGTGGGAATGGCAGTCCTTGCCACATGAGGAGCAGATGTGAATATATGCGGCGGAGTCAGTTGTTTTCTCTTTTGCCTGGCCCTTTTTTTGATGGGTTCAGTGGTGATTTTCTCTTCACCTTCCTTTAGTTGCTTTTGGAGGAGGCAGCGCCAGCTGCTGCGGTTTGCAGCAATGTCCTCCCAGCTCTTGGGGTCGATGTCCAAGGCTTTCATGTCACATTTGCACACGTCCTTGTACCTCAGCTGTGGGCGGCCACGGGATCGTTTGCCAATGGTAAGTTCTCCATAGATGATGTCCTTAGTTATTCTGCCATCCTCCATGTGGCGCACGTGGCCAATCCAGCGCATTCTGCACTGTCTGAGTAGTGTGTACATGGAAAGGAGGCCGGCGCAGGTGTAAACTATTTAGCTTCCGCTCTTGCTTTCTGTAGGTTGTCTATGCCTTGCTCCCGTATAGGAGGGTACTGATGACACAAGCATTATAGACAGCCATCTTGGTTTTGGTAGTTAGCTTGGGGTTCTCCCAGACACGAGTGGCTAATCTACCCAGCATCGTTGCAACCTTGCCGATACGTTTGTTTAACTCAATGTCAAGGGACAGGTTGTCTGTGATGGTGGATTGCAGGTAGGTGAACTCATAGACCACTTCCAGTTGGTAGTTGTTAATGGTGATGACAGGTGGTGTATCCATGTCCTGACCCAGCACGTTGATCTTTTTTAAACTGATGGTCAGCCCGAAGTCACGGCAAGCATGAGAGAATCGGTTTGTCAGTTGCTGGAGGTCATATTCTGTGTGTGCAGTGACAGCTGCATCGTCTGCAAAGAGCATGTCTCCTATGGTATTTTCGCGGACCTGTATGCATGTACACTCTTTCGGTTGAGGTCCCAAAGGCACGTTTAAGAAGGAGGGAGAAGAAGATGCCAAAGAGTGTCGGGGCAAGGATGCGGCCTTGCTTCACACCACTCTTGATTTTGAAAAGTTCTGACATGCTGCCCTTGTACTGAATGGTTGCCTTCATGTCATCATGGAAATATCTAACCATACTGTGCAGATTCGGGGGGCATCAGATCTTCAGGAGGACGTTGAAAAGCCCATCCCGGTTAACCAGGTCAAATGCCTTGGTTAGATCAATGAAGGCAATGTAGAGGGGTTTCTGTTGTTCTCTGCATTTCTTCTGGAGTTGGCGAATGGAGAACATCATGTCCACTGTTGAGTGTTTTGTGCGGAAACCGCATTGGGATTCAGGATAGACACGTTCAGCCAGTTGGTGGAGTCGCGCAAGCAAGACACGAGCATACACTTTGCCCATAATGCTCAAGAGAATGATGCCTCTATAGTTGTTACAGTCACCCCTGTCCCCTTTATTCTTATACAGGGTGATGATTTTGGCATCTTGAGGAATGCCACCTTCATGCCAGCACTGGCAAAGGGTGTTGTGTATTGGCTGCAGGAGGGCAGACTTGCAGCGCTTGATGATATCAGGAGGGATGCCATCTGTTCCAGGGGCTTTGCCGCAGGCCAAGCTGTCGATAGCCTTGCTGAGTTCTTCTAGTGTTGGTTCGGCATCTAAGTTCTCCATGATAGGTAGAGGTTCGATAGCATCCAATGGCGAGTCAACAACACTGTTCTCTCTGGAGTAAAGCTCTGAGTAGTGCTCTACCCATCGATCCATTTCGTTCTTATTTTCTTGCTTGGTGCAGGTTTGCGATCTGCTTGTTACATAATCCCCATGCACCCAATGAGGAAGACAGACCATGGCGAGAAAGCACCTTATTGACCGGGGGCTGCCCGGCTTAGGCGGGCAGTAACTATCCAGTAAGATCCGAAGATCCTTTCCACCAACGAAAGCGACCCCTGGTGCCACGCTCTCCGCCAATCAAATATTGGGGCTTATAACCAGTAACTGCTGCTTTCCGTGTTGGTTCGACGCTGTAAGGCAAAGCTGGAGTGTCCACTCCAGGGCACAGGCCAGGGCAGGGGCATATGAAGTACCAGCTCTTGCCCAGTTAGTAGGACCCCCCTCTCCACGGCAATGACTGGTCCGGACGAAAGCCTTCTCCAAATCCAGAAAAAACATGTGGACAAATTGGGCAAACTCACATGCCCCCTCTCGGACCCTGTAGCATATAGAGTTGGTCGAGAGCGCCGCAGCCACAACAAAAAACACATTGTCCCTATGTTGTCGGGGGCTCCTGGAAGAGTCACCCAAGGCAAACAGGTCCTAGGTGAAGGCCCAGATGAAGCAAGATTCAAAAGACCTCTTTGAAGAAAGAATAAACAATGACACAGTTTCCCCTTGCTCGGACGTGGGTCACCAGGGTCCCCTGGAGCCAGGCTTAGGGGCGGGGCTCGAAAGTGAGCCCCTTCGAAGATATGGGTCCACCCTCCCATGGACCCACCACCTGTGGGAGTGGCTATGGGGGGTTGACTGCAGTTTGAGTTGGGTGGAAGCCGAAGGTATGGGTTCTGTCGGACTGATCCTCGGCTACTGACTCTGACTCTTGGGACAATGGAATGTCACCTCTCTGGAGTGAAGGAGCCTGAGCTGCTGCATGAGGTGGAGAGATACTTACTAGATATAGTCAGACTCAGCTCAATGCATAGATTGGGCTCTGCAACCACAAGTGGGACTGGACCTAATTCCATTCTGGAGTTGCTCATGGGGAGAGTCAGCAAGCTGGTGTGGGCATCCTTGTTGCCCCATCTCGGTGCACACACGTTGGGGTTCTCCCTGGTTGATGAAAGGGTAGCTTGCCCTGCACCTTTGAGTGGGGAGATGGGTCCTGACTATTGTTTGTGCTTGTGGACTAAATGATAGTTCAGAGGACCTACTCTTCTTGGAGTCTATAGGGAGTGTGCTGGAGAATGCTCCCTGGGGGACTCACTTGCTGTTCTGGGGGACTTGAACCCCCATGTGGGCAATGATGGTGTGACCTGGAAGGGTGTGATTGGTAGGTACGGCCTCTCCAGTTTGAACTGGTGTCTCATTGTTGTACTTCTGTGCTGGTCACAGTTTGTCCATCACCAACACCATATTAGAACATAAGGGTGTCTATAAATGCATTTGGCACCAGGACACCCTAGACTACAGTTCATTGATCTACTTTGTAGTTGTGTCACTGGATTTGCAAACGCATGTTCTGGACACTCAGGTGAAGAGAGGAGCTAAGCTGTCAATTGATAACCACCTAGTGGTGAGCTGACTCTGATGGTGGGAGAGGCCGCCCTCCAGACCTGGCAGGCCTAAGCGTGTAGTTAGGGTCTTCTGGGAAAGTTTGGCAAGTCTCCTGTCAGAAGGACCTTTAACTCCCACCTCCGGAAGAGTTATAACCACGTACTGAAAGAGGCGAGTGACATGGAATCTGAATGGGCCAAGTTTTGTGCCTCCATTGCTGAGGCGGCAGCCCATAGCTGTGGCCAGTTGCATTTCATGTTTTGTTTTGTTTTTTTCAATATGCCTGGTAAGTGAATGGAAACATTTCAATTGTTATTTATCTTTCAAGTATGGGCACATTTTCTGTACTTAAAGTGTATTTTTCTGAACATCTGAGCCAATCTCGAATCCCACATTTCACTTTAGTTACTATTATTTTGATACCCATCTGCCGCCCAATTAGAAATTTAAAATCATTAACAATTTCAGCAACCTTTACTTTTCTGCAAGAACAATTTGCACCTAATGTATTGATTGTGTATATAACAACAAATGTTTATATGGTTATTCTTATATTTTCAGCTAAAAAACAATTCTTCGTCATGGCTAATCAAACAGAAATTTTATTCAGACTGCATTCATCTGTTCTGATTCAGGGGTACACACACTTTTTTTGTTCCCACTGAGCTGTCAGTCAGAATATTGAACCGTATCCAGATTTAATTATTATTGCAAATACAATTGGGTTGGACTGTAACCCTGACAATGAGCATCATTTAGGTCTGGCCAGTATTCCTCTTTGTATTTATTTATATTAATAATATATGTATGAATGCTGTAAATTAGGAATGATAGCAATATAATGCAATTACACAGAAATTATTATAACATTATGAAGACTAGATCTTCCCTTAGCACAATATTTCGGCATCATATTTAATAAGTAAACATATAGTTTAGTGTTTTTAAAACAACAGGTAATCAAAGATAGATTAACTCTTACTGACCACTTTAAAGGGGCCTTGTTGGAGCACTGTACACATCATACCATGCCATCGTCCACTAGAGAACATAATCACCAGAGAAATGTACTTGTGCAGACTTCCATAGGGCAAAGAAATCGGGCATGTGATACCTCACCGGACAACTCATCCAACCGAGGTCAGGACCCCTTCCATTTATGATAAAGGAGTCTGCTGTGCAGACTTATAGATTTTTCCTTAGAAGGAAACATTCATTTAGTTAAATGAAAAAAAATTGTGGATGTGAGCATATTAAGTTATCCAAGTCAGTTGATCTATTAGATCAGCAGAAATCCTTATTGATAGATATGTTTTTTCCTTTATTGAGAACACCTGTATTGTCAAGATATGGCAGCAAGTTGTGCAAACAATCACAGAGCTACAGGTTAAGGGCTTTGTTTAATATTCATACCGATGTAAACATAGTGAAGTGGTCGCAGGCATGAGATGGACTGGATTGTGTATTTTAGAAATATGTGTTCATATACGCTATAGAGATCCTAAGAGAACTGCATTACTTTTTGTCGTATAAATATGACCCTAATGCCATACAGGGCTAAGTCATATTTTAACTGTGAGATTGTATCTAGTGATATAGGGCACTGGATCGCTGATCCAAAGGTTGGGGGTTCGAGTCCCACTCTCCACAAGGTTGTCACTGCCCCCCCCCCCAGTGCAGCTAACTGGGTTATCAAAGGCGGGCCATGTCTCTCACTGTCTATGGTGTGAGGCATGTAAAAGAACCATTGCTGACTTTCGTAAGGAGTAGGCTGCAAAGTCGTCAGCGTGTTTCTGTCCCTTGCTAAAAGGGTTGTGACAGGAAGGGCATCCGACGTAAAAAGCTCTGTCAAATCGAACGTGCGAATCAGATGATTCGCTGTGGCGACTCCCGAGTAAAAGGGAAAAAGCCGAAAGGAAGACAGACAGAGACAGACAGATTGTATCCTATGTGTCAGCACATTGAAAAAATTAATAACCTATTCAGAGAGTAGTGTAAGACCTCAGAAATCTTCAGAGGTGGTGTGAGTATGTATATAACATTGAACAAAAATGCTGAAATAAATGTATAGGAACTTGGTACGCCACCATCCATCTCCTTCAGACCCAGCACAGGCTAAGAACAGAAGGAGGAGGAGATTTGGTAAGTGAGGGTTTTTTTTTTTTTGCTTCATAAATAAACAAAGACCAGGGTAGAGATAAAATATCACCGCTTCTTAAGAGTGTATTTCATGAGTCTGTATTTCAGTGTGACAAGAAATAATCGTCTATGCCTTGCTGTGCTTTTGGTAAGCTCTCTGAAGACTGATAAATAGCTTTTTATTAACTGATTGATCCATGTGGGGTTGTGAGAAAGAACGATCCCAGTGAAGTGCTTCTCAATTATTTTATGTGGCGCCCCCTCTAGGAAGAAAAAACATTTCACGCCCCTCCCACCGCCCTGCGAGCGTCTATAAATAGTATTATTTGTCTTTAAACTTGTACACCTCTGCATAACATTGTATCTTTATTAACATTAAAAACAAAAAAGAAAGAAATATAATTCAACTAATAAAAGAAAACTTCATTAACATTGTTTTTTTTAATCTATAAGAGAAAAGATTTAAAGTGCACCAATGTGCCTGAAATAAAAAAAAATACATCCTTATTTAAACCCATTCAATTCATTTATGTCTTAATATGTCCGTCTCTCTCTCCACCTTTCTCTTCATTTCTCTTAGAACATTTTCCGTGTTGTTTCTTGAGGGGTTGTTTACTGCACTTCATATTGTTTGCTCCTGTGAAAAACCGCTACACCATAGCGTGACAATGTGAGAGCCACAGCCAACTAGTGGAGTGGAGGTGCAATTACGCTTAATTCTCGTACACTATTCCAGAAAAGCATGTTCCCCAAGGTCATATGTGCATTCCCCAGCATCACCCCGCCGCCCCACAGTATCATATCGCGCCCCACTACTTGAGAAGCACTGCTCTAGTGGTATCAATTATTGCTTTTTTGCTGAAGCGAAATATTTATAATGCAAAGGAGTGAAGGAGGGGAGGATTAGTATTTGTGAAACTGAGCTAATAGCAAAGCTATTATATACAGTATTTAATAACATGGTGTTAGATGTGTGCTGCGGAGAGAAATTTGAAGATACCAACCTAGAGGCTGTGTATGGAAATGGGGCAACAGATCCACAAGGCAGTAGCGCTTTCAATAATTTACATTGTAAATATGCAGTGTGATCAGCCCTGAAATTCCCCAGGGAATGTCAAAGTACTTGAAAGCTTTAGCTGGCATGAATTAGCTCGTAATGGTGAACACTGGGAAGATAACCAAATACCAAAATGTGAAAATAAATAATAATAATGCCTGCATGTTTTGTTTTTTTAAATCATCATTGACATATTGTTTCCCTTCCTATTATAATCTACCATGCAATAATATCCAGTATTTTTTTACTCGATCATCACTCCAGTCACTCAAAAATTTCCTTTCCTCGTGAAACAAGACATCCCACTATTGTTAGTATAAGGTTGTGCATGATTAACTTTAGCACAGTTAATAATCAGCATGGGGTCATATCTCACTGTCTGAAGGAACAGGTTTATTGTAATCAGATTGAAAATGTAATGACTCATTAAAAAGACATGCAGGTGCAGCACCAATAAATCTCGAGAGAGAAAAAATTCCCAACAAATCATGGCGTGTATTAAAGGTGACTTTTACCCTTGTATCCCTGTACAGTGATCTTGGATTAAAGAATAGCTCCATGATAAAACTCTTGTTGTTGAAATAGGGTGTGCATAGATGGCTGACTTGCTGAGTGCTTGATTGCTGGCAGAAATATTCCACCAGATACGTATACTGTACGTGCATATACAGTAGTGCATTTTTCATCACAGGAGGAGAGCTGTGCAAGTCTTCAAAGCCAGCCATTGCTTTAAAAGCTACATACTAATGGGTTTTGTCTTGGTTATATAAAATGAAAAAAGACAGGAAGCATGCAGGAAGAGTAACAGAATTGTATTATTGTGTCTAAACAGAATAGAGAAATCTGGGTTTCTGGGAAGCTCTGCAATAGCTAGGAAGAGAAATACTGAAGATTGAGGAAAATAAATTGTGCAGCTCTGGTGTCAACGTGTCAGAGTCAAACTGCTGTCATCTGGTGTAAGCTGCTGAATATATGAACGCATCTCATCTATAAGAGAGTGACTCCAGGCTAGTGGATTTCCCAAGAGACAAGCCAACATATCAACACATCCCATCTGGACAGATCCCCATTCCAGACTATGAGACTATGCTCTCTGAACTGTTGCCTTTTTCAGGCATGACCTACCCATTTCGCATTCAGACACACCCGCCACTCCACAGAATAAGCCAAATATGTGACCTGTAGCAGGTGGAGAATATGGCTGTAAAAAATCTAGATGGCAAACGGTAATTTATTCAAGTTGTGCCTGCTAAACAGAAATAAAATGGGATAACTTTGGAAATTTAATCATTAAAATAAATTATAGAAATGCCACCGCAGTTTTACAAGTAAACAGAATGTAATGTAATGTAATGTAAGGTAGCCTGTTGGGCTTTATACACTCAAAGCCTAGTGGCTCGTCAGGCTGGTGCTTATTCCCAGTTTTCATAGCATGAAGCTAAATGAGTTCATCTCCTCCTGGATGGGACGCTAATCCATCGCAGGTTACCTTCCCAGTATTTATTTATTTTTTTTACTGCTACCTATTTATACTGCTGCGTGGACAGAGGCAGACTTGTGGTTAAGACCTGGACCAGGGGTCTTGGCACAGTGAGGGTTTAACTGGGATTCAAACACGCAACCTCCTGATCATGAGCCCATCACCCAAACCACTACACCACCAGCACCACTAAACAGAATGTAATGAGTGTCTATTTTTGACTGTGTAGAAAGTGAAGGGTTCGATTTTACGATATAGCGTGTAGTGATTGCCCACATAAAAGCCATCCTTGTTTTTCCTGGTGTGATACTTGAGCTATGTGCATTTGAATTGTGTAATTGCCGCTTGCTAATTAATTATAAAGTATGTTGTATTTAGGTTCTTTTTCTCACCTCCATACCTGTCCCTTACTTAAACATTTAGCTGACCCAGCCTCGCTATAGTCAGCACGCCGGCAAAATCCAATATGACACGAGAGAGAGCAATTGGAGCAGCAGACAATCAGCTAGCTCCAATCTGAGAGAAAGGTTTTCCAGTCCAAAACTCTCTAGCAACATATAATGTTGGAGCAGTTGTCTTAGTTTTGGAGGTTTTGTGGTGATTTCTATCAACACACACACACACAAATGGTATATCCACCGACCGGGGGCAGCCGTAGCCTCATGGTTAGAGAAGGGGCTTTGAGACCAAAAGATCGCTGGTTTGATTTCTGTAACCAGGAAGACAAATATGTGGTGCTGGGGGAGAGCACTGCACCTTTTCTTCCTCCCTCTTCATGGCGGAAGTCTCGTTGAGTAAGGTACCCCCCCCCCCCCAAGACACACACACACACACACACACACAAACCCTCTCTCCGTGTGCCAAAATGTGTATAGCCATCCATTGCTCCGAGTGTGTGTGTGTGTGTGTGTGTGTGTGTGCTCACTTTAGCTAGCACAGTTGGTAGAGCGTCCACTTTATCCTCCGGAAGGTCAGAGTTCGAATCCGGCCGCGTCATACCATAATACGTTAAAAGTTGTCAGTTGTTGCTTCCTGCTTGGCACTCAGCATCAAAAGGATAGAACAACACCATAACTGGTGCTGCACAGTGGCAACAAGTGCCCAGAGCACGAAGCAAATTTCATGTATGTAATATACTTTGACAATAAACAGTTATTATCATTATTATGAAATGCAAAGACAGGATTAGTACAGTAGAGACGCTACCCTACTTATGAACATTTGTGTTATGAACATCCGGACATACGAACAGGGCTGTCCGAGGTCGAAAGTGAAAGTGAAATGAAATTGAAGAAGTAGAAATATAAATTGAATAACATAATAAATCTAAGTTTGAAATATGATTAAACATTATCCTGAGGACTTACACTTAATATTTGATTACGCTCTGACAGAGGGGTGTGGCTGACACACGGGGTGGATCGCAATGCACACACCTGATCCTACTCACCAATCTACCGTGCTATAAAGACAAGCAGTGCACTCATCCTGGTGCTAGAAGATTGTCCCTCTTCATGTCCCTGTTCTCCTGTGATCTCTCTGGCTCCTGGTTTCAGCTCCGAGTTCGACCAGTTCCCGCTCCGTAGTTCCCCATATCTAAAGTTTCCGTGTTTCTCCTCATCACTAGCAGTGATCACGTTTCCTTCAAGTGCCTCTCATGTAACAATAAAGTCTCTCCGTGTTCATCCTACTCTGTCTCCTGCATTTTGGGTCCGGCTGAAAGTTCATGACGTCACAGTTAGTTTGATAATTTATGGTGCATTTAGGTTTTCCCCTTGTACCAATAAATGATAAATTCAATAGAATGAAATAAGATGATTATGTAGAGAGAGCAAGAGCGAGAGAGAGAGAGAGAGAGAGCGAGAGATTGTATACAGCAATTACTTATACAAGCTTTAAACATACGTTCCCCTCTAAAGAACGCCCTGTAACGACTTATGAACAAATTCACCTAACGAACGGCCATCCGGAATGTATCTCGTCCGTACGTTGGCGAGCAAACATCAAATATATAGTATAACAAAAATAAAAAAATATATAGTACAGCAAAAATCAAAATCTAAGCAATGACTTTTAAGCCACTGAGACTTAAAGTTAAAAATTACCAATAACGTGCTAAAGACATGGTGGGTGAACAGGACTGTTGAATTTAGCAACATCCACTTTAAAAAATACAGTACAGTATTTGTTGAAAGTTAATCTCAGTCAAAACTCTATTTTAAAACCTGTCTGTAGCCAGATTTATTTTAAAACCTGTCTATAGACTGATTGCTAGTACTTCAGTTAGTTATTTTTGTTTGTTTGTTTTCTGGTATTATGTGTCATGTCCCCTTTGGCTTTGTACGTTCTCATTATTGTGCTCACCAGTGTCTGGTTGCCTCCTAACTAGTCTGAGTATTTAAGTCCAGCAATGCTCCATAGTCATTACCAGGTTGTGCCAGAGTTTTCTCTTGAGCTTTGGGCGTGTTTGTAAATCTGCTGCCCAGTAGTTATGTTTCTTGAGCACTCTTGTTTGTCGCTTGATTTTGGATACCTCTGCCTTGTACTCTGTTTTGACTTTCTTGGAATTCTCTGACCATTGTATGCTTCTGACCAAGAGTTTGCTCTTGCTGCTCTTTCGGAGTGTTTGCTTGGCTATTAAACCTTGTGCTCATCACCATTTTGTCTGCGAGTGAATCCTTCCATCTGTAAAGCCCTAGCACGGATTGCTCCTCTTTTACTGACCTTATCGGTGATTTATTTGAAAACTGAGTCTTTAGCATGAGGATATCATCAACACCAGAGTTTACATATAGCAGTATGGCTTAAAGCATTATTTCTTTCAGCTTGTGCTTAACTATAACACAATCTCTCTCTCTCTCTCTCTCTCTCTCTCTCTCTCTCTCTCTCTCTCTCTCTCTCTCTCTCTGTGCGTCTACATCCACTGACAAGAAATAGACATCGATCCCTGAAGCTTGAATGATTCTCATACAGGGATTGTCATATCTGCAATCACAATGATCTACCATATGGTTCGCCAGGCCACATACGAGGCTCACTCACACCTACGGACAATTTGGAACAGCCAATTAACCTACTGTGCATGTTTTTTGGACTGTGGGAGGAAACCGGAGTACCCGGAGGAAACTCACGCCAGCACGGGTAGAACATGCAAACTCCACACAGAAGCGCCCAGGCCAGGAATCGAACTTCTCACTGTGAGGCGGACATGCTAACCAGTATGCCACCACCGTGCTGCCCTCATAACACAATATAAGTATTGAGGCACTCCCTAAAAGTGGAGCTCTGCGTTTATTTCCAGTAAAGAAATAGCCATTATATAAATTGCTGTCTTTACGGTGGCATTCAACAATTTATTTCTCCTCAAGAAGACAAAATACCCATTGAGGGTGAGGCTTGAACCCCATTGGGATCAGCACCTTACCACCAGGCCACCACTGCTCATTAACTGAGTCTCTGTTTATAAATACACGTCTTACAGCAAAAGTTATCAGCCTAAGGTTTCACTCCTGGCCATCAAGAAAAGGAGTCTAGAGCGAGTATGGGCGACAGACTTGCACATGCTGAACAAGTGAAGATTGAAAAACCAACTGGGTGATTTTTTTTTTTTTTTCTTCACCTATTATTCAGCTGTAAAGTTTTGGGCTTGTGCCCATGATAGCATCACATTCCTGTTTTTGATTGCCAGGAGTGGAACCTGATGTGGTCTTCTGTTTGTGTAGCTGATCCAACTTGAAGTGGAAGTTGTCAGGCCATCTGGTATGCGGGACATAATTAAAGTCAAGGAGAACACATGTTTGATGTGAACATTAACTGAAACTCTTGAGCTGTATCTGAATTATTTTATGCATGGTGCCGCTCATGGTTGCATGGCTGACTAAAAACTTGCACGAATATATTCATGTAGGTATTTATACAATATCCCTCATTTGCCGTTTTAGCCAGAAGCTGTACACCTTTTGTATTCATACACTTATCTAACCAGGCAATTAATTTAGGTGACTGCAATTCAAGTCATAAAAGCATTTTCAAAAACTTTAGCTATTTTCAACATATAAAATGTGATATTAGTGACCTACCATGCTGTGGTTGTTGTTTTGCCATTGACTGCATGGACGGTTTAACACATCACTGCATGCAGGGTGTGTTTAAAATGTATTATCTGGGCTGTTATTTATATTCATCCTAATGTAATGGTAGTGTGTTCACTCATAACCTTTGCAGAAATGTTGATTGCTGTTTATGATTAACACTGAAACTAAAGCTCTTTGGGTAGAAGGACCCACGGCCAAAAAAAAAAGTATATACAGTAAAACCTCCGCTGACGAACGCTTAAGCTCACGAACTTTTCGCCTCAAGAACATTAAATTTTCGCGCATATAGTCTCTGCTGACGAACTAGTTTTCGGCGGACGAAATCAAACCACGCGGTCGAACAGCGCCACGGTGGCGGCCACGAGAAGCTGACGCACGCTCACGGCGTCACAGTTCGTCACCCCCTTTCTTTGAGTGCGGAAGTGGTTTGTGTTTGCTAGACATTTTGGACCATATTGAGTGTACTTTTGCTATTATGGGACCGAAAAAGACCCACCACAGGCGGAGATCATTGAAAAACACGAACGAGGTGTGCGTTTGTGTGACTTAGCGTCCCAGTACCAGTACGCTAAGTCTACCATTGCTCCCATCCTTAAGAACAAGGAAGCTATTAAGGGTGCGTGTGTGGCTAAGGGTGTTTCCAAACAGTAGGCGTTTCCAAACTCTCCTTCCAAACAGTAAGTCCCTCCCTCCCTCCTCCTCCCACTCCATTCCATCAAGCCATCAACTACCATCACAAAGGTAAATAAAACGACTTTATTATACAGTACAGTTTATTTCTTTAATTACAATACAATAGACATTTATTATACATAAAATAAGGTATATTTTTGTGTAGTTTTAAGGCTTATTTAGTTGAAAATTATGTTTTATGAGGACCTGGGAACGGATTATTCTCTTTTTAATGGTTTCTTATGGGAAATAAATGTTCGGAAGACGAACTTTTCGCCTTACACACACTTTCTGGGAACCAATTATGTTCGTGAGCTGAGGTATCACTGTATATATATATGGCAATGATGTCACAGTGATTAAAGGAATAAAAAAAAAGAGTCTAGACAGATATGGGACTTCCCACAATAATGTTTGCTATCTGAGTAGAATAAGTAACTAGTGTCCAAAAAATTAGATATAAATATGCATCTGGCGATGCATAATGTGGGGATAGTCGTAGCTTTAAAGGTTAGAGAAGCAGCTTTCTGACTAAAAAAAATAGCAGGGGGTGAGCTCCACCCTCCCTCCCTTGTGTGTGTGTGTGTGTGTGTGTGTGTGTGTGTGTGTGCGTGTGTGTGCGTGTGTGTGTGTGTGTGTGTGTGTGTGTGTGTGTGTGTGTGTGTGTGTGTGCTCACCTGCGATGGGTAAAATGCAGATAAAATAATTTCCCTTACAGGTTTAATACAGTACAGTAGGCCCTTGACAGGGGCAGTGGTGGTCTAGTGGTATAGGGCACTGGATCGCTGATCCAAAGGTTGGGGGTTCGAGTCCCACTCTCCACAAGGTTGTCACTTCTTGTCACCCCCCCCCAGTGCAGCTAACTGGGTTATCAAAGGCAGGCCATGTCTCTCACTGTCTATGGTGAGAGGCATGAAAAAGAACCATTGTTGACTTTCGTAAAGAGTAGCTCCAAAGTCGTCAGCGTGTTTCTGTCCCTTGCTAAAAGGGTTGTGTCAGGAAGGGCATCCGACGTAAAAACCTCTGCCAAATCAAATGTGCAAATCGGATGATTCGCTGTGGCGACTCCCGAGTAAAAGGGAAAAAGCCGAAAGGAAGACAGTAGGCCCTTGACTACTCGTGGTTTTGCACTCACGCCCCCGCATATTCAGGGATTGCCGGGTAACTGTCATGTGATTCAAATTCAGCCAATGGCTGTTCTCCCTCCTGCGGATTGGTTGAGATGATGTACCAGTATGCGCCCCTTTTTCCTCTTTCGCACACAAGTTATCAATGAGCTTTTTTTAGTGTGTTTTGATTACCTGTTAAGCTCTATGATGCCACTCAAACACCGGCTAAGCGCCAGAAAAAGGTAATGGCGTTGGATGTCTCTTCTGAAGAAATATGTCTTTCTCCTGAAGAAACAACAGTTTCCTCTGAAGTGCCTGAAGAGGAATAATCATCTGAACTGTTGTAAAGCACTGTAGTATTAAAGTCTTTTTCAATTATTATTCCAGTACAGTACCTAAGTTAATGTTTAGAATGTTTTTTGTGTGTGATTTTATGTACTGTACTGTAGCATGTTTATTGTTTTGTTTTGTTTATCCAATTTATTATATGTCATGTTCTTTCATGTTCTTTTTGTTATGGTCTGTGTTTTGGGGGACTTTGATTTTGGCAGCTGTGCATCTAACTCTGTTTTCTCTCCGCTCCGGCTCAGGGGAATAGCTGAGCCGCTCGGATGACTCACACCTGAATTCACTCTTCTCATCTACTCCCAATAAACACAAGCATGCACACCTCTGCGTCAGAGGATTAACTCAAATCACGTCCCTGCTTCTTTATATTCTCTAACTCTTTTTTGCCTGCTCCGGCTGAGGGGCATGACTAAGCTGCTTGGGCTGAATGCAGTACACACCTGAATTCACTCCTCTCATCTACTCCCTATAAACACAAACCGCACGCTCACCTCTGCGCCACAAGAGTGTTTCACATCACGTTCCTGCTTCCCTGTGTTCTCTCTGATTCCAGTGTTTAATGTTGTTTGTGTTTTTCTTCATCATCAGTACTGTAGTTAAAGCATTCTGCTTAAGTGCTTCACATTTGAATAATAAATCCACTCTGTCATCTCACCCTGCCTCCTGCATTCTGCGTCCGGCTGAAAGCTCATTACGTCCTTACGTCACAATTTTATGTTCTTTATGTACAGTACAATAAATAATGCAATGCCTCCCTCTAGTGGGTGTCTGAGAAGTATTTTAACCACTAATGTACAATACAGTGCTGTACCTGTATGTTTATTCAAAATATCAAACCATTTTACTGTATTAGACTTCATGTTCTTATATATATATATTAATGTTTATATATTTTATTAATAAATATCACAGTACAAAATTAAAATGTTTTTATTAATCATTACTACATTTACGACATTAATACTGCATTAATGAGTAAGACTGTCTATAGAATGTGTTTAAGAAGCAGATTTTAGTACATGCAATAGATCCATAGTATTTTACTTCCGGTTGATCATCCGCACATTTAATATGATACACAGGATTTTACTTCAGGGTACAGAACTCGCGGATCTTTATTCGCTGGAGGGGCCGGAACCAAAACCCCCTCGAATAATGGGGGCCTACTGTACTAGTATATCAAAAACAAGAAAATATTTAAACAATCAAATGAGTCAGACAGAAGCCAAAGCCACTTAATTCTGGGGTCTGTCAATCAAGTGCAACCAAACCTTCAAACTTCATCGTAAAATAACAGATTTCTAAGGAAAAAATAATTTTGCCAATATCTGCATGGGGAAAACGGACTATTCAAATTTTACATGGTAGAAAAAAGACAGTTTGAATGAAAAAAAGACAAAATTTGAGTTTTTCCTTTAATGCACTTGATTGAGTCAAGCAAAACATTGTACCAACATTATCCAGCAGGACTGCTAGACATCCACTTGCTTAGATTTTACAATTGGAAGAACTGTCCATATACTGTATTCTATAGTCAGTGGTTGATTCTAGAAATTATTGATCTGCATGATTGGACAAGTGTAGAGGTGTTGAGGTGGCAAGGTGTTCCTAATGTTTTTTTTTTGTTTTGTTTTGGGTGTTTTTTTTATTCAACTTGCTGAATCTCTGCATCTGTGACCCTTGACAATTATTCATGTTTTCCATTAAAATAAAAAAGGACGTCATATTCAGTGAAAGTGGGAGATTTGCTGTATGCATGGTTTGACGTTGGTTTCTCCAGCAGTGTTCTGTGATTGGACTGTGTATTTGAAGAACTTCCGTTGAGAGTCAGGGAACAGTGGGAAAAACATCAATGCAAAGCTTAGTCTTTGAAGGCAGCGATCTTTCTTTTCTCTGAGATGAACTCACCAACCTACATTACATATCTATTAATAAACTCTTCCTGAGGCTCTGAATGAATGGTTCAGATTTAAATAGTAAGTTATAGTCAACCTCTTTAGCATATCTGCTTTTCACACATACACACACACACACACACACACACACACACATACACACACACACACACACACACACACACACACACACACACACACATATATATATATATATATATATATATATATATATATATATATATATATATATATATATATATACATATATATATAGGCTACTTGGCTGTTCCAAATCGCCCCTAGATGTGTGAATGTGAGTATGAATTGTTGTCTGAGTGTTGGCCTGGCGAGCGGTCCAGGGTCCCAGTTGGCTGAGATGGGCACTAGCCTCCCCGTGACCCTATTGGATTACACGGTTCAGAACATGAAACATGAATATATGAAGAAAGTCAGGGGGGGTTTGGCATTTTTGTTTGTTTGTTTTATTTTTTTAACATAAGCTATTGTTTATACAGGGATCACTCGCTACATCGCGCTTCAATTTACGCGTTTCAGTGCATCGTGTTTTTTTTTTTAATCATCAAATTAAAAAATAAGGAAATTAAGGAAGAATGGGGTGGGGGGGGGGGTACTGCAAAACAATGCCAGTTATGCCAAAAAAAAAAAAACCCACCCAAACATACAAAAACAAAAAAAAACAACCCAAAACCCCTTCATGAAAACTACTTACATTTTTATGTGAGGTGCGCATCTGTGTGCACGTGTGCGTCTGTATGTTTGTGTATTTATATTTTATTTACATCTTATGCATTATTTTTGAATGTTTAGTTGTTATTATAAGCATTTGTTGAATATGTATTTATTGATATTATATACACATATACCTTGTACGTATACATCAGTCGGGGGGGGTTGATCCTACTTCATGAAATTCAGCGGTTACAAGGGGATCTCGGTCCCAATTAACGTGAGGGATCCCTGTATTAGTAACATAAGGTATAGTTCCATCCTACATCATTAGACATTTATAATCTTTACTTGGTAACAGTCTCCTTTGGACAGTCATTTAAATAAATTCTATTATGTTCTGTTTACCCACACTCTGGAATAGAATTTTTAATGTACAGGCTTTGACTGAGGACCATAAGCCTGATCTATATCCCAGAGGTCTTTTTGATGGCATGGTGTTTAGAATTAATGAGCAACACTTAACAATCCATATCTAAATGTGAACAGCCACCACTGAGAGAACAAAAAGCTAAAGAGGATAGCTTTTTCAGTGAGCCAGGTATAAACAGCAGAACAGGCGAGCAGAGAAAGCCAGGCATAAAGAATAAAGGGAAATATCTATTTAATGACAATCACCAAAATAGCAGCGAGACAGATAAAGAATCTTTCAGTGGCACGAAACAGAGTTGGGAGAGTCACTACAGGGGAGCATTTACCAGCACTCAGTCATCATTTCATTTCACATGGGAATATAGGTAGGCTGTAAATGGAATAAGCTCACGACAACAAATGTGCTGGTATGGCTGATATTTCCATATTTATTGAAGCAATCTGCGTTGCTTAAAGAAATGTTTATTGCTTCGATTTATATCCAGCCATGAAAAAATTAAGAGACCCCTTTGAATGGATATTGCCATTTAAAATGGGCTGTTATTTTTTTTTTTTCTATGGCTATATATTTTATGAAGATTTATTTATTTGCTGGGCAGTGGTGGCCTGGTGGTAAAGGGGCTGGATCACTGATCCTAAGGTTGGGGGTTCAAGCTCCACGCTCAACAGGTTGTCACTGTTCACCCAGTGCCGGTAACTGGGTTATCAAAGTACAGTATTTCAATTAGGATTAAGCGGTTACAGAAAATGCATTTATTTGCCAAACCGCGTATACCCCCATCTCACTAGAGCACTTCATGCAACGATCATAGCGGAAAGGCGCGGAACGCAGTCTTGAGAAGAGCTTCGGCATTTTTACACAGAAAATGGGTGAAAACTCTACAGAAAAATGGAAATCCCTCTGATCGAGTCTGTGCTGGATGAAAGCATGCATTTGAGTCCGTGTTTAAGACGCACTGATCTCTGAACTCCACTTTGTATTTGCTTGATCATTTATTATAAGACGGTTTAAACATGGCTGTGCATGCGGCGCGCTCTCTACTCTGTCCACTCCCATGTGATCATTGGCATGAGGAGGATGATCATGCTGACCCGATCGAAGTCTCAAGCAAACCACAATCAGCAGTGGATCAGTGAATCAGAAGTCGAAATACTCACAGTGTGCCATCGATCAGTCTTCCAGGGCCATGTCTGTGAGGGGCAAAGCACCCGGCAAGTGCTCGGTCTGATGCTCGTGATGGTGCTGGTGGTGCTGATGGTGTTGATGGTGTGTGGTGTGTAGAGCATGAAACACTCACGGAATTTTGGCCTGCCGGAAGCATACGGAAGTGGAGGAAGACATAAGGAATAACTACGGAATGACACGGAATGACACGGAAGATGAGGAACTAATTGCGGAACTTTTGCAAATGACAACATTTTTGCTTCCGTAAGTCTGCCGTGCTCCAGTGAAATGGGGGTATTAATCATTTGAAGGTCATTTGGAGCCTAGCTCAGCGGACTCTTGGCAAAGGTGGAAACACCCACAGTCATTCACACTCACACCTGGGAGCAATTTGGAATAGCCAATTAGCCCAATGTGCATGTCTCTTGACTGTGGAAGGAAACTAGAGTACATGGAAGAGACCAACACACATGCACTGGGAAAACATGAAAACTCCACATTGCAATATCGAATGATTACATAACATTTCTTTTCCCTTTTTCAGATCGGGTCACCACAGTAAAGACTGATATCTACGTCACAAGTTTTGGACCCGTTTCAGACACGGATATGGTGAGTCTACTGCTCATAATAGTTAAAAATCTAAGGATAAAATTCCTCCATTTCTCTTCAAAGTAGCCTCATGAAAAAAGGAAGGATTGTCAGAAATCTGGGTGTCATGACAAAAAAGTACAAATATTTGCTATCAGCAATGTTATGTTCTAGTCAACATTTGATAGCCAAGTTGATCACAAAATTCAAGCATACCAGAATTAGCAGACTTTTTTTATCTCCTGCATAGAAACAGAGATGTATGTTGTGAAGAACTTAATCAGTAAAAAGCGTGGAAAATGAGTACTGGTACTTGTGAGGCCATGGCCACAAGTGTGTGTCTGTCTGCTAACTGTTTATGAAAGTGTGAAAGAGATTTCTCCATGACTTCCTGTCTTCAGCATCTCTGGCCGTAGATCTGTTGCAGCTGTCACCATGGACATGTTTCATGTCTGCTGTAAGAGTTTATCTGGGAAGAGAGTGATACATATAGAGATATAGAGAGATTACCAGTAGCTTCAAAATGATATCTGTGAACCCATGACAGCACTTTTTTAAAAACAAGATCAAACTGAATGCTGTGTCTCTGTCAGATCAGTTCTACTGTAGATGCTGATTTGCAACTACATTAGATTAATTGAAGTGATAGGTGAAGTAAATAACATCAATCATTTAATTACAATGGCACCAGTTAAACAGTGGGATATACAGTACTGTATTCAGAAGCATGTGAATTGAAACTATTCGAAGTTCCAGATATGACGTGGAAAAGTGCATGGGCTGTGAAGGATGACGTTTCACAAGAATACAAAAGTGCAGGAACAGACAATTACCATATTCGACGTGATAAGCACCTAGGGCGCTTAAAAAATTGGTGTGGGTGGGCGCTTATTAAAATGATACCAGTGGAATGGAATGGTAAGTACTTATTACCATCGAGGTGGAAAACATGAATAATAACAGAACAATAAAAGAGTTTTCCTGGTATTTATATCATTCATTTTGTGGTATCAACCAAACTACTTACATGAAAACTGAAAATAAACAGAAAACAGCATAATTCAAAAAAAGGCCCCCTACTTTTCCCTTCCGATGCTATTCCTTTAAACATTTCCCCGGAAGTAAAATCGATCCAATCAACACGAATGTCAACTTTAGCACATGGCACATTGAACCAATCAACATGAACATAAACAAAAGAACATGGCCAGGAATGTCTTCAAATTTATGAAGTTAGTGAGCAGGAGAATGGGGTGCAAAATACTCGTCATCACGTCCATATCTGGCTCATCACTCCATTCATTTAGAGCATCCCATAGTTTTGCTGTAGCAGTTTCTAATGGTTCATCGGGTGTTGGACATTTACCAAGTGAACACAGCAAAATATTTTCCTATATTTTAAAGCATGGCGGAACAATCAAATGTGTTGTTAGTGATGAACATTATAGACATTCTCCAATGGCAGGGGCTCTAGAAATACCGTATAAACTCAGTTGTACAGGCAGTGAATGCGTCATTTTACTGTTACAAAGACTGATCGAATAAAATTGGTAAGTTTCATCTACAAGTTTGCTCCCAGTACACATGGGAGGGTATCAGATGTAAGATCAAAAACATGGGGGGGCCCTTATTGGAACAGACACTTATTACGTCGAATATGGTATATAATTTTGGAATAGCCTTCATTTCAAGTCTTAATTCTTGAATACGTGATTAGATGGTTAGATGGGCATGATTATGGCTGGAGCCCAAGACTTTGTGGAGGTAGATCATGCGCATGGATGAGTTTGTGTGTATCGCTTGCTTGAGGTAGAGATGATACCAGGATACACTGTAGGAACAAGGAATGACGGTGTGATGCATTGAACCATGTTTTTCTACGAGTTCTTGTGTCCTGGCTTTAATTTAAGTGTAACTGCGATATACCTTACCTACCTAAACTGAGACATTGCAAAACATACTCAGGAATGGCTTGATAAACATGAAAAGACTTTGTGTTGCTTTCACCGACCGTCAAATTCCCCGGATCTCAGTCCAATCAAGTATGATGTGCCAGGTAAGCAAGTCTGATCCATAGAGCTGCCACCTCGCAACTCACTGGACTTTAAAAGGCTCTGTTACTGAAGACTTGGTGCTAGATGCCACTGCACATCTTCATAGATCTTACAGAGTCTATGGAATGATGAGTCAGAGCTGTTTTCAGGCACAAGAGAGAAGTGTGTTGCTGGTTGTAATGTTACTGCTGATTTGTGTATATCTGAAATATATTCGATTAATATATTGAAAACAAAATATCATTGTTTCCTCTGCCTTGCCCAGTTGAGATGGAGAAGGAGCCACTACATGCCTGTAGAGGCCAGGAGCAAATTGACAATGGCCCATGGTGGCTCTGCCAGTTACAGATGCTGCCTTATGAAGGGAGGAAATGAAAAGCAATGCCACCTGACTGCACCCATGCCATACCAAATTAGATTCTCCTCCCCTGATAAGCCAGAGGAAGCAGCTCTATGACTCACGGATCCACCAGCGCAGCTGTCTCCATTATCAATTTAAATAGTGACACAGCCAAAGGAAGCAGCTTTTTAATGCAGGCTTTAATCAGAGCAGTCTAATGCACAAATACAGCATGTGGTGAAAAAGAAGGCAAAGCTATTTGCACAATAAATAGCACAGGAAGTACTGTATGTTTATATATGTGTATACACATACTGTCTGTGTCTGTGTCTGACTGTTCTAAATAGCCATATTTGGATTTAATCCTGAAGTGGGTGTGTCCTAAACATTTTAAATTAACTATAGACCTCAATATTATAAAACACTAGAGATCACTGAAAAAAAAAATAAACAGTTGAAAAAATTCAGCTTCGTACATCACTCAAGTTCATACATTTTCGTAACATTATCTCGTCAACGGACACTTTGACTGAGCAGAGGGGATGCATCAAGTCTGAGGTCTGTATTTCTAGCTACGTGCTAAACTAATGAGGTTAATACATTTGCTTTGATAAGTTTGTTTTGGAGGTGTTTTATTAATTTTTTTTTTTTTTTTTTTGGGGGGGGTTGTTTTTTGTTGGGGTTTTTTGTTTGTTTTTGTAACCCCCCCCCCCCCCCACCGATGCCTCAAATAATGGAAGTGAACATTGATGCCTACATCCAGTTACACACTTAATTTTTATTTTAAATGAGTCTGTGTTCAATGAACAGAAACGATGATTAAATAAATAATAATAATAACTCTGTTAGCGTTCTCAGTTATTGGGATTTATTTCACGAATAGTAAGGTTAGATGTGAGTATTCTTCTTCTCCTTCTTCTTCTTCTTCCTCTTCTTCTTCTTATTGTTGTTGTTGTTGTTGTTGTTGTTGTTATTTATTCATTCATTCATTTTCTGAACCGTGTAATCCTAATTAGGGTCACGGGGAGGCTGGCGCCCATCTCAGCCGACTCTGAGCGAGGACGGGGTACACTCTGGAGAGCCTACAAGGCCACTGAAGGATCAACACTCATACCCAGGGGTTATTTGGAACAGCCGGTTAACTGTGTAACTGTGTAACATGCACAGTAACTATTTGGGCATGTTGTTGAACTGTGGGAAGAAACCGGACAACCTGGAGGAAACCCACACAAGCATGGGGAGACCATGCAAACTCCACACACAAACACCTGAGCTGGAAATCAAACCCAAAACCTTCTTACTGTGTGCCAATCACTATACCACCATGCCGTCTATATTGTTGTTGTTGTTGTTGTTGTTGTTGTTCATGCAGAGCAAGAAAGAAACAAGAAAATTATTTTTGATTGACTGCAGTCTTTTCTGAGGACTTCCAGACCACTTTACAGCCAATCAGATTGTGCATACTCTCATTGCCACATAATGAATTTGAATTTTTGCAGACTTCTTTAAGCAAAAGAAAAAACACTTATAAAGAAAACCATAGAGTAATTAATTAAAGTTACAGTATATTTATTATGCTTGTAATTTTAGTGGTTCAATTGCATAATTGTATATAATGCAATGAGATATTCCTAGATATCACTCCTCCATGGTGTGTACTTTGAGCTTTAACGCTTGCTCCTCAGTCTTTGCTTTAGCACATCAGCTTTGTTCAGACTGTGTAAGATTAAACATCCCTCCTGCTGCTTCAAAGCACACAGCATCGCAAACCAGCAGGACATGTCTCACCTCCTCCCCACCAGTATGCCCTTCTAGTGCTTTATTTTTCCCTAGCACTCCATCCAAATCTTCCATCCTCCATTCTCTGTCTTCTTCCGCAGGTCTCACTGTGTGTCTTTTCTTCCTGTCTTGGTCCATTCTCTCAGCTACATGCTGGATTAGATTAGGTCTGGTGGGGGACCTTCTATATGTACCGGCAACTTCTTTTCTCCACTCTCTTTCAGGCTGTAGAGTTGTAAAGAATGAATGTAGAGCAGCTTTTCTTTCCACGCCTCCTTGTTATTGATTTACAGTCTTCCCCTTTCCACGGAAAAGACACATAAGCTCAAAGAGCATGACCAGCCTTTACTTTGATTTTTTTTCTTTCATTTTCAAAGACAAATTACTCGATTTCGTTACCGCCACATATTCCATAGTGCTCATACTCTCTCTCTCTCTCTCTCTCTCTCTCTCTCTCTCTCTCTCTCTCTCTCTCTCTCTCTCTCTCTCTCTCTCTCTCTCTCTCTCTCTCTCTATCGCTCTTGCTCTCGATCTCTCTCTCTCATTCCTTCCTCGCCTTCACCTCTCTTGTCTCTATTTCAAGGGGATTGTCACGTTTTGAAATGGATTCGCTCTCGTTCTTCTGACACTCGTGTCTCTCAGTGGATTCCTCATACACAGTGTTCCCCGATTAGTTACCGAAAAGTATTTATTTTTATTTAAACCTGATGTTAGATGATTCCCAAACATTCTAAATTATTTTACCTTTTACCTGAAGCTTCAGGCATTTCGCATTCTTAACCGTTTGATCATTAATCCATCTGTTGGAGTAGCCTCGAATGAATTATGCATATCTATAAGAAATTGTTTGGGATGTTGGGCTGCACGCAGTTCTAAAGAGCTAAAGATTGCACAGCCTTTTTTTTATTTTTATTTTTTTATAGCGACTCTTCTTTAATGGCGATTTATGGACTCATCATACATTTGGAATTTTTTTCTCTGTTGTCAAGTGGTATTGACTGTATATGTAAGATCCTGTTGTTATTTCTAAAGGACTTGAGGCAATTAGAAAAACCTTTTCTCTTTTTCTCAATCCAATTTCACTCCTTCAGTTCTCTATTTCTGCTTTAGGATCTTTCAAGCTTTCATTTTCAGAACTAATACTGTATTGAACTCAGCAGATAAACAGAAAATTGATACGCTACTTGGAGGCATCATGATCGTGTAATGGTTAATGGTTAGCACATCCGCCTCACAGGAAGAAGGTCCTAGTTTCAAATTCTATGATTAGAGAGGACATTTGTGCATGTGGTTTGTGTCGTCTCCTGATGCTTGTCTGGGTTTCCCTTCCAGTTTCCTCCAATCGTCAAAAGGCATGCACATTAGTCTAAGTGGCTGTTCTAAATTGCTCTTAAGTGCAATTGTGATGGTGAATTTTTAAAAACGTTTTTTTTTTTTTTTTTGGTTTGTGTGTGTGTGTGTGTGTGTGTGTGTGTTAGCTTTGCAATGGGTTGATGATCTGTTCAAGGTGTACCCAGCCTTCAACCGGAGCTTGCTGGGATGGGCTCCTGCCTCCCTGCAACCCTAGCAGGATTAAGCAGATTGACAGATGAATGAACGAATGATATGCTACATGCATGGCCTGAATGTCAGCTGGTCCCGGGTTTGAACCCGATAGTCAGCCAAGTTCTTTGTCTGGGCAACCTTTGGATGCTCCAATATCATCCCACAGTCCATATACATGTGAATTATTGGGTCGATATTATTTTTTTCTCTAAATTACACAAAATTGTAAATGTAATCGTTACTGCCTGCACGGATGTTGCTGACATCTGAGTGGGTCATTTTCTTTCCTTTTTTTTTTTTTTTCATATTCTTCATATGCCATTACAAGTAGTGTCCAACTTACGACCGCATTTGGTTCTGACCAATAGGTTGTAAAGCGGTTCAGATGTAAGTAGAGTCTGTACATGTACTGTGTTACTATTATTATGTACAGTATACTGGACCTTTCTACAAGTTTGCATCAAAAAACTTTTTGCAATCTTTTTACCTTTCTTTAGACATTAATATATGGAGGAGGAACAGGAGGACTAGTGTACATGTACTTTCAACCTAATACCGTTACAAAGGACGTGGGGGAGGAGTCACTTCTCGTGAATCAGTTCATGGTTCAAAGAATCAAGAGTTGACTCCAGAGCATCAGAGTCATTGTTCGGCTCAGATGATGCAAAAAGGAAGCGTACCGGATGGATATACTGTGTGTGTGTGTGTGTGTGTGTGTGTGTGTGTGTGTGTGTGTGTGTGTGTGTGTGTGTGTGTGTGTGTATATACATATATATAGTTTCGCCCATTCAATCCTTACAAATAGACCTGAATCAGCTCGGCTGATGATATTTACATACATGATACCCAAGTATATAGTTATTTATTCTTTTTCTTAGTCATGGGTGGTCGTAAAGTCGGAAGCCACGCAGGTTGTAAGTCGGCACCACCTATACACGGATCACTCACTTTCCGCAGTTAATGGGAACCGAGACTCCCGTGACCATCGATTTGCGCAAAGTAGGATCGATCCCCTGACTGACGTATACATACATGTATATGTGTATATAATAGCAATAAATACATATTCAGTGCTATAAATACTTATAATAACAATTAAACATTCAAAAAGAATGCATAAGATTTAAATAAAATATAACACACACACACACAGATGCGTACCACAAATAAAAATGTAAGTAGTTTTGTTGGGGGCGTTGGGTTGTTGGGTTTTTTGTTTGTTTGTTTTTGTTTGTTTGGGCGTTTTTTGCATAAGTGGCCTTGTTTTGCGGCATTTTCCTTCACATTTTTCCTTAATTTCCTTATTTTTCAATATTTTTTTTTAAAAACCTGTAATACGCTGAAGCCGCACAAACTGAAGCATGAAGTAGTGAGGGATCATTGTGTTTTGGTACAAGTGAATCTTGGTTTCATCGGTCCAAAGCAAAGTCTTTCTCAAAACTAGACAGGCTTTAAGTCTGTTTTTCTGTGCTAAATACGTGATAGATTGACCTCACCAGGGTGTAGGAAATCTCTTACGCAGTGTCTGCTGTTATTGTCTCGAGCTCATCTGCACTTTGCAATTGATAATCAATATAGAAACTGAATGTATAAATCAATCAAAATGGACATATAAAAATCCTATGTCAGACATAACCGTGTTATATATTGTGTTGTGTTAAATTAGAATTTTTTTTGCATCATTGCAGATTTATTATTCTACTGATTTGTGTTCTACTCATGAAATTTTCAGTGAATTGTCAGATTATTATTTATTATTTAAATATTAAATTGCATTTAATACGAAATGAAGAGGTGGAAAAAATAGTAGAGTTCAGGTAGCAATGTGAAGCCTATTCTAATGAAACTACGATAAACTCAACGCTGGGAACCATATTTAAACATAAACACAGTAAACCCAAGGCACCTATGAGTATCTTGTTACATTTATGGCCCAGTTTGTATAATCGTTAACTGCTGTCATCTCTTTCCCTGGGTGACCCACAAGCGAGCCATATCTTTACCAGATTGCAGAGTATCTGTTAAATGTGTGTTACGGTGGGAATGTAATGCACACTAGACATCCCTCCGGCTCTGGGGAGAGTCCAGGCCCAGTCGTTGATGGATGAAAGGAATGTTATAAGTTGCTATGGTATAAAAAGCAGCTCTTCACATTCCACAGCTTATCCATGGAAAGACACTGGGGGTGAAAAAACAATGGAACTGGCGATGGAAAATGCGGTAGACTGAAGAGGTATTAGGAGCTTTTTGGGGGCTTTTTAACACCCGAGCCTTGTGGCTCATTAGGGCCAGAGCTTATTCCTGGTTTCTGTAGCGTGAAGCTGCCAGGAATTCAACTCGCTAGTCCATCGCAGGTTATCTTCCCAGTATTTTTACTGGTACCCATTTATACTGCTGCGTGGACAGAAGCACACTTGTGGTTAAGACCAGGGGTTTTAGCACAGTGGGGGTCTAACTGAGATTAGGAGCAGTGGGGTGAAAATACAACAGGTAAAGAGAAAAAAGAAAAGTGATAGCTTGGGAAAGGGCAGCAACTGTTTGGTACTTGTATTGCTCTTCTGCCCATAAAGGTTGCTGCCTGTACTGTAAGGATCAAATAGAGACATCACCACTTTTTCCTGGAGTTCAAGACAAACCTGAGTTATTCTGCACCGATCCTGAACCTGATAACACGTCACCAAAGCTGTTGCACTGTTCGTTTGTTTGGATCAAACAATCAAAGGTCAAAGGTCAAAACCATTTTTCCAGAAGCAAAAATTAAAGATCATATATTAATTAATTATATAGCTTTATGCTGGGTAGATGAGTGTTTCTTGTAAAGCTTTATAACATTTATTGTGTTCACAATAAATAGAGATTGCAGAAATTAAGCCAATTTTATTTTGCATCTTCATATTTTGCTGTTTTCCACTTTCATTGGGCTCATACTGTACTGTTGTCTCAAAAAATTGTTGCTATTTTACTTTAATATTCATTACTAAATGCATACTGTCAACTATAGAATGTACTTTAATAGCACTATTATTATTATTATTATTATTATTATTATTATTATTATTATTATTATTAGCCTGGTGACTTATCCAGGTTGTACCTTGCCTTCAACCAGACTTATTAGTAGTAGTAGTAATATTTTATTATTAGTACTACTGTAAGGGCATTGTATGTTTATCAAGCATTATTTTCCTATGTGTTGTTTGACCTTATTCATACCTCAATCATCTCCATTCCAATGTCTCCTCCATACTATGTTATTTCATTTGCTTTCAATGCAATGCTATCTTTGCTATCTTCGACGATGGCATCTTCAAAGAAAAATTGAATAAATGTCATTTTTGACCCATGGAGGTTATGTGAATCTAAAAAAGAGTCTTCCATAGCCTGGTGAAACTAAGTGAAATCAAAACTGACTGAGAGACTCTAAGTGCCCAAAATCTAATAAAACACCCAGCGGTACATGGGAGGGAGAATTAGGAAGCTGATAATTGGAATCGCAGAGGGTATGTCTCCATTATAGGCACTTCTCCATCTTCTCTGAAGTCACATGATCCACTCATCACCATTGGATGCCCTTCACTTTAAAAAGCCGACGTGGAAAATTTCATTAAGCGCCAGGTTAGTGGCAGAGAAAGGGTTAGAGTTTTAAGTTAAGGATTATGGATTCTGATAAAATAGCCTTGTACTGTAAGGGGAAAATGCAGTTGCTGGAAAGATGTGCTTTCAGCAGTCCACATTTGTAGAAATAATATATATTCATCCATTTTCTGAACCTCTTAATCCTTAATAGGGTCACGGGCAGGTTTTCCGCATCTCAGCCAACCCAAGGTGAGGGCAGAGTACACTCTGGATAGCTTACCAGGCCATCGCAGGACAGAAACATGCTGATGGCTATGCAGCCGACTCGTGACGAAAGTCAGCAATGTTTTTTTTTTTTTTGTGATTTTGCATCCTTCTCACCACAGACAGTGAGATATAACCCAGTGAACTGCACGGGGGGGGGGGGCAGCAGGTGATAATGGGGTTTGAACCCCTAAGCTCAGAACCAGTAATCCAGCACCCTACCACCAGGCCACCACTCTATATATATATATATATATATATATATATATATATATATATATATATATATATATATATATATATATATATATATATATATATATATATATATATATATATATATATGTGCCATAGAAGGCCATGAGTTGAAATGTTTTACTATTGTTCGACTGAGATATATGTTTTTTTTAGACTTGGAGAGAAAAAAAATAATTTGATGGTACAGTGGCACTTGGAAAAAACCATGGGCACTAAAAGGAGTATTGTGTTTCTAAATTTTCTTGCGTTTTTCAACAGGAATACACAATAGATGTGTTCTTCAGGCAGAGCTGGAAAGATGAGAGATTGAAATTTGAGGGACCAATGAATATCCTGCGTCTCAACAACCTGATGGCCAGCAAAATCTGGACCCCAGACACCTTCTTTCATAATGGGAAGAAATCAGTGGCACATAACATGACCATGCCTAATAAGCTGCTCCGTATCCAGGATGACGGCACATTGCTTTACACTATGAGGTGAGGGCATGCAGTAGTAGGCTGTATGTAGTATATGCAGTTGAACAGCAACAGCATTCAGATGAAAGGTCAAAATGAATTGTTAGCGCTTATTAGTCTTGTAAGCATTTGGGTTGTTTGGTTGATTTTGTTTGTTTTGTCAATGTATGTTGGCAACTTTACACAAAAAGTTGTGAAAGGCTTTTGACCAGTTGTATCAGAGAGTCTGACCCAAAGTGACACTTCGGTTTGGTGGTGAGCTGGATAGGATCTGAATATTTTTTAAAGGATTCTTTAACATTGTGGGTGATGGATAATTCTTCCACTAAAATCTTCATAAGCTATAACTCAAATGGAGAGAATATATATATATATATATATATATATATATATATATATATATATATATATATATATATATTCATAATATTAATTATTATTATATTACTATTATATTTTCATGTGCTGTACATTATGATATCACAATCACATTGAGGGCATTTTCTTCCTAAATAGTACCTTGACACTGAAATCATGACTGCTGATTCAGTGGACATCTCATTACTTTCTAAATGATGCTTTTCCACTGTCTGATGCTTTTTTTATGGCTCACTTGCAATGCACAAAGTAAAACTGAGTAGAATAGAGTTTTTTTTTTTTTTTTTTTTTTTTTTTTTTTTTTGGGGGGGGGGGGTCCCCCATTTTCTCCTTAATTTTAGTCATATCCAATTCACACCCACCAGGTATTGCGTAGCCTATCACACAACCACCACCGACCAGGGAGTGGTGAAAGCATGCAGACGTCCCCTCCGTGACATGCAATGCCAGCCAGAAGCCTCTTTTTGAACTACGGCACCATGCATATTCGAGGGTGGTCTGACACACTTGGAGGGATGGAGCTATCCGCCCCTTGTACCAGATGCCCATGATTGGCTGGAGATTGCTCTGAGGGACAGGAAAGTGAGGATATGCTGCCCCGTTCCTCTGTGAGAGCTTGGCCAATTAACTTCCATGGACTTCCGGCCACGGATGGCTGTGAGAATTAAACTGGATTCCAATGTGTTATCTCTGGGTTAATAGTCATGAACCTTGTTGATGTGCCACTTGGGAGCCGCCCTAAAATAGAGTTTTTAACGTGTAAAAAAATAACATCCGACAGGCCATGCTGGTTGGATTATTTTCACATTTCATTTCACATTTATACACATAGAAGTACTTTGTCAGCGATAACAAATTTCTGTTTAATTTTCTACATCACAAAATATTCAGAGATATGATAAATAAGTTTACTTTCAATGTCATAGCTCCGAACTCTTGTTTGCTTACCAGCTACACTTTTATTGTTTTTATTGAAGTTTTAAAGGTTTTTAGAAATGCAGTTTCACATGTTACTGAGAAAGCAGAAGGCAGAAATGTCTCTATCCTGAAAGCACTTCCTGTAACAAATAACTTAATAATCCTTATAAAGTGCTGAGCTCAAGACTAGCCATGAATGTTAACCATCTACTACCACCTACTATCATAAATTTCACTATTGTTAAAGTAACAATAACATACTTTATTAGAATGAGTGCAATGAAATAATCTTGTGGTTTCTGACAAGCAAAATTACTGGCAAAGGTACTCAGTTGTGGGGGAAAAAACATTTAATTCAAGAATACAGACTTGCTATAGTTTAACATCTCCATTTTTCAAATGTCAAATTTTTGGATTAAGTTCAGGTTCAACTACGAAAAGCAAAATACCACCTCTATAACATCTTGTCCTTTTTATAATTTATTATAAGCAATGTGCTAATGTTGGGCAGCACAGAGGCGTAGTAGTTAGATCATCTGCAGCACAGAAAAAGATCTAGATTTAAGTCAGGGGCCGTCAAATGCCTTTTTTTCTTTTCTCTCTCTTTTTTTGTATTTTATATATATATATATATATATATATATATATATATATATATATATATATATATACATACAGTGGAACCTCAACTTACGAAAGCCTCAGCAAACAAAACATCCAGGTTACGAAAAACATTTTCCTAAAATTTTTGTCTCTGGATATGAAACAAGTTCACGTTACAAAAGCACCATCTCAAAAATTCAAACAATGCGCAAGTTGCTCTCCAAAGTTGCTCTCCCAACATGCTCTCCCATGTTAATCTCCCAACATCTCGCTGGCCTCCTATTCGCTATCTCCCAACATCCCACCCCACTGGCCTCCCATTGGCTAGGAGGGATGACGCATCTCCCATAATGCTTTTCGTGTAAAGGGCAGAGTTACTGTTGTTTCATGAGTTTTTTGAGTGTACTTTATTTTTTGGCTCAGGCTTTTAACCTTGCATAAACATTTGTAAAATTATAACTCTGCTAAGAAGACATGTTCAACACACACATGCACACACACACACATACGAGCACGCACGCACACACACACACACACACACACACACACACACACACACACACACACACACACACACACACACACACAAACGCTGAAAGAGAGAATGTCTGAATGTATACGTATATAGTGCTGTGCTAAAGTTTTTTCCCCTTACTGTTTTTTTTTTTACTTTTTTGCACCTTTGTCACGCTTACCGTTTTCAGATCATCAAACATACATAAACATTACACAAAGATCACCAAAGTATTCAAAAAATGCAGTTTTCCTGTTGTATTTTATTTGTTAGAGAAGAATCCTATCCAAACCTACACGAACCTCTGTGAAAAAGTAATTGCCCCCTTGTTAAAAGGTGAGGTAATTGTGATTAATCCTATTCTTTGGGAAAACTGAGTTCAATTCCATGGCCACACCCAGGCCTGATTGCTGCCAGACATTTCCAATCAGGAGATACCTAACATAAAACCTGTCTGACAAGGTCAGATAGGTCATACTGAACACACATTATCATGCTGTGATCCAGTGAGCTTCAAGAGCAAACAAGAAAGAAGATTATAGAGATGTCTCAGTCTGGGAAAGCATACAAAGTCATTGGGAAATCTTTGGGACTCCAGCAGACCACTGTCAGAGCCATTATCCATTAATGGAGAAGGCATGGCACAGTGGTGACCCTTCCCAGGAGTGGCCGACCTACCAAAATTTCTCCAAGAGCATGGTGAAGACTAAACAGAGGAGTCACAAAGTATCCAAAAACCACTTCTAAACAACTACAAGTCTCACTTGCCTCAGTTAATGTCAATGCTCATGACTCCACCATCAGAAAGACATGAGGCAAAAATGGCATCCATGGAAGAGTTTGAAGTCAAAGGCACTGTTGACAAAAAAATATCAAGGAATGACTCACTTTTTCCAAGAATCATCTTGATCATCAACAAAGCGTTTGAGAAAATGTCCTTGGACTGATGAAACTACAGTTGAACTTTTTGGGAGAAATGCATCCCGTTACATCTGGCGCAAAATCAGCACTGCATTTGATAAAAAGAACACTGTGCCAACAGTAAAACATGGTGGTGGAAGTGTGATGATCTGGGCCTGCTTTGCTGCGTCAGGACCTGGGCAACTTGTCATAATTGATGGAACCATGACTTCTGCTCACTACCAAGAAATCCTGGTAAAGAATGTTTGTCCATCAGTCCGAGACCTCAAGCTAAAGCGCATCTCGGTTCTGCAGCAAGACAATGATCCGAAGCACACCATCAAGTCCACTTCTGAATGAGTGAGTGTGAGTGTGAGTATGAATGGTTTTGTGAGTGTTGGCCATGCAATGGCATGGCGAGCTGTCCAGGGTGCACCCTGCCATTGCCCAGAGTTAGCTGAGATGGATGCCAGCCTCTCCCGACCCTAATTAGAATTAAGCAGTTCAGAAAATGAAGTAGAGAACGGCTATTCTTGATCAACACCTATTCTGTGTTGATCAAGAATAGCCGTTCTCTACTTCTTGCTACTATGTCCTTTTTGCTGCTTTGTGCCTTGTTTGTCACTGCAAAAGTGAAAAAAGGTTACCATGCATTTCTGTGTTCACGTCTATTGTGATACTTAGCAAGTGTGTGAATGTGTGTCACAGGTTGACAGTGCATGCCGAGTGCCCAATGCATCTTGAGGATTTTCCCATGGATTTTCACTCGTGCCCTCTTAAATTCGGCAGCTGTGAGTGTTCAGCTCTTCATCTTTGATCAGTATGTCTGAAATGAAAGTATTATTTCAGGGATGAGTATGTACCTATAGGGACCTATACTGAAGTAACGAATGTGTATGATTCGAATTCCATAGACGCATACACAACAACTGAGGTGACATACACCTGGACGAAGAATGCTTCAAACTCGGTGGTGGTGGAAGGGGAGAGCTCCCGATTAAACCAGTATGACTTGCTGGGACAGACTGTCGGGAATGAGACAATAAAATCCAGCACTGGTGAGTAGCTCTGCAAAACTTATACGAGATATATTCTTATGTTGTATTTCTGTTTTTTTTTTTTGTTTGTTTGTTTGTTTGTTTTTTACAATTGTGACAAGGAATACAAGTATAGATGTGTTTTGTGCCTGATGGTTACTGTGTTCTATCAAATACCACATTTAAGTCTCTCTGGTGCATTATTTATATTGCCTTCTCTGGATATTAATAAGCAACGTAGACAGAAACACTTACATTTATTTTTCACCATCCAGCTCACCAGCACCGTATCCCTCCTTCATGCTCGTGAGGTATTCATGCTATGGCCTGCAGCACCGCTTTTCGCTCGTTGCCATTTAGCGGTTCAGTAAAGCGTACTAAAATGGCACAGGGTGTAGTGAAGCCAAAACCCTTGACAAGACATTCCACTTCTTCTGAGCACAGAAAACCCCCAGTACATCACCTCGCTGGATTTAGAGACAAGCATGGTTGGCAATCCACAGGAGAAAAACAGCATTCTGTGTCTCGTTGTGATTCCTCTGTCTGGTTGTGCATGTCATTGCCTCTCTAGTTTCTTTCGTCTCTACTTCACTTTGTCTGAGCCAGCAGCTGTATCGGCATCAGGGAGGGAAACACCTACACCTGTCTCTGGCTCTCCGGCTCACGTTGAGCCTGTGAATAGCAAGAGCTATTGTAAACAGGCTGCACCTGCTTACTTGGTGATTCTAAAAGTGCGGTATACAGGAATCCCTCACTTTCCGTGGGATTAATTGGGACCGAGATCCCCCTGCAACTGCTGAATTTCGCGAAGTAGGATCAACCTTCCCCGGCTGACATGTATGTACATGTATATGTGTATATAATATCAATAAATACATATTCAACACTATATGTGCTTATAATAACGATTAAACATTCAAAAATAATGCATAAGATGTAAATAAAATATAAATACACACACACACACACACACACACACACACACACATATGGACACGTGTGCACAGATGTGAGCCTCACATAAAAAGTAAGTATAGTGAGTCGTCGACTTACGACCGCGTTTGGTTCTGGCAGACCGGTTGTAACTCGATCTGGTCGTATGTCGACTTTCCATCCAAATACACTCACGCCAAACAAAAACAGATGAATAAATCTCGCACATTTAAATCTATACATCTATTCTCGGTTTCACGTCATTGTGACACGCAGCGGAGAGCCAATCCTTTCTGTACTCCACTGTGTGGGCGGGTCCCATAGCTTCAAACTGCAATTTTATTGGATTATAACAACAGCCACAGACTGCGCGTGTTGTTTGGGTAAAGAGATAAATTTCTCTCGTTTTGATCGGTTCATTTCCACGAAGCCAAGCACAGCTGGCAAGCAAACACAAATGGACAGACATGGAAAAACTTCAACTCGCAGAGCAGCTGATTGCCAAAACTTGGGACGCGCTTCTTGTCACATAAACACTGCAGCGTGTGAGTCCAATAAAATTAGAGTTGCAAGGTATCGGACCTGCCCACACAGAAAGGATTGGCTCTCAGCTTCGCGCCACAGTGACATGGCATTGAAAGTAGATGAATAAATTTGCTCTGAGCTGTTAGAAAGTGAATCTGCATCATCTCCTTCTTGGCCTTTTAAGATGCTGGCGCTGCCGGCAGCACAAACATCTGTCGTACACAACACTCGCACTGTATTGCCATGAATCATGCTTCACCACTTTTGCGGTCGTAATTCGCATAGGTCGTAAGTCGACGACTCACTGTAGTTTTGATGTGGGGTTTGGGTTGGGATTTTTTTTTTTTTTTTTTTTTTTTTTTTTGCATAATTGGCCTTGTTTTGTGGCATTTTCCTTAATTTCCTTATTTTTAATTCAATGAATATTTAAAAAAAAAAAAAAAAAAACATGATGCACTGAAGCCAAATCAATTGAAACACGAAGTAGCAAGGGGTCCCTGTCGTATATGTGACATGCTCCACCGAAAGTAGGCGCGGCTTATCCGGACTTCCGATTTTTCAAGTGAGCAAGTGAAGGTTAAGTAATTAACAAGTATTCAACACGCACTTGCTCATTTGAAAGATCGGAAGTCCGGATAAGCCGCGCTTTGTCTCACAAGCACCATACGTCACTTGGAACTAGCGCCTACTTTTGGTGGAGCGCCTCACATATTAAGAACAAGAGATCTGTTTTAACAAGAACCCACCTTACCTACAGTTTCATTTCATCATGATTCATTTCGTCTGCATTTCAGAGTAAACGTGAAAAGGTTATTAATAAATTACCCTCTTATTTAAATACACAGTACAACAAATAAACAAATGGTTTAAGTGATTCAGAAGCAGAAACACTGTGTATGCTTGTGTCTTATGTGTCCAGCTGTGGCAGATCAATCCTGTCGCTGACTGAACCTTACTCTCTAGTCACCATGGAGCCCCCTGACTCTCCAAAACATGCACTCAATTACAGACATCATCTTCTAAAACACATCACATGTTCACCTCCATCGAGATAAGGTCATATAAAGGTCATTCCAATCCTGCATTCTGTCCCCTTCATTATCATCTGACTTTCCAGCTCCGTGCTGTGTGAATTCTGTTCTACAAGCTGTTGCGCTGTAGACGCATGAAGCCACTTTGTTTCTTCGTTAACAGAATTCCCAGCAGTGCTGCTCACTCTTCCTCAAGGGATACTTTCTTTAAAGACTATTCATTTAGCCAACTAAGGAATTTAGAAAAGGACATGCTGTGAACAGCAAGGATCTGCACACATTTTTACAGCGTATGCATTTAAAACTAAGTAAAAATAATAATAATAATAATAATAAAATTTAAAAAAAAATCCCACAGACACAATGCTGACCTAAGGCTTTATCTGTGAGTAGGATGATAAATGTCCTGATTATATAGTGTTAGATTAATCATTTGTTATGACAGGGAAGCATGTAGGCATGTTTTGGGGACATTTATACCGCACTATTAAGCAAAGTGAGATTTAATGGTAGTTTATCCACAAATGTTTATGTTCACATGAAATTACACAGTAGATAATTTTATTCCAATTTCGCATCAACAAATGCGATAATAACGAGATGTTTCTTTTTTAAGACCTCACTGCTTTTTCCAGCTTAAGTGACTCTCTCAATTTGTTTTGTTTGGTTTTTTCTGAGGTGGATGTTCAATTTAGTATTTTGGAATCCAGAAGATTTATGCTTGTGTAATTACAGTATAAATGTGTGTATTTCATAAACTAGTGTTCTATCCAGTTAAACTCCTAGGTGCCTGATGAGCCCCCAGGCCCCCCGTGTTTTTTTTTTTTTGTTTTTGTTTTTTTTTTTTATCTTGCGTCTAATAACCGCCCATGTATACTGGGAGTAAAATATTAGATCAAACTTACAATCTCTGTAACAGTAAAATGAGGCGTTCACTGGCTGTAAAAAATGAGTTTACACGGTATTTCAAGACCCCCTGCCACTGTGGAATGTCTATAATGTTCATCAGTAACAACACATTTGATTGTTCCGCCGTGCTTTAAAAGGCAGGAAAATATTTTTCTGTGTTCGCTTGGTAAATGTCCAACAAGATGAACCATTAGAAACTGCTACAGCAAAACTATGGGATGCTCTGAATGAATGGAGCAATGAGCCAGATATGAACTTAACAGAAAGTGATGACGAGTGTTTTTCACCCGATTCTCCTCCTGCTCACTAACTTCATAAATTTAAGCAAGTTCCTGGCCATGTGCTTTTCAACGTGTCATGTGCTAAAGTTGGCATTCATGCTGATTGGCTTGATTTTACATCGGGGGAAAATATTAACAGGAGGAGCACTGGGAGGGAAAATTAAAGGGTCTTTTTTTTTTTTTTTTTTTTAATTATGCTGTTTACTGTTTATTTTTAGCACTCATGTAAGTAATTTGCTTGATACCGTAAAATGAATAACGCAAATATCAGTAAAACTCTTTTATTGCTCTGTTATTATTCATGTTTTCCACCTCTATGGCAATAAGCACTTACGTTTCACTCCACTGGTAACATTATAATAAGCGCCCACCCACTCCAATTTTTTAAGCACCCTGGGAACTTATCACGTCGAATACAGTAAGTCTCTTTCAAGATGTTTTTTTTTCTGACTTTAAAAGGATATACAGAATTGGATTCATCATTCATTTTCTGAACCTCTTAATCCTAATTAAGGTAATGGGGAGGCTGGTGCCCATCTCAGCTGACTCTGGGAGAGGGCGGAGTACACCCTGGACTGCTCGCCTGGCCATCACAGGACAGAAACACGCTGATGGCTATGCAGCTCCTCTTGACAAAAGTCAGCAATGGTTCTTTTACATGAACCTCACACCATAGACAGTGAGAGACATGGCCGGCCTTTGATAACCCAGCTAGCTGCACTGTGGGGACAGTGACAACCCTTTGAGGGTGGGGTTCAGACCCCCGACCTTGGGATCAGTGATTCAGCACCTTACTACCATGCCACCACTGCCGCGGATTCATCATTCCATTGGATCTGTTGTCTCTGGGTGCCATTCTGTGCTTTATTGTCTTTGGATAATGAAAATGTCTTTCTCAGCAATATTGTGCCCTAAAACACTTGTGGAGACGATTTCTCACAGCTGAAATCATTTGTCTTCCTTTCTCTCTCTCTCTCTCTCTCTCTCTCTCTCTCTCTCTCTCTCTCTCTCTCTCTCTCTCGCTCTCATCGGATGACCTTTAAAACGAACTGGATGTTTTTAAATCATCCAAGGTGATTTTTTTCATTATCAAGCCTCACCTTAAGGCAGCCACATTTTTGTAATTGACATCCAGTACACCTGGGTATTTATTTGTTAACTTTGGTAACTCTATCACACCTGACTGGTCTATATAATGTTCGATGATTAAAAAATACTAGAAAATATTTGAGCTAAAGTTTTGGGGAATAATCCTATACGATCACAAAATAATAATGCTTATTACAATGCATAAATATTCTATTTTATAGATATTAAATTAGGCTATCTGGGATTTGCATGTTCTCCTTGGGCTTGGGTAGGTTTTCTTTTTATGCGGATATTCCGGTTTCCTCCTACAGCCCAATGAATGCGCATTCTAATTGGATGTTATCAATTGTCCACAGGTGTGAGTGTAAATGGTGGCATGTCTTTGTTGGCCCTGCGATGGTCTGTGGAGCTGTTTGTGTTGCACTCCAGCCTGAGATCCCTGTAACCTTAACAGTGGATAAAGTGTCACTGAAAATGATAGGAGACGTTAAGATATATCTACAGTAATATTACAAATATTTATATATATTTTTGTTGTTGTTCTTTTTGCCTGCTTCAATACTTTCTGCAAAATTCAAGTGTTTTTTTTTTGTTTGCTTGTTTGTTTGTTTGTTTAATTTTTTACCAACATCATGTATCTCTATGTGGTTGATGTTCTCAAGGCGTTTCTCAACAGTATTCTCTTTTTTCTTTTAGTGTACTGCTTTGTGCCCAGGCCAAAAAGTTTTCTATTGTGTCATTAGATCACAGAAACTTTTCGAGATCTACCCCAAAATTGGGTTTTATGGGACTTTTCATGTGGTGAACAGCTGTCTCTGAACATCTTCTGACAATTGAACTGAAGATTTCTACAGCTCCTTCAACATTAGTCTTGGTCTGTCGGTTGCTCTTATAATTATAATCTGTGGGGTGTGGAAAATTTAAATGGGATAAAATAATTATGTAAGATATCGCACATGATTATTTTATATTAGCTTTTGATGGCATACGTTTCGCTATTTATTTGGTCAAAATATAAAGATCTTTGCAACATAAAATGATTGAAACAACTTGTCAGACAAGTTGTCAAAATTTTCCCAAAAGAAAAAAATGCCGCTCTTTTTCGGGAAAACGCTGCCCTGAACCTATATGGGATGCCTGATCGCAAGGTTTGGGAGTTCAAGCTCTACTATAAACGGGTTGTCACTACTGTCCCCCCAGTGACGCTAAGTGGGTTATCAAAGGCCTGCAATGTCTCTCACTGTCTGTGGTGAGAGGCATGTAAAAGAACCATGGCTGACTTTCATCAAGAGTAGGCTGCATAGCCGGCGGTGTGTTCCCCCGTGCTATGGCAAGTTGTCTAGGGTGTACGCTACCCTCGCCCAGAGTCGGCTGAGATTGGCGCCAGCCTCCACGGACCCTAATTAGGATTAAGTAGCTCAGGAAATGAATGAATGCATGAAGTCTAATAAAAGGTGGGTGACTGAATATTGACATTCACTGAGCATGAAGCACGTGATTTATTTAATATATTGTACATTGCAACAGGTAATTTAAAAAAGCACATTGAAACAAGATTTTTATAATGTTTTTTCTTAATTTTTATTATTTTCAAATCATGACAGGTAGGTCAATCTGAGCTTTTACACCCGAGTTTGATGGCTCATCAGACCCTGAGCTTATCCCTAGGTTCTGTAGCATGAAGTTCAACCTAGGAGTTCAACACCAACTGGATGGGACATTAGTCCTTCCAAGGTTAACCTCAAAGTTTTTTATTTTATTTTTATTATTTATTTATTTATTTATTTTTTACTGGTACCCATTTATTCTGCTGGGTGAGCAGAGGCACACTTGTGGTTAAGACTTTGCCCAGGGGTTTTAGTATGGTGGGGGTGTAACTGAGATTTGAACCCACGGCTTCCTAATCACGAGTCCAGCACCCTTATGCAATTAAAAGACTGTTTTTAATCCCTTCTAGCAGACTCCAACAGAGGTAATGAACCATCCCCATGTCGTGTATATATATATATATATATATATATATATATATATATATATATATATATATATATATATATATATATACATGACATGGGGATGGTCCCAAGGTTAGGGGTTAAAGCCCCACTCTCAACGGGTTGTCACTGTCCCCCCTAGTGCATCTAACTGGTTTATCGAAAGCCATCCATGTCCCTCACTGTCTATGAAAATGAATGAATGAATATACAGTGCTATGCCAAAGTGTTTGGCCCCATTACTGATTTTTTACTTTTTTGCACCTTTGTCACATTTAACTTTTTCAGATCAGCAAACAAATTTAAACATTACACAAAGATAACCCAAGTATTCAAAAATTGCATTTTACTTGTTATGATGTTATTTGTTAAGAGAAAAATCCGATCTAAACCTACATGAACCTCTGAGAAAAAGTAATAGCCCCTTTGTTAAAAGGTGAGGTAATTGTGATTTATCCTATTATTGGGGTAAGCGGAGTTCAATTTCATTGCCACACCCAGGCCTGATTGCTGCCAGACATTTCCAATCAGGAGATACCTAACATAACACCTGTCTGACAAGGTGAAGTAGGCCACTGAACGCACATCATCATGTCGCAATCCAGTGAGCTTCCATGGCAAACAAGAAAGAAGATTATAGAGATGTCTTAGTCTGGGAAAATATACAAAGTCATTAGTAAATCTTTGGAACTCCAGCAGATCACTGTCAGAGCCATTATCCATTAATGGAGAAGGCATGGCACAGTGGTAACCCTTCACGAGTGGCTGACCTGCCAAAATTACCCCAATATCATGGCGTAGACTAACCGGAGAAGTCACAAAGGATCCAAAAAAAACATTTTAAAATAACTGCAAGCCTCAATCGCCTCAGTTAATGTCAATGTTCATGACTCCACCATCAGAAAGACACGAGGCAAAAATGGCATCCATGGAAGAGTTCCGAGGCGAAAGCCACTGTTGACAAAAAAGAATATCAAGGCATGACACACTTTTGCCAAGAGTCATCTTGATCATCAACAAAGCTTTTGGGAAAATGTCCTCTGGACTGATAAAACTAAAGTTTAACTTTTTCGGAGAAATGCATCCCATTACATCTGGCGCAAAAGGTACTCTGCATTTGATAAAAAGAACATAGTGCCAACAGTAAAACATGGTGGTGGAAGTGTGATGATCTGGGCCTGCTCTGCTGCTTCAGGACGTGGGCAACGATTATGGAACCATGAATTCTGCTCACTACCAAGAAATCCTGGTGAAGAATGTTCGTCCATCAGTTCAAGACCTCAAGCTAAAGCACACCTGGCTTCTGCAGTAATACAATGATCCAAAGCACACCAGCAAGTCCACTCCTGAATGGCTAAAAAAAGAACAAAATGAGGGTTTTGGAGTGGCCTAGTCAAAGTCCCGACCTGAACCCTATTCAGATGCTGCGGCATGACCTTAAAAAGACTGTTTATGCCCGAAAATTATCCAGTCTGGTTGATCTTAAACAATTCTGCAGAGAAGAGTGTTCCGTGATTCTAGGGCTCTAGTGCCAGTGCTCTAGTGCCTTCCCTGTGAACAATAAAATGCATCCATTTTCATAGATGAAATGGAGAAATTGTAGTCACTGTAATAGAGATGCGGAGAAACACAGAAATCAAACTAAAGCAGGAACTGATGGAGCACGGAGCTGAGAGCCAGAGAGATCACGAGAAAGAGGGACAATCTTCTAGCAGTGGGAAGAGCACTGCTAGTCTTTATAGTTCATGATTAAATGGAATCAGGTGTGTTTGTTTAGCACTCCACCCCACGTGTGACAGCCATGCCCCTCTCCAATGCGCATTTCAATGCACAACTCTTTTGTGAGAGACCATAGCACACTAAAATAAAAAACACAGTGCAGTTAAAGAGTCTCTCACAACACAGACTATAACATAGTGTACTGCATTCAATCATTTTTTCACTTAATTTGCAGACCTATGGTATGGGTTACGGTATTGTTAACTTCTGTTCAAAAGACGACGGAACGGATTAAGACCGTTTCCATTATTTGTAATGGGAAAAGCAGATTCTCGAATTAAGTTCGAGTACCGAGGCTCCACTGTGTTAGGTTTAGGGGGCAATTACTTATTCACACAGGCCCTTGTAGGTTTTTTTTCCTACTTAATAAATGTGATTGGCACTGAAAACTGCATTTTCTGTTTACTTGTGTTTCATCTTTGTATAATATGTAGGTTTGCTTGATCTGAAAAGGATAACAGTAACAAACGTGCAAAAAATGTCAGAAATTGGTCAGGGGGCAAAAACGTTTGCACAGCACTGTATATCAGTTCAGCAGTTCTCAGTTTAGCAGCAAATTTTAAAAGTTAACAAAAGATGGTATAGGTATAAGGTATATACATAAAGGTATACAGTGTATGTTTATACATACATACATACATACATACATACACACATATACACATAACTATATGTACACATATCGACACATATGTACATATATTATATATATACATACAGAACATCCCCTTATTCACACCTTTTCAAACATATACATTTATCCACATAGTCACACATATACACACGTGCACAACAGAGTGCAGAATATGCCAAAGGTACATGGTAAGTACAGGATAAGAGGTAGAGCTTTTGAACCATGAGGATTGTGATGCTATAATTTCATATAATGACCTGCTAAGAGAGACGTGCTAATATTGCACTGCCCAGAAAGATGGTCTGAATGATGATCTATTCAGTCTGTGTGTGTGTGTGTGTGGCAGTGGTGGTGCTGGAGGTGGTGGTGGGGTCGCACATTAAACAGCTTGTAGGTAAGAGCCGATCTTGAGTCTGGTAACTTTTGTTTTTAAGATTAAGTTTTTGTTTTGATTTTGTTGGAGTTTTTGATTCAATTATTATAGTGTATTGATTTTAAGTTCAGAAGACATGGAGAATATGATATTACATATACTGTCGGGTAGTGTCAGGTTGTTGATCAATTGATGTCAGGGTGTGGTTTTATGTTGCTTGAAGAGGATTTAGGATATTTGTTCTCACAATTTTGTGAGGTAGAGGGATCTTTTTTGAAGGTTTCAGGCATTGAAGGATTCCTTTATAACGACATTTAAAACGTGTTTCACTGAGGTTTATTAATCTGACAGTGATCATGTAAAGTGTATAAAATTGCATTTAATTGAATTCCATAAACAGACAACTGAATAACTGCCTTTTCGCTGTGAGGCAACATTTTTAATCACTGTGCCACTGGAAATACCTTAATATTAAAAAGAACTGAGATCCTCTAGTCACACTGATTAGGTTTTTAGACAGTAGGTAGCTTGGTATTTCATGTAGGTTGTTAATTTTTTTATTAAAACCTAAGACAGGCTTGAATAAAGGAGGGGAACCAATCATACGGTGGCATAACAGGATTCCTAAGAAGAAGATAACTTATTTGGTAGAGGAAATCTGTTCTGTCTGAGGCTATTCAGTTAATTAAATTAAAAAAGGGCAGTTTATCTCATCTTGCCAGATTGTTTTTGCTGTATATATTTTCTAGCAGGGGAATATAATTTAATGTGCGCAGATTATTGAAGTGGACTGAAATGTAAATTCCAAAGTATTTGATATATTGTTTTGCACAATCCAAAAACAGGTCCCTCACTTCAGTGCCTAATTTGCACCCAGTTTACTCAGCTAGATTGAGAAATCTTGGAATGTTCCCAATTAAAAGAGAGCCCAGACACATAGCTATAATCGCTATTCAGATTATAGACTCAGGCAGTCGTAGCCTGATGATAGGGTGCTGGCTTACTGATCTGAAGGTCAGGGGTTCCCGGTTCCCCAGTGCAGGTCCAGCCATGTCTCTCACTGTCCGTGAGATGCATGTGAAAGAATCATTGCTGTCATATGTAAAGAGTAGGCCACTGGGTTGCCGTCAGTCTGTCTCTAACCTGCGATGGCCTAGCGAGCTGTCCAGGGTGTACTCTGCCCTTGCCCAGAGTCAACTGAGACAGGTACCAGCCTCCCTGCAACCCTAATTAGGATTAAACAGTTCAGAAAATGAATGAATGACATTATACATCATTTTGAATAACTTTTTATAACTTAAATATGTTACTTATATATTTATTTGTTATCACAGGCCTACAGAGATCACTGCCTAGTATATCTATAACTACCTCATGAAACATAATCTAAATCTAAAATGACAAAGAGTTGAAGAGAAAGCCCCATGCTACCTTAAGAAATGCTTTCTCAGCATATAGCGGTGCTATTTTCAATGATAATTTATTTGCTGAGTTATTACTGTTGTACCAGTGCATTAAGTGAGCAACCATCTGAGTAATTCAGTTTTGGTATTAACTCTCGCTACGAGTGAATAACACTGAATATCACACTGAAAGAAAAATGCTTCACATTTTAGGGAGGTATTTGAAAGCTATAAAGATGAGTCTGCAGTACGTTTGGATCCAAGTAAATACAAAATACAAGTAAGTAGAGGAAATTTAATCAGCATCGTCATTCTGTGAGAACAGTTTGAGTAAACACGACTAATCAGGTTTGGCTTTGTGTACTAGAGTATGCAATATTCAGAGCAGCCTCCACTTAGATAATTGCCCTGGCCTCGAAAGATGATTACTGGAACCATAAAAAATGCATGCTGCAAGTCACGTGTAGATGTTCGGTAACTTTCCTTCCTCATCCATTTCCACCATCTTTTCTCAAGAGATAATGCATTTTTATGGGTGTTTTGACATTTAGGATGGAGGGTTTATTGTTTTTATTATTATTATTATTATTATTATTATTATTATTATTATTATTATTATTATTATTATTATTAGAAAAGAATAGGGAAAATGCTGTTACTGTACCATCCCATGCAATGGTTGCACATCTGCATTCCAGTTGCTGAATACTATGACGATGCCATCGTGCAAGGTGGGAGAGAGGAATGAATATGGTCATTAAAAGCAATTAAGGGGCTAGACCTTTGTTCTTGTTTATACGATTGGAGAAAGACGGCTAGAGAGACTGTGTTAACGTGAACAGGATTGATGAATAACACCATCAAAGGCAAACAGGAGAAGGGTCTGAAACTTGGACTGGTTCAGAAGAGAAGAAGCAGGTGACTAGTCATGGAGGATGAAAATATTTTACCAAATTAATGTCACAGTCAGACAGCAGGATAATGGAATGGTTGTCAGGGTTACCTTACAGCAAAAGGGTTCTGGGGTCAAACCTTGCTTTTCATATGAAGTTGGCTGGGATTGGATCCAGATCCCCAGCAGTCTTGATGGATAAGCAGTATACAAATCTGGTCATGAAACTGGTACATTTTCCAACTACCCAACTTTGAACTTAAATAAATATTTCAATGTCAAAGTTTATTTGTGAATCAATGCATGAAAATCTTTAGTGCATGCCTGGTAAATGATATCAAAATATGTAGTTTTTGAAATAAAGTATGTCCATTCTTAGGTTACACATTTTTCATGCTCAATTTTTTTGACAAGAGAAAGGCCTCATTTTCATCTCCCGCTGAGCCTCTGTTAAGGTCTCCCCAGGTCCAATAACCACATGAATCCGAGCATATGTGCTGCACAATGAACCGCGGAATCTGATTATGTGTGGCAAAATTGGAAAATAAGCACCCGACTTAAAACAGGATCGATGATATACTTAACATTTCCTGTCCGTGTTACATGGTGTATCTTGTGCTCCACTGATCACTGATGGATTGGCATTTATTGACTTTGGATGATAAAGAAAAGTTGAACATGTCAAGCACCATCAGTCAGCACAGTGTAACTAATCGCACAATTATTATCTTAAGCTATTTTTAGTGAATAGAAGGCTGCTCATTCTGTCCATGTTACTGACATTTTGAGTTGCCCTACTGATAATTTGATGATGATGCTTTTTCAAAGAATATACTGTAATCCTGCATCTACCAGGATTTAATGCACATTGGCCTAATACAATTAAAATGGACTACTGTGGTACCTTGACTTACGAAATGAATCCATTCTGAGGGCAAGCTTGTTCGTCAAAATGTTTGTTAGATAAAACAAAAATTCTCATAGGAATTAATAGGAAACCAATTAATCCGTTCCAACCCCCCCAACTCATATAACCTGCCACAAACATGTACATTTGACCTAATATATGAAGGATAAACATGGAAAAACAATAAATATTTCATAATAATAATACATGTACATTGACATTAATAATAATTAATAATAAATAATAATAAAACAAGAATAAATAATAAATCAACTAACCCTTCCGATTATCGACTGCGCGAAGATGTCATGTGAGCGTGAAGATGTCACGTGGACAGGCATGAGGTGGTGCATAACAGAGAAGGAGGAGGAGGAGGAGAATTTTGTCCATGTGCACGCTACAAATTCCAGCGAGGAAAGGCTCGTGTTGAGCTCCCACAAGGCCAATGCTTTTCAAGTAGTGGGGCTAGCCCCCCTTGGGTGCCCCCTTGGAGTGCGCAGTGTGACGCTAGGGAGGGCGGGTATGACCCTGGGGAATATACTTTTTTGCCATACTGTAGTAGAATTGAGTGTAATTGTGCATCCTGTACAGTAGGTGGCAGTGGCACTCTCACTGTGCTCCTTATGGTGTAGGGGAAAAGTACCAAACAAACAATATGAAATGCAGAAAACACTATTTATAGTCGCATGCGGGTGGGGGGTGATGGGAAATGTTTTTATTTCTTCCTACAGGGGGCATCACAGAAAATAATTGAGAAGCATTGCACAAGGCGTTCTCGGAGCACGGAGGAATACACACAGAAGAATACAAGGCTAATTGGCCAGCAAAAGCCATTTCCCCAGCAGAGCTCATAAATCAAAATTTTGCTCGTTGGACAGGGCAGGTTTTTGGTGTGATCGAAGCTCGTATCATGAAAATTTTGAAATAAAAGACACTCGTAAGTCAAGGTGCCACTGTATGTTTTCCTAAATCTGAGGGAAATGTAACAGGTCAGTGTCACACATTTCAGTACCAGTTTTGTGATCAAATCCATATATAGTAGATATGTAGATAGTATGACAGTCCTGGTTGAATCTTTTTTTTATTTTAATTGTGGAATAAATTAATTCCAATCCGCATTTCCAGCGTACCATTTATAGGAAAGCGACAGATGTACATATTTATGAATTATGTCCAAGCCATACAGTCAGAATAAAATATCTGACATGTACATAATCCCAAATACTTGGTTTGTGCTGCACCATAACAATGGACATGGTGCATTTTTAGCCAATCTTATCATGTTTCTTTTATCTGTTTTCCTTCAGCAATAGCAGAACAGCAATTTTTTTCTCGTAAAAGTGCTGAACAAGAGAAGATGAGCAGAGGATAATTAATTTTTAATGCCTTCCTGTACCAAGCCATTATCTTGATGTATATTCCAAATTAGTTGCACTTCTTTTTTTTTTTACTTTACTTGTAATAATATACAACATGGTATACCATGGCAGGCGATCACTAGATTGGATTGAGGCGAGCCAGATATATAAGATCTTTGTAATGACCTTATTTACGGAAGTATTCTGAGGCATTGTACACTTTTGTGAAACATTTATATAAAGATGGAAGCCATGGACTCCTGAGTGGCGCATCAACAAGGTACAAGACTATTAACCCTCAGATTGCAAGTTTGAATCCATGTTAATGCCACAGCCATCCTTGACCTGGAGTCCATTTGAGCTAATTGGCCAAGCTCTTGTGGGAGGGATGGATGGCATACACTCACTTCCCTGTCACTCACAGTGACCACCAGCCAGTCTGTGAGGGGCAGATAGTGCTTTTTGTCCAAGTGTGTTAGACCAGGGGTCCCCAACCACCAGTCTGCAGACTGGTACCAGTCCGCAGAAGAAATAATTAATTATTTCAATTTTATTTATTATCTGAGTCTGAACAATCTTTATTTTTGAAAAATATTTTATTTTGAAAAATGAACAGATTTTCGCGGTTAAATGTCGGTCATTTGAGCGCTAAAATGTAACCCACAAGGGGACAGCACATGAACAGAGGTGAGTTGGACATATTTGAAACATTGGCGGGGATTTAGGGTGAGACTAAGCCTCAGTCTTCATTCTCCCAGTTGGTTTTTTGTTTGTTTGTTTTTTTAATAAAAAAGTTCAAGCTCTACTTCCCAACCAACTTTATTTCAGCTATTGAAAAATAACATTCATGGAGTGATTATTATTATTAGTAGTAGTAGTAGTAGTAGTAATAATAATATTAGTATTAATAATAATAATAATAATAATAATAATAATAATATAAATAAATTATATTTACAATATAAACAATCTATGACACCGGGCGCCCCCACCCCCCACCGGTCAACGGTAAAATTGTCAAGCATTGATCGGTCCGCGGTTATAAAAAGGTTGGGGACCCCTGTGTTAGACTGTCCCCAAAATTGTGTATGTACAGCAGTATGAAAAGAGGCGCGTGGCTATTGTCGCATGTTGTAAAGGGAGCGTGTGCATGCTTTCACCCCTCCCTGGTTGGTGGTGATTGTGTGACAAGGGAAGGAAATACTTGATGGGTGGGAATTAGATATAACTAAATTCGGAACAATATGGGTAGAAATTCATTCATTCATTTTCTGTACTGCTTAGTCCTATTTAGGCTAGCGGGGAGGCTGGCACCCATCTTAGCCGACTCTAGGCAAGGGCAGGGCACATGCTGGGCAGCTTGTCAGGCCATTGCAATGAGGGAAAAGAAAATAAAGGGGAAAAAAATATGGCGGGCATACCCAGAAAAAAAATCAAGAAAGCATTTAGGTAAAAATATTGACCGATAAGAATATGCGAAAAGAATGAAACTATATTTCTGCATTCAGTTTAGGCCTTTTGAGTCCAACTGAAGGATTTATTTGAATCATTTTTCTTTACTTTAGGAAGTTTAATTGGATTTAGTGGAAACACTAGTCATACATATTAAACAAGAAGAAAGTGGCAGTGCTGGAAAGAAAACATTGGCGAAAATTAAACTGAAATGTTTGAAATGTCCGTTCATTCATTTGCCAAACCGTATAATCTGACTAGGACTGCAGGGAGAATGAACCCCCCCCCCAGTTAAAAGATGAGGTAGTTGTGATTAATCCTATTATTGGGGAAAACTGAGTTCAATTTCATGGCTACACCCAGGCCTGATTGCTGCCAGACATTTACAATCAGGAGAGTCCCAACATAAAACCTGTCTGACAAGGTGAGGTAGGTCATACTGAACACCCATCATCATACCGCGATCCAGTGAGCTTCAAGAGCAAACAAGAAAGAAGATTATAGAGATGTCTCAGTCTGGGAAAGGATACAAAGTCATTGCTAAATCTTTGGGACTCCAGCAGACCACTGTCAGAGCCATTATCCATAAATAGAGAAGGCATGGTACAGTGGTGACCTTTCCCAGGAGTGGCCGACCTGCCAGAATTACCACTTCTAAACAACTTCACGCTACACATGAGTCAGTTAATGTCAATGTTCATGATTACACCATCAGAAAGACACGAGGCAAAAATGGCATCCATGGAAGTGTTCCGAGGTGAAAGACACTGTTCACAAAAAAGAATATCAATGCACGACTCACTTTTGCCAAGAATCATCTTGATCATCCCCAAAGCTTTTGGGAAAATGTCTTCAGGACTGATAAAACTAAAGTTTAATTTTTTGGGAGAAATGTATAAGTAAGTAATACTTTATTATCAACAGTTATTGGCATAACTCGTTTGTTGGGTGAGGTTCATCTTTTATAATATCACGTGCTTTCTTCAGAACTCATGTTCGATAAAGTTCATCTAATGTTGGCAGAGTAATAATAATAATATTATCCAATAATAGTACTAGCGGTCTTGATGGTCCGATCGAGTCGCTTCTGGTCATCGGCCATCGTGTTGCCGTGTTTTCGTGAAGATTCTATAATCACCTGAAGATGGTTGCACCACCCCTCGAAACAGATCTGTAGTGATAAATGGAGTTTCAATAGAAAGTCTTTGTCCTGTCCTTTTATTTTTATCTTATATATATATATATATATATATATATATATATATATATATATATATATATATATATATATATATATATATATGCATGTATGTAGATGTATACAGTTCTTTAAGACAGACATGAATTTTACAAAATAATGCCAGAAATGTCATAGTAATGTCCCAGCTTCCATTTGAAAAGTCATTCACATCACGAACATGACAAAGGAGACTGATGAACAGAAGAAATGAGAGACATCCATTTATATCTGGGGTTTAAATGCTGCTGTCTGTGCAGCATGCAAATTCCTGTGTTTCAGACTTATTGTCTCATCCCAATACCTAGTTACAGATCTCTCGAACACTGCAGAATGTTGTAATTCTACATAAATTTTTTAAATAATTTTAAAAATTCTCATCCCTTATACTCACTGCTGTCGTCTGTGACCACATAATTTTCATCCCCCTATCATAATTGCCATCTTCATGCTACAAGTACTTTATGCTTTTAGCTCAAGCCTCCACAGACACACATGGTTGCATCTTACAACAATATTTCTTTCATACAGCACAAATACGCATTGCCTAAATGTGTGTCTCAGGTTTTAATTTTCACCTGATTTATTTATTTAACAGTTTTAAATTTCATTGCTCAGCTTTGTTGAATACTCGATTCTGACCAGTCATGTACGACATCACTGCTGTTATTATTGTTTGTCCATTGAGGTCGAAGAAGACCATGACTTCAGATCAGATCGATAATCTACGGTATGGGTGAAGTCATGACTTGCGCTTGACTTGGATTTAAGTGAAGGAAAGTGGCGCGGATCGTCAGCCTCACTCTCTCGTCCCGGTCTATCCGAGTCCAGTGGCACGACATAGTCAAGACGGCTGGAGATAGGTCAGAATGTAGTGGATGGCCAGCAGTGTCCTGTGTGTCTCACTGTACCCTGGTTGCACTCCATGACGCTTTACTGGGTCCGCTTTCTTCTCCACTGAACCAATTTGGTGGTTTCTTCCGCACAATCAGTCGGACCCAGTCTTCGCAATGTGTAGGTAGACAGGTCCTACTCTTACCGACACATGACATTGGAGACTAATGGTGGCTTGGACGCCAAATCCCATCACAGGTCCAAAGGACAGGTCCTGCCCACTGCCCTAGAACATCACTGCTACTGCCCATGTCATTACTGGAAGCTGGAAAAATAGAATAATTTTACATCAATAGTTTATCTCAAGTGGCAGTACAGTGGCGTGGTGGTTACCATGTCCACCTCACAGCAAGAAGGTCCTGGGTTGAGTCCTATGTTTGGGCATTTCTGCGAGGAATTTGTGTGTGTCAATGTGCTTGTGTGGGCTGCCTCGGTTTCTTTCCACAGTCCAAGGATATGCACATTAGTCTAATTGGCTGTTCCAAATTATTGCTTTGGGTGGATGTGAGTCTGAATGATTTTGTGCGCGTGTGTGTGTGTGTGTGTTGCCCTGACATGGTCTGACAAGCTGTTCAGGGTGTACCTCCCCTGGTGTCAGCTCCCCACTATCCTAGTAGTAGGATTAAGCGACTCTGCAAATGACTGAGTGATAAGTGAGTGATACGTTTATGACATATAAATGATTCCTGAAGTAAATAACCATGAATTAACCAGGATAGTATACAATTATTGGGAAATAAAATTTAAAAGGGTGATTCAAGACACCTCTGCTTTATATCATACATCAACCTGTCAAGTTTATTTTGCAATAATAAGCGGGTTGCTGTACATTTTCCTGACATAATAACTGAAGCATAAAAACAGCACAGTGTTAGTGCAATCCATTCAGATTCTCAGAGAGGTATAATGAAGTATCAACTGTACTTTTAATTAATATCTCACTTTAAATCGTGCAGTTATTTAATATCGGCAACACTGAATGCAGATTTTCTTCTCTATAGTTCTACAAGTAAACAATCAAACGGAAGTGTAGTGGCATTTTGCACACAGTATGATTGTTTGTATTAGTAGGGCCGGTGGTGTAGTGGTTAGGGTGCTGTGCTCATGGAGGTTGTGTGTTCAAATCCCAGTTAGACCCACTCTGTGCTAAGACTCCTGGGCAAGGTCTCAACCACAAGTGTGCCTCTGTTCACCCAGCAGTGTAAATGGGAACCAGTAAAAATATGCTGGAAAGGTAACCTGCGATGGATTAACGTCCCATCCAGGAGGAGTTGAACTCCTGGTTACTTCACCCTTCGGAATCTGGGAATAAGCACCAACCTGATGAGCCACTATGGCTCGAGTGTAAAAAGTCCAACAGGCTTTACCTTATGATTGTTTGTTTGTGTGCTTGTTTCATTTTTTTTCCACTCCGCTAAGAAAATCCTGAGAAAACCTACATTCACTATTTAGCATCTTGGCTAGCTAACGAGCTAGCTGTCATTCATTCTGTACACTTCTTTTAAAGGCCATTGAAATTGGTTTCCCTCCTTTCTTTTTCTCTTCATCTGATTATGATCCTAACCCTACTGTAGTACCTATTTTAAACTAGCAAGTATGTCATTAGCAAGTATTGCTCCCTAAAGGGCGGCATGGTGGTGTAGTGGTTAGCACGTCCGCCTCACAGCAAGAAGGCCTGGGTTCGATTCCAGGCCAGGGCGTTTCTATGTGGAGTTTGTATGTTCTTCCCATGCTTGTATGGGTTTCCTCTGGGTACTTGGGTTTCCTCCCACAGTCCAAAAACATGCACAGTAGGCTAATTGGCTGTTCCAAGTTACTCATAGGTGTGAGTGAGTCTGTATGTGGCCTGGTGAACCATACGGTAGATAATTGCGATCACAGCAATGACAATGTATGAGCTTCATTCAACCTTCAGGGATCAACGTCCATTCCTCGTGATTGGATGTAGACATAGAGATCACTTCCTATACCAAACACTGACAAACAGAGTGATGCATGTGGTACAGCATCCCAGTTCTAAGAGATAAAGGCAGACTTGAAGTCAACCAGACTACAGTGTAAATATTGTATAACATACTGTCATGTAACAAAATATTACTCAGAGAAAACCCATGCAAGCACAGGGAGACCATGCAAAACCACAAAAACCGCATACAGAAACACCCTCACCGACCCCGGATTCAAACCCAGGACCTTCTTGATGTGAGGCAGACATGTTAGCCAGTACACCAGCATGATGTCCTTCTTGAAATGTGAAAAAGATTAAGCCATTGTAAGTCACCAGTGCATACACACATTTCAGACTATGTTTGAAATTCACACACTCCGGGTGGTCTTTAGCTCAGATACATTTCCACCTTCCTAATCAGTTCTCTGCTTTCAGTAGTCTTTTCAGCACAGAGAAAATTTCGCACTGTTACTAGTCATTATACTGTATATGGGCTTTTATGATAAATGTTTGGATCCTTGACATGCAAACATGACTATATAGGTCAATGCACAGTCATATTAAATCAAGAACCTCATATTATTCATTCATTTTCCGAACCGCTTAAACCGAATTGGAGTCGCATGGAAGCTGACGCCGATCTCAGCTGACGCTGGACGAAGGCAGAGCACACCCTGGACAGCTTGCCAGGCTTTTCAGGGTAGAAACATACTGATGGCTGTGCAGCTACTCTTGACAAAAGTCAGCAATGGTTCTTTTACATGCTTCCCGCCATAGACAGTGAGAGACATGGCCAGCCTTTGATAACCTAGTTAGCTGCACTGGGGGGCAGTAACAACCCGCTGATAGTGGGTGTTGAAGCCCCGACCTTGGGATCAGTGATCCGGCACCCTAACACCGGACCAACACTGCATCCAAGCCATATTTATATTCCATATTATTAAGATACAGTATGTGAGCTGCGCCAGCATAATATGGATTAAGTAGGAAATTTGACATATTTTGACATCAAATTTGACATCAATTTTTATATCGGTAATCAGTAAATGCGGCCTTCTATGAAAATAGCAATTGCAGTTACAGAAGCAGTTTCTGAATGTCCTCATTTCAAGCTCCCTAACATCGACAAATGACATAAATCTGGTTCAACCAATCAACACGATCGTACTAGTATCTTCCTAAAGAGTAAGATGAGTTATTGCAAAAGAGTTCTTTTGCACCGAGTTGCTCTATTTTGAGGTTTCTCACTGGTTTACTATGGCATCATTTTGGGAATCCTTCTGAGATTCTACAAGTAGGTAAGGTTCTGGTACCAAATGCGGATAATAATGAAATGCCCTGAGACTGAAAATTAGAAAAATAAGTGGATATGTTTATTGTTTTACAACAACTTGGACATGGAACCCTTTCTTAAACAACTATTATAGCATGGATAGATTGTGTTTACTGGTATTGAAAGTCTGCCATGTTAAAGATAATGTTTTGACAGATGTATTTTTCGCATTATCGCGTCTTTATCCAGGTAAGACATTTCCAACTTACTTTGGCTCTTATGCAAAACACCACTTTGCAACTTAATCTGTATTATGCTGTATTCGTAATTAACTCAGAGACTGTTGAACAAGTTGACCAATACAAATATCTGGGAACTATCATTGACAATAAGCTGACTTTTACACAGAACACTGATGCCGTGTACAACAAGTGTCAACAAAGACTGTTCTTCCTTCGCAAACTCAGATCTTTTCATATTGATAAAACCATTATGTTGTTATTTTACAAATCATGTGTGCAATCTGTTTTACTTTTTAGTGTACAATGTTGGTATGGCACCCTCTCTCTCAAAAACAAAAACAAACTTGGCAAAATTGTAAACGTAAGCAGCAAGATCATTGGAACTCCTTTAGACCCTATTGATTACTTTTATGAATCTCGCGTACTAAATTTAGCATCCAAAATTATTAACGACGAAACTCATGTTCTTCATTCTGAATATATCCTTCTTCCTTCCGGCCGCAGATATCAATTACCCAAACTTAAATCAAAGAGAGCCCGTACATCCATAATACCAACTAGCATTTTCCTTTTAAATAAGTAGCCTCCACCTTTAGTCTCTTGTATATTGTTACATTTTGTACCACTGTTTTTATCTGTTGCGTTATCTAATTTAAAAACTCAGTTTTATGTCTTAAGTCGTTACATGTCCGTTTAACATACAGTATTCTTTAAAGTATTTTTAAATTTTATTTTTTAAATTTTAGTGCTAGTTTCTTACATTGCACCTTAAGATATTTAATATTTAATATTTAATGTTATATATGTATTATGTCTTCATGTTGTAATATGTTATGTATGTATGTTTATGGAGTCTGTGTACGTGCAAGACAAATTCCCTCCTCGGGCAATAAAGTATTGTCATTGTCATTGTCATTGTCATTGTCATTGTCATTGTTATTATGCTGGAGTAGGTTACATATTGATCAATGCTGGGCTGGGCTGGGTTGGCGTTTTAATCTAACCTTTCTAAAAGTTGTATCCCACTGGGCTTATAAATATAACTCTGGCCAATGTATATTCTCCATTTTCACTACGAATTCTGGTTTTTATATATAAATGGTCTTTAAGTGGTCGCAGCGTTCAATATCCATTCTTCCAACACGTTTTGAACATTTTCAGAAAACATGGAATCCTCTTCTTCTTCTTCTTCTTCTTTTCTTTCCGGATGTTCCCTTCAGGTGTCGCCACAGCGAATCATCTGCCTCCACTTCACCCTATCCTCTGCATCTTCTACTCTTACTCAAACTACCTTCATGTCCTCCTTCACCACATCTATAAATCGTCTCTTTGGTCTTCCTCTTGGCCTTGTACCTGGTAGTTCCAACCTCAGCATCCTACTACCAAACCTCACTATCCCTCCTCTGAACATGTCCAAACCATCTCAATCTAGCCTCTCTGACTTTGTCTCCAAAACATCTTACATGTGCTGTCCCTCTGATGTACTCATTCCTGATTCTATCCATCCTTGTTACTCCCAAAGAGAACCTCAACATTTTCTTCTCTGCTACCTCCATATCTGCCTCCTGGCTTTTACTCAGTGCCACTGTTTCTAAACCACACAACATTCAAAGTCCCTACTCTCAGTCCTCAGGCCTTTCCTCTTCTCTCTCTGCCTATGGACACGCCTCCCATCTCTCCTTCTTCGACCTCTCCTTCTTCGACCAACAGTAGTCAAATTTCCACCAGCACCCTGTTGGTTGACAGCACTGATGGCGGTCGTTGTTAACCCGGGCCTCGACCGATCCAGTATGAAATGTGCATTGACAGGTCGCATTTTGTATTTTGGCAAAAGTTTTACGCCGGATGTCCGTCCTGTCGCAACCCTCTGCATTTATCTGGACTTGGGACCAGCGTGATGAGAAATACTTGTTTGTGCCCTTCCTCACGGCTGCATTATTCGCCTCCCTTAGAAATATCGCAACATATTGAAGACTGCCTAGAGAATACTTGGCATATCATTGGCAAACGTCAGTGATCGTTGCTCTGTATGAAAGCGGCTCTGCAAGTCTTTGGCCAACAGTCAGACAACAACTGGCACTGTTGCCATATTCGGCAGAATTTTACTGATGTTTTCATGGATTCATCAACTGTTTGTGAACTGTTCATCAACTACTCACCGAAATATCACCAAAATGTACCTAGAAAGTTGGCAACAAATCACCAATTAGTATCTTATATTGACTAATAAAAACTTGGTGTCTTCATGTTTGATTTGGCGTAGGTTTTTCGGCGGATGCCCTTCCTGACACAACTCCTTTTTAGCAAGGGGCAGAAACATGCTGATGGCTTTACAGCTACTCTTTACGAAAGTCAGCAATGGTTCTTTTACATGAACCTCTCACCATAGACAGTGAGTGACATAGCCGGCCTTTGATAACCCAGTTAGCTGCACTGGGGGGATGAGTAACACTTGGTGTATAGTTCAAAAATCTTTTAAAAATCGGCACACCACTAGTAATTATAGTTGCCAAGCATCCGGCACTCAGTGAGACACTCACCTAAGATTAACCTCAGAAAAAGTAAATAAATGTTTTTTTTCAATAAATAATAAAGATGATAATGATGATGATGATGATGATGATGATGATGATGATGATGATGATAATGATGGTAACAATAATAATAATAAATAAAGATAATACAGGGATCCCTCGCTACTTTGCGCTTCAATTCATGTGCCTTCAGTGCATCGCTTTTTTTATTTATTTTTTTAATATTCTGTAACGGCGGGAGCATATGAATAAGACCCAAAAATGCAGGAGACCATGTATGAAGATTCAACGATTTTATTTTAGCACCTGGAAAACCAAAATCACTGGAAATAATTCTTAATTGGAAACTGGTCTAGCACGAAGCAGGATACCAGGAGTCAGAGAGATCACGGGGAATGGAATCACATTGAAAGGACAATCTTCTGACGCCTGAGGGGAGCGCGCCACTTCTCTTTATAGTTCGCTGATTGCTGAGTGACTTCAGGTGCGCTTTTCTGGAATTGCTTGCAGGTAACAGCCACACCCCTCGCCAGCGTCTGCAGTGTATAGGGAGAGAGAGAGAGAGAGAGAGAGAGAGAGAGAGAGAGACAGAAAGAGTTAACATGCTGCCAGCACGCACAGACCATAACAATTTCATCAAAATTAAAAATAAGGAAATTAAGGAAGAATAGTGGGAAAAGTTTAGGAAAATGCCACAAAACAAAGCCAATTATGCAAAAAAAACAAACAAACAAACAAACAAAAAACAACCCAAAACCCCCCATCAAAACTACTTACATTTCTTTTTTATGTGAAGTGCACATCTGAGTGTGCGCGCGTGTCTGTATGTGTGTGTATTTATATTTTATTCACATCTTATGCATTATTTTTGAATATTTAATTGTTATTATAAGCATTTATAGTGGTGAATATGTATTTATTGATACACACATACATGTACGTATTGGTCAGTCAGGGGGGTCGATCTTACTTCGCAGAATTCGGCGGTCGCGGGGGATCTCGGTCCCAATTAACCGCGGAAAGTGAGGGATCCCTGTAATTCACTGTCTCCTAAACCTATAAAACACAGTCCGTATTTCTTTTATTTATACACACACACACACACACACACACACACACACACACACACACACACACACACACACACACACACACACACACACAGGGAAACAAGAGAAATTGCAAATTGAATTCAGGTGATAGAAAGCGACACAGTCTACAAATACGACCGGATCTTATTTGAGTCAGTTCCTTTAAAGACATCATGTATATTATGCACGATAATTCAAATGAAGGGGAAAGAATTAATGAAATGTGGATGATATATACTGACAATAGGAAGAATCGTATCTTTAAGGGGTAGTACGGGGTAAAATCCTTTTGTAAGCCCCCAGAAGGAGTTCCCTCTTTTCTGACTGACAGAATTAAGGCATGCTCCACCGTGTCCAGAATCCCGATAGTGTTCTCCATTCTGTTGCCATGGGAAACACACACATTCTCTCTCTCTCTCTCTCTCTCTCTCTCTCTCTCTCTCTCTCACTCTCGCTCTCTCTCTCTCTCTCTCTTTGTCTGTCTATTTTGTTGACAGTTTCCATAAGGGATTTTCTGTTCAAAGGTTCTTGGCCCGCCATGATTCTGTATCTCTGAATGCTAATTACTCCCTTAGACTATAACAATATACATACATGCACGAGCCTGTTTGAATCAGATCATCATTCAGTGATTCCTCTTAATCATAACTGAAAAAAAGCATTTTATGTTCCAATTTAATTGACAGTCATGGAAGACCACACCTGATTTGAACATTTAAGGTCTTTCTGGTCGTTTCCTTCCCGCTGGTTTCAGGTGTGATGTTTAATTAGGCTTAAACTGTGCAACATGCTAATGTGTTGTACTTCTTTCCTTATCTTTCTCTTTTTTTTGCAGGAGAGTACACCGTGATGACAGCTCACTTCCATCTGAAAAGGAAGATTGGTTATTTTGTGATTCAGACATATCTCCCGTGCATCATGACCGTCATCCTCTCACAGGTCTCCTTCTGGCTCAATCGTGAGTCCGTGCCTGCCAGGACTGTGTTTGGTAAGTATTTTAATGAGGAATATTTTTATCTATATTTTTGACAGAATAAAGCTATCTATGTGATGTTGACATACAGTATATGAAGAATATATTGTATTCTTATTCACCCTCTCTTGATGAGTATAAACTGGCGAATAGGGTGAAAGGTGATTTCCTTCAGCTTCTTGCTAACACATAACTACTTCCTGAATTTGACCAACCTATCATGCTAGTGCAGTTTGTCTCTCGTTCTTAAATATTGTGCATTTATCATATTAATACTAATCCGATGCAGGAAAAATACATTTGTAATATGTTCACCATTCAATGTGATGCAATTGAGTTTCAACACAGCACAAAAAAATATTTAATTGTTGATAAATATTTTATTGTGGTCTTAAAACAAGTAGCAAGTATGAATGAACAATCCAGGTATTAAGAGATGGAGCTGGTGAGAGAGGGGGTGTACATTGGATATGGTTGTGAGTGGAGGGGAAAGAAACAGGGAGAAGGTTGCACAATCCACAATTGGATACAGCAGCCTTCAGGGCCAGCACAGCCTTCTCTGCTGGCCTAAGCATTATCAGAAGCATTGACCTACATTTCCAAATTAAATTTGTTTATTTGTGTCATAAAATTGTATTAATTTATTCCTAACAGTCGATTCTCTTCATTTCGTAGTGTGTCTCTTGGTTTCACTGCTTCCACTACTTGCATGTGGGTGTTGGATGTTTTTGTCCAATCAGATTTCAGCTTCTATGTGTTGCCATGTCAGTCTAATCCGCCCAAGGCTTTCAAAATCAGCAGTGCTAGCCAATGTCACTTAAACACTATTAGCAATGGGGCTGTTTGTTAAACAATCAGATTTCAGATTCGCTTTACAGAGCCATTTAGCATCCTTACTATAATCATGCCAGCATTTTTCAGTCGCCTGATTGGTTGATCAAAGTAAAACTAGATGAATGGTTTATAGTGATCTGCCCACAATACATTTAAGTTAGAACTTTTTACGCCCACAATTGTCGACAGAGGAGGAGAAATTGACTTGGTGTCAGACATTCTTAAAAATCCATATTCAAGGCGTACTTTTACAGAAAAGCTACATATTGTAAGGAGAGGTCAAGGAGGTTTAGGTGTACACGTGTTCCATTTGGCTGAGCGACAGATTTACCGGCAGTTTCCACCAGTGATTGCTAGTGAAAGTTTCATAATGCTCAGACTAACTAACAAAAATATGCAAAATCTCTCTCTCTCTCTCTCTCTCTCTCTCTCTCTCTCTCTCTCTCTCTCTCTCTCTCTCTCTCTCTCTCTCGGCCCCCTATTGGGATACAGAAAGCACACCTTGTTTGGAATCCTGTACAATATAAGGAAATAACCAAATCTCTGGGTTGAACAATCCGGTGCATTCTCACGACATCTCCAAAGCTCAGCTGTACCTACCAACACACCTTGGAGGTTCCGGAAGAGCACCTGATGTAAAATCTCTACCAAACCAAATATGCAAATAATAAAAATCATATTTCCATGCCAGATCAATTTGCTAGTAGTATTAGCCAAAAGCATGCCAGTGGAAACTGTGCTATTATTGGGTGAAGTAAAAGAGAAGAATGGACTATTTTGAGGCAATGAAAGAAGACAAAGTGTAGAAATGGAAGGGGGGGGGCAGTTGGAACGCTGAATGTTGGATGGGAACCAGCTGTATTGATAAAGAACGTAGATATAATGTGAGTGCCGGAGACTAGGTAGAATAGGAGTAAGACCAGAAATATTGGAGGTGGGAACAAACTGTTCTACCATGGTATGGATAAGAGGTGAAATATGAGTAATCCCCAAGTAAGGAGTTTTTTTGGATGGATAGAGAGGGTCAGACAGGATGGTGAGTATTAAGAATGAAATTTATGGTGTAATGATGAATGTTGTCAGCATTTGTGGGATGAAAGAGGAAGAAGAATTTAGAAATGAGTTTGATGAGATAGTACCCAAAGAAAAGAGACGGTTGATTGGTGTGCATTTCAGTGAACAGGTGGGTGGAGGTTATGGAGTGTATAAGGAAGTTATGGGAAAGTATTGTGTCAATGAATGGAATGTAAACAAACAGATTGTGGTGAATTGTCCAAGAATTATACATTCAAGATGAGGGGGGTGACGGGGGGTGGGGGTGGGTGGGTTGGGCTGGGGGATAGATGTGGAGGAAAGGTGTACTACATCATGCAAGAGGTCTAATTTGAAAGAGTTAGAAGACTGCATAGTGATGACAATGGAAAATTTAGCTACGCTGCAGTGGCTGGTGGTCTGTAGACTGAGAAATCAAGAAGAGGAAGAGAGAGGAGGCAGGGGCAAGGATCAAAGGGTTGAAAATGAAGAAGGAAGATTTTGGTATGAACTTTCTGAAGAAGTTGCCCACTCCCACAGAGTGAAGAGCTGCAGTATGACTGGGAAACTACCGCAAAACTGGTTGGGGAAAACAGCAAGGAAGTTCAATGGTATGTCCAGCTGGGAAAAGGAAGGAGAAGAGGGAGACTTGGATGTGGAATTCAGAATCACAGGAAATGTGCAGAAGACATTGATGAAATTTGGAAAATGGTCAAAATCACAAGAGTAAGAGGTGGAAGGTATATAGTGAGTTGTCTGAGGGGCTTGATGCTAAGTAATAGTTTTATTCCTGTTTTATTTTGTGTATACCGAGTATTAAGTCAAAAAGACATGATTGCATGTTTTAGATACCCCTCCCCTGCTGAAGGTCAGGGATTCAAGCCCCACTGTCAGTTGGTCGTCACTGCTGTGATGCAGGGATGAAGTGGGAGCATCTATGAAGAGGATGAAGGGTGTAAAGGCTGTTAGATCTGATGACATAACTGTGGAGGCATGGAGAGGTTTAGGAGAGATAGCGGGGGAGTTTTTAACTAGATGTTTTAATGCAATATTAGAAAGTCAGAGAATATCTGAGGAGTGGAGAAGACATGGACTGGAACCAGTTTGCAAAGAATAAACATGATGTGCAGAACCGATGCAACTATTGTTCATTTTCTGTAACCGCTTAATCCTAATTAGGGCCGTGGGAAGGCTGGCGCCCATCCCAGCTGACTCCAGGCGAGGGCAGAGTACACCCTGGGCAGCTCGCCAGGCTATCACAGGGCAGAAACACGCTGACGGCGTTCTTTTACAGTCTCTCACCATAGACAGTCAGAGACATGGCCAGCCTTTGATAATCCAGTTAGCTACACTTGGGGGGACAGTGGCAACCCGTTGAGTGTGGGGCTTGAACCCTCGACCTTAGGATCACTAATCCAGCACCTTTATCACTAGGCCACCACTGCTAGGATCTTGAAACCAATTTATGTAATAATATGACTATATATACTGTATAATAACTAATATATATATATGTATATACAAAAATAAAAGGACAGGACAAAGACTTTCTATTGAAACTCCATTTATCACTACAGATCTGTTTCGAGGGGTGGTGAAACCATCCTCTCTCTTCAGGTGATTATAGAAGAATATATATATGTGTGTGTGTGTGTGTGTGTGTGTGTGTGTGTGTGTGTGTGTGTGTGTGTGTGTGTGTGTGTGTGTGTGTGTGTCTAAAATTTATCCATTACAGCATGAAACTAATACAGTATATCAAAAGAGATGATGATTATATGTATAGTAAATTGGGTCGTTGAATGGTAAGAAGGACAGGAGGCAGAATTGGAGATGGTAGAGCTGAAGATGTTAAGGTTTGAAGTTGGAGTAACAAGGATGGACAGAATAAGGTACACTGGAAGGGCATCTCATGTTGGACAGTTTGATAACGTGAAGGAGGTTAGATTGGATTGGTAGTGACACGTATGAAGGAGATATGGTGGATATATTGTGAAAAGGATGCTTGAGGTCATAGATGTGGTTGGAGTGACGTGGAAGAAAAAGGTAACAAAGATATTTATTTAGTATTATTATTATTATAATATTATTATACAAGTGCATCTTAAAAAAGATGAAGTAGATTCATTATTGGATGCTGTAATCTAACAGATGGAAGTGTAAATACATGTTTGTTAAGGTTTGAAAAATGTTATTTATATCATTTCATGTGGCACTCGTGAGAAATGTTTGATGGATTTTTCTTACTCTTGTCTGATGTTTTGGCAGTTGTCTGACGAATCCAAATCTCAACACGAAAGCACAGCAGTCCCTCTTAGTACATTTCGAAATGGGTACTCACATGATATTGGCATATCATTACCTGAATTAGGCTGAGCATATTTTTATGTTTGTCTAATGTTTCAACCGATTTTATTCCAATGTTTACCCATATTCACGGATGTCTACCAATATGTGCTACAGTAATCCCCCTTATTTCGCTATTAATGGGGGGGGGGACACACCCCCCACCCCGCGATATGCAAAAAAACGCAAAATGACTGCTGCCACTTCTTCGTCGAGAAGGAGAATCACTGGCGGCACCGGTGCTTGGTTTGTGGCTCCTCAGCACCTCCAGAGCCTTTGCTTTAGTACATATCATGTTAGTGTCCAAACTCACAGGCATTTAACTCTCTCACCATCTCTCCAACTGCATGCGTTGGTGAGGGACGTGGCTGTTTCCTGCAGGCGAAATTCAGAGAGTGCAGCTGAAGCCACTCAGCCATCAGCGCACTATAAATAGCTCCGTGCTCGACCAGTTTCCGTGTTACACTCTCCCAGTAATTTTGTTTTTTGTTTTTCCCTCACCACTACGGTGATCATGATTTTTCCCGCACCCCAGTGCTTCCCCTGAGCTCAATAAAAGTTATATTCTTGCTCATGAGGGAGGAAAGGTGTGTTGGATACTGGGAAATATAATCTCGACCAATCAGCTTGCTGGATTCACAGCCAATCAGAGAACACTCAAGTCAAGCAGGAGAACAGAGCATGGAGCATGTCGGATGGTGTAGTTGAATGTAGTGCGCATGAATTTTGAATAGTCTCTCTCTCTCTCTCTCTCTTTAATTTTTTAATTTCCCGATGGGATATCTCGCAATATTGCGTAGACGCGAAGCAGGAAACGCGAAGTGGCGGGCGACTACTGTAATGTTATTCCAATGTCTCATCTGATGTTATCATGATCTATAGCAACGTCCCTCCAATTTTTACCAATGTTCCTACCATTTTTTTCTAAATTTTATACTCATGTTACACTGATTACCACTAATATGTATTGATTGTTATAAATCACTACCAGTATAGAACAGATGTCACTCTGATTTGTTCCTGTTTCCCCAAAAACACAAACAAATATTCACCAATCACTGAAGCTTTGCTCTTCCGAGAAGGTCATTCATTCATTTTCTGGACCGCCTAATCCTAATTAGGGTTGCAGGGAGGCTGGCACCCATCTCAGCCAACATTGGGTGAGGGCAGGGTGAACCCTGGACTGTTTGCCAGGCCATTGTAGCTTTCCCACAAGTTTTTTTATCCAAAATTCCAATGTCAAATGTCCTCCAGTATATATGGGTATTTTCTGATTCCCTCCATAGTAACATTAGAATATGATCCAGGCAAATTGTGAGCAAACCTTAAGGATATGCAGAGTGCTCATGAGTGCGATCTTATACATTCCATTGGCTAACACATGACCCTAGATAATCTGAAGGTTGTTGTCCAATTCCTTCTTGAATGTTCCTGATTTTTGTACATTGACTAGCATCACACATGTCTTGATCCTCTACTCATTTCAATGTCCAGATCCTTATATATGGTGATTTTTTTTTTTTCTTCTTGAGTTGTATGTTCCCATTATCAGAAATAACTACGTCTTTCAGCAGGCATGTCATCTCTCATTTATTATGGATCACTGCATCAGGAGAGTTGATTAGTATCATCTGGTCAGTGAGGATAGATGCACTCCACATGAATGCTGTCTTGTTGATGACGAATTTTTCAGGAACGTGCTTACTGTACTTGTCAGTTCCCTCTGGTGCTTGTAGTGGACGTATTTGGCCACATTGTTGTGTCATGAGTGCACTCAGATGTCACACGCATTGTGCAACTAGTGACCATGCAGCTGACATCTTATTATTATCCACCCATCCATTACCTACATCATAAAATACTGCACTGTACATCATAATATTAATAATAACAATAATAAAACACCGGCGACACTATAAATGCCCTCAGATACATTACACTTTAATATAGGCCAGTCTATAAAGTTGCTCCATTCTTTTCTTTTATTGTTTATTAATTTATACTATTTATGTATCTACTTATTTATTTACTTATATAATATATATGTACGTGTGTATGTTTGTATTTGTATCTATTTTTGCACCCCCTACTGATGGTACCTCAAGAGCCTGTAACAGTGAATTTCTCCATTGTGAGATTAATAAAGCTGTATCTTATCTTATCTTATCTTATATGCTACTGCTGTGGAATTGTATGGTAATTACTATTTTTGTAAATATATTACATAAACAGATATATATTCATCCCCCGGTGCAGCTAACTGGATTATCAAAAGCTGGACATGTCTCTCACTCTCTATGGTGTGAGGTTCATGTAAAATAACCATTAGTGGCTTTCAGCAAGAGTAGCTGCATAGCCGTCAGCGTGTTTCTGCCCTGCGATTGCCTGGTGAGCTGTCCGGAGTGTACTCTGCCCTCACACAGTCGACTGAGATGGACACCAGCTTCCCCGCAATCCTAATCAGGATTAAGCGGTTCAGAAAAAGAATGAATGAATGAGAAATATTTTGTTGGTAATGGTTACTGTTTGAAAGTTTCCATCCACCGATGTGTATTTCTTATCCATCAGAGGTCGCAGAGAGCTGGAGCAAAAGATCACTTTGGGTGAGAGGCAGGGGAACCCTCTCAGGTTCAGGTCAACAATCTGTTGCAATATCAAAAAAAAAAAAAAAAAAAAAAAAAAAAAAAAAAAAAAGACAAACAACCATGCATGGAACATGACAGACCCTCCCCAACTTACGTTTTTGATTGGTTCCGGATGGCCAAACGTAAGTTGAAAATGAACGTAAGTGGTTACTGTATGTTCCAATGACGTATGACATTCATAGTGTACAATACATCCATAAATACCGTTACCGTATTTTATAAAACACCCCTAAATCAATTATTATAAACATAACATTGTGAAATAATATCAAATATATCAAATAATATCAACATTAATTTCAAATAAGTTAAATTCAAGCAAAATAATTTCAAATAGATAAATTTGAATCAAATTTACTCATCAAATATCAAATACAGTATTAAATATAACCTTTGACATTCTCTATGATGCGATCTTTCTGCTTGTAAATGGTTCCGATGGTCGACGGATGGTCACTTTACATGAAGCTGAGCCAAGTCACATTACATGAAGCTGAGCCGAGTCACTTTTTATGAAGCTTAAAACAGTCAATCAACGCTTACAATATGTGAGGCGCTCAACACCGAAAGTAGTTTACTTGCTTGTGCTTGACACAAAGTGCGGGTTATATGGAGTTCCGGTCTTTCAAGTGAGCAAGGGCGCCATTGAATATTCATTTACTACTCAGCCTGCACTGATGGGAATCACCGGCAGAGCGGAGAGTTCTCTTTCTTTTCTCGATTCGGGTTTTCATTCATTTTACAACTCTCTTGGCTTAACTGAGTATGCATGATAGATTGCGCCGATCCGAGCAGATAGTTAATTCTCTGTGTATGGGACTTGCACCCATGCTAGTAGGCTAACGCTTCTGACCAACCACACTTGCTTAGGGTTACAAAAGTCCGCAAAACAGTGTAAACACAAAGATCACAGAGACGATGTCTTAACACAAGGGTAACGCGTTATATAACTGAGATATATATATATATATATATATATATATATATATATATATATATATATATATACGGACAGTCGTTGACTTACGACCGCTTTTGGTTCTGGCAGACCGGTCGTAAAGCGATCTGGTCGTAAGTCGACTTTCCATCAAAATACACTCATGCCAAACAAAAACAGATGAATAAATCTCGTGCATTTAAATCTATACATCTATTTTCAATTCCACATCACTGTGGTATGCAGTGGAAAGCCAATCCTTTCTGCACTCTAATTTTATTGGATTATAACAACAGCCACAGACTACACGTGATGTTTTTGAGTAAAGAGGTAAATTTCCCTAGTTTTTGATCTGCTCATTTGCACGAAATCAAGCACAGCTGACAAGAAAACACAAATGGACAGACATGGAAAACCTTTAACCTGCAGACCTGCTGATTGCCAAAATGTCGTAAGCACTTCCTGTCACATAAACACTGCATCGTGTGAGTCCAATAAAATTAGAGTTTCAAGGTATTGGACCCGCCCGCACACACAAAGGATTGGTTCTCCGCTTCGCGCCAAAGTGACGTGGCATTGAAAGTAGATGAATAGATTTGCTTTGAGATCTTCGCAGTTAGATGGTGAAGCTGCATCATCTCCTGCTTGGCCTTTGAAGATGCTGGCGCTGCCGGCAGCGCAAACAACTGTCGTACGCAACACTTACACTGCACTGCCATGAATCATGCTTCATAACTTTTGCGTGTCGTAAAGTCGATGAGACGTAACTCGCATCGGTCGTAAGTCAACGACTCACTGCACATATATATATATATATATATATATATATATATACAGTCATCCCTTGAATATCGCAGATAATGTAGACCAGACCTGGCCACAATATTCGAAAAACCGCGAAGTATGAATGCCCCCCCATTTCTACCATGTTGTTTCATTTCTATATGTTTTCACATCTATACAATATCAAGAAGTGTATATTAAACGTTACACAGTCATATACATATGTAAATACTGTAATGTATTAATATTTAAATAGAATTTATATATAAATACTTTAAGTACTGTCCTCACCTCTGACAATACTGTAGCTCTTCTCCGCGGTGCAGGATGTTCACAAACACTATACAGTGAGATCACAAAATCACAAAAAAACTCACGGGAATGTGCGAGGCAACAGCATCACACGTCTAAGCCAATCAGCTTGCAAGATTGAGTTGAGTGGGCAGGAGGCAACAGCATCACGCGTCTAAGCCAATCAGCTTGCGAGATTGAGTTGAGTGGGCGGTCCCTGCCTGAACTGGGGAGGAGGGGCACTTTAGTCTGTCGTTTTAAACCAATGGACGCAGCCTGCCTTGGGTCCTTGCCTTCCGCTTGCTTACATGTGAGTTTCAGTACGAATTTTGAATTTTTTATGAATATTTTTTTTAATTTTATTTTTTATTAAAATACTGCGATGTACCAAGACCACGCAAAGCCGTCAGCGTGTTTCTATGACCTGGAGAGGGATGGGCTCCGCCAAGCTAAATCAGCCCAAGTCTCGCCATGAAGGCACCCCAACGACATTCTTGGATGTTAAGGGATAAGATAAGTGAAGAAGAATATATATAACTGAACTGGGAAGAAGGAGGGGCACGGTCAGTCTATCATTTGTAAACAATGGATGCAGTGTACGTAGGTACGTCTAAACTCAAAATTTTACTTTTAAAAAAAAAACAAAACAAAACATAAAATCGAAAAAACGTAAAACGATTGAACGTAAGCCGTGGAGCGTCTGTACAATTAAAGAACTGACCTAATGTGTTTTGACTGTGGGAAACAAAAACAGAGAACCAAGAAAAAAACATCTACACAGAGTAGGAAATTCACATAGACCACATATCTAGGGATTGTGGGAAGAAGCAAGAGGATTTTGAGGAAACCCACGCTAGCACAAGAAGAATATGTAAACTCCTCACAGAATGACGATATTCAACCTCCAGAAGCACACAACCTTGTTGCTGTAAGGCGAGTTCAAACCAGTGCACTAACATGCTGTCATTATTATTGTTATTATTTATTTATTTATTTATTCTTGGCATTGCCATCGTTTTTAAATGGCATGCTTTACTGGGTACACAACACGCCCACTCCGGTCACATAGGAGTACACCGAAGGCATCCTCCGTCCACATCACTAAATCATCTGTCAAGAAAGCTGTGTGCCATAGATAAACCTGTCGGAACATGTTTATGATTTATGATGGTTTGTATAGCTGCAGGTCATATTGCGCTGCTACTCTGTGATTCGTGCTCATAAAAACCATGACAGTTAATCTGCTTTGACACTTTATTGGTGAAGTGTAGATTAGCTGGCTTGGCCCAACAAAAACTGAGTTCAGAATATTTTGGAGTTAAATATATTCTTCTGAAATTTTTCTTTTAAATGGTACACAGTCCCTCATTTTCCGCAGTTAATTGGGACCGAGAACACCCCCCCGACCCCCTCCACCCCACCCCCACCAGGCACGTGACCACCGAATTCCGCAAAGAAGGATCAACCCCCTCCTGACTGACCTATAGGTACATGTATATGTGTATATAATATCAATAAATTCATATTCAATGCTATAAATGCTTACAATAACAATTAAACATTCAAAAATAATGCATAAGATGGTAATAAAATATAAATACACACACACATACAGATGCATGCGCAAGATGCGCACCTCACATAAAAATGTAAGTAGTTTTGTTTGGGAGGGGTTCGGGTTGTTTTTTTGTTTTGTTTTTTTTGGGGGTTTTTTGCATAATTGGCCTTGTTTTTGTGGCATTTTCTGTAACTTTTCCCCTGAGAGAGAGACTTCTTTTTGGCTTTTTCCCTTTTTCAGGGATCGCCACAGCGAATGATTTGCACGTTTGATTTTGGCAGAGGTTTTTACGTCGGATGCCCTTCCTGACACAACTCTTTTAGCAAGGGACAGAAACACGCTGACGGCTTTGCAGCTACTCTTTACGAAAGTCAGCAATGGTTCTTTTACATGTCTCTCACCGTAGTGAGAGACATGGCCCGCCTTTGATAACCCAGTTAGCTGCACTGGTTTTTGTAACTTTCCCCTATTCTTCCTTAATTTCCTTATTTATTTAATTCAATGAATATTTAAAAAAATAAAACCGGGATGCACTGAAGCCACATGAATCGATGCGCGAAGTAGTGAGGGATTCCTGTAGTATATGTATACGGTGTGTCACAAATGTATTAGACTACCTGTCACACTTCACAGAAATGCTAATTGTTTTTGGCCGTGGATTCATATCCTGACGGCAACATTTGTCTAATTTGTGGGAAAATTATTTAAGACAGGAATTATGATCTGGCATATTGGAAAATATATCTGGGAAAAAAGGTGTGTGTGTGTGTGTGTGTGTGTGTGTGTGTGTGTGTGTGTGTGTGAGAGAGAGAGAGAGAGAGAGAGAGAGCATAATAAAAAAATCCATTATCATATCTGAGTAATTCAGGTGAGGCTCAAAACTATTTGGAACTAGAAAATCATGTAGAGAGATGGCACTGAGGTGTACTCCTCCATTTTATTTCTCTGTGGAGTTTGCCTGCTCTTCCTGTGCTTGCGTGGGTTTTGTCCAGGTACTCCAGTTTCCTCTCACAGTCCAAAGACATGCTCATTTGGCTAATCCCAAAATGCACTTCGATGTGGGTGTGAATATGATTAGTGTGTGTGTGTGTGTGTGTGTGTGTGTGTGTGTGTGTGTGTGTGTGTGTGTGTGTGTGTGTGTGTGTGTGTTTTGTTGGCCGAAGGTAGACCGATGAGCCGTTAACACCTTTGCCCAGAATTGGTTGAAATGGGCAACAGGGAAAAAAAACCCACAGTCCAGAGTCAGTTTGTGCAGCGATAGAAAAACATGTGACATTAACTATATATATACAACTCTACTTCTGTAAATACAACAACTGTTGTTGGTGAATATCACCACAATGCACACACATACTCGTCCTTCCTACAAACCCAAATGCTAATTGATGTAGAGTTTGCTATAACGTGTTGCTAAGTAGCAGCACAAAACTCCCGGAGCATCACATTTCTAAATGCCCATGAGACACACTCCTCAGAGAGTGGCTGTAGTTCTGGTGTCATTCCCAGCTTAGATTAGCAGGTCTCTGGGTTCCATGTTTTTGTTTTTGTTTTTGTTTTTGTTTTTTTTTTTCTCACAGACACACCCATGATTCTTGGTTAACTCCTCAGTCCGTTCAGGTCCTTTGTCCAGCTCTGAGTGACGAATGAGCCATAGTGGAAGAGTTGTCCTCATGCAGCCAGTGTCCGAGTCCCAATTTGGTGCACCAGTTATGTGCACACTATCACATCACTGACCATCAGTCACAAATGTCCAATTCTGCTGATGGCTGCGGAACACTGAGAAATTAAACCACGTGTCATTCTTGTTGTATTAATGAACTGGGATAACTGTAGTGCAACTGAAATTTTGATATTTGAGCTAAAGCTTGTGATCTAAGAGTTGTTGTTGTTTTTTTTTGTTTTCCTTTTACTTCTCATTTGATCAGCATGAGTTCACTGGTCCATATTAAGAACTGAGTTAGGCGGTCAGGATTTAATACCATAATTGCACACATTAGTATTAATGTCCTAAAGCTGAACAACAAAAAAAAAAAATTACCATATTTTCCGGACTATACGGCACTCCGGAGTACAAGTCACATTGGCCAAAAATGCATAATAAAAAAGAAAAATCATATATAAGTCACACTGGACTATAAGTTGCAAACTCATGGAAACTGTCTACCTTGGCTTGGAAATCTGCTGGCGGTTTATGTGACGTTATGGACCTCGCTCTAGTAGAGGCAGTTGCACTGCATGAAGCAATAACACCAAGAAAATCCTCACACAAAGTCATTTCTCTTCATCTCCCTGACACCTACCTGGACATGGAGACACAACTGCACTGCTGACAAGCCTCTCCCTGAGGCACATTGCTCAATACTCATGTACGAGCTCGTTCCGCTAACTGTGACCATCTAGCTTTTACCAACGATTAGCTTTTAGCCTGCGATTAGCATTTTTTTGGTGTTGTTTTCTTCATTGCAGTAATAATAATCTCTTCTTTTCTAACCTCTTGTTGCGGTTGTGAGTGTAAAGATAAACATGTGAAATTATGTTTGTTATTATTATGATGTACAGAATTACAGGGATCCCTCGCTACTTCAATTCATGCGGTTTCAGTGCATTTTTTTAAATATTCACCGAATTAAAAAATAAGGAAATTAAGGAAGAATAGGTGAAAAAGTTAAAGAGAATGCTTTAAAAACAAGGCCAATTATGCAAAAAAAAAAAAAAAAACTAAACAAACACAAAACAAAAAACAACTCAAAACGCCCATCAAAACTAGTTAAATTTTTGTGAGGTGCGCATCTGAGTGCGTGCGCGTGCGTGTGCATCTGTACGTGTGTATTTATATTTTAATTACATCTTATGCATTATTTTTCATGTATAATTGTTATTATAAGCATTTATAGCAGTGGTCCCCAACCACCAGTCCGCGGACTGGGACCGGTCCGTGGCTCAATTGGTACCGCTCCGCAGAAGAAAAATTCATTATTTCCGTTTTATTTATTATCTGAGTCTGAACGATCTATAATTTTGAAAAAGTCTTTTATTTTGAAAAATGACCGGATTCTCTCGGTTATATGTCAGTTATTCAAGCAAATGTAACCCACAAGGGGACGGCACATGAACAGAGCCATGCTGGACATGTTTCAAACAATAGCGTGGATTTTGGGTGAGACTGAGACTGAGCCTTCATTCTCCCAACTGGTGCACTATCACCTGTTTTTGTTTTTTTTTTGTTTTGTTTTGTTTTTTTTAAAAGTTCAAACTCTACTTCCCAAACAACTTGATTTCAGCTGTTGAAAAATAACATTCAGGAGTGCTTATTATTATTCATAATAATCATAACAATATTTTACATAAATGCTATATTTACAATACAAACAATCTATGACCACCCCCCAACCCCGGTCCGCGGTAAATTGGTCAAGCGTTGACTGGTCTGTGGTGATAAAAAGGTTGGGGACCACTAATTTATAGCATTGAATATGTATATATACGTCAGTCGGGGGTGGGTGATCCTACTTCACGGAATTAGATGGTCGCGGGGGGATCTCGGTCCCAATGAACTGCGGAAAATGAGGGATCCCTGTATATGTAATAATTTCACTCCCAGGACATGGAGACGCAACTGCACTGCTGACAAGCCTCTCGATGCGGCACGTTGCTCAAGCACCCATGTGCAAGCTCGTTCCTGTAGCTATGGCCATCTAGCTTCTAGCTCGTGATTAGCCTTTTTTGTTTTCTTCATTGTAGTTATAGTAATCTCCGCTTTTCTCTGTCCCACACAAGTTTCTCGTTCACTCCAAACTTTCTCTCTGCTGCTTGATTACCATTTTCTTCTGCATATTTCACTACTTGCAGCTTGTAATCCGCAATAGGATTTCCTTTTTGAGGCCATTTCTTCAGTGGTGGATGAGCAAGTACTGGGACCCGAGCCTAGAGTGCCCTCTTGTGGTTGTGAATGTAAAAATAACAAACATGTGAAATTATCTCTTATTATTATGACGAACAGAATTATATTTAATAATTTCACATATAAGTCGCTCTGGAGTATAAGCTGCACCTTCAGCCAAAGTATGAAAAAAGTGTGACTTATAGTCCGGAAAATACTGTAAATAAAATACAATTAGAGAGTAGCGTGTTGTGGGTGGTACATTGGAGTAGTGGTTAGCATGTGCTTTTGTGGGTCTCCTCTGGGTTCTCCAGTTTCCTCCCACAGTACAAAGACATGCATATTAGTTTAACTTCCAAATTGCCCCTAGGCATGAGTGTAAATGTGAGTGTGAATAGTTGTGTGTGGTGTTCCCGAGATGGTCTGACAAGCCATTCAGGGTGTATCCCTCCTTAACCTGGTGTTGGCTGAGATAGGTACCTGCGTCCCCCTGTGAACCAAAGTGGATAAAGTGTTTTGGGAAATGATTAATTGTGTTGCAATGTAATAGCTGTGGTGTAATGTAACCAGTCCAAGCACTTTTTTTTTTTATTTAGTTGCTGAATACGCATAAGACCTTAATCCAGAGTCGGCTGAGATGGGCGCCAGCCTCAATACACAACCCTAATTAGGATTAAGCGGTTCAGAAAATGAATGAATGAATACTCATAAGATTAAAAGTATTATGCATTAAAATTACCTCTGCAAGTACAATTTATTGGGGAAAGTTATTTAAGTATGAGGATGGGCGGAAAAGTTCATAGTAATCCATCTCATCAAGGGGATTCAAGTGCTGGAACACCAATGGAAGAAGTGTATGGACTGCAGGGAAAACTATGCTGAAAAATAAACCACATTTGATCATATTTGACCATTGCATCATATTAAGAATATGAACTTTGCAGCGAGCAGTGGTGGCCTAGTGGTATAAGGAGCTGGATCGCTGATCCAAAGGTTGGGGGTTCGAGTCCCACTCTGCACAAGTTTGCCACTGTCCCCCCAGTGCAGCTAACTTGGTTATCAAAGGCTGGCCATGTCTATCACTGTCTATGGTGTGAGGCATGTAAAAGAACCATTTCTGACTTTTGACAAGAATAGACTGGAAAGCCGTCGGCGTGTTTCCGCCTTGCGATAGCCTGGAGAGTTATCCAGGGTGTACTCTGCCCTCGCTCGAAGTTGGCTGGGATGGGCGCCAGCCTCTCCGCGACCCTAATTAGAATTAAGCAGTTACAGAAAATGAACTGAACTGAACTTTGCAGCTAGCTCTTAGACATACAATGGGGTAAACATTGTGTTGCTCCCCACATCTAATTGTTCTAATGATTGAGGAATGTACAGGGTTAATAAGAATTTTAGCCAGTATTAAAGAACTCTGTCCTGTTACCATGGAGATTTCATGTGTATTTCATGTTCATTGCCTGTTCTTCTAACCAAGTAATTATGTTTTTTTTGTTTTGTTTTGTTTTTTGTTTTTTTACCTCTTGCTGTTGGCTTGCTTCAGAAGAGTTAAAACCTCTCTGTGGGATCCAGAACGAATGTGCATACATAAACCTGTTAGTCAGAAATCATCTTTTTATAATATCGAATGCACAGCTGTAAGATATTTACTATGGTGAATATGTTCTGGATATTTACATCATCAGCGCTCACGAAAACTAAACACAGGTACGAATATGTGAACGTACAAACCCTAGGTCTTTATTGTACTTTCATTGTTTTCATAATCACAATATAAAGAGCATGTTTTATGTATATACACATTCCTTTGGTCTATGTATTAACATATAAGAAGTAATACTTACTACTGCACTTGTTATTGCAGTCTTTTCTATAGCACTCTTTGTAGTGGTGGTTTATTTATAATCTTATAGATTTTTCTTTTTGTTTGTGTTATTGACCTCTTAGATGAGTGAGTCAATATGACATTGTTAACTCTCGAAGAGGAACACCATGTCCTTTCAGCTGGATGATTAAATTGAGGCTAAAGGTTCACTATGACTAAGATTTCTGACTAATATGTTACATGATGGTTTTTCTCAAACGGTGTAATTTACAGAATTCTGTAATGCATGCTTTTAGCTAATTGTACTGAAAGAACAGGAACATTTTCTCATTCGCATTCGTTTCTCATTTGAACATTTATATGAACATACTGTGGTACCCAAATAACTAAAATTCACAATATTTTTTCATAAGCTACTGCCATCACTGATGGTCAGCAGCGAAAGAGCAATAGAAATGGGTTGTCCATCCGTCTGTCGATTTGTTTGTGCGATTACTTTAGAAAGAATTGATATAGGATTGACATGGGACAGTTGGTGTTTGGGTCCCCCTCAGGAACAAAAAAAGATGACATTGTTTATGGGTCATCCGGCCCTTGTTTCAAGGATATAAAGTCATGTTTTTATTGGATTTATCAAGTATTAACACAAATTGATTTCAAAGTGGTAGTGTCTGGACATCTGATTTATATTTTTAGTATAATTATTGAATTATTATTTGGTCTCCCTATTGCCAGAGCTCGAGCTTCGTCCGCATTGATAACAGTATGTCTGATTTGTTTCCAGTGGGGGTTGTACTCCACCAAGGCTGTCCTTTGTCCCATCGGTTATGTTCATGATATATTATGGGTAGAATTTCTAGGTGTGGCCAAGGGCGTTGAGGAGTTCTGGCATGGTAGAAATAGGATCTTGTCTCTGCTTTGCTTCGGATGATGTTGTCGGGTTGGCTTCATCAAGCCGGCGCCTTCAGTTCTTGCTGGAGTGATTCACAGCTGAGAGTGAAGCGTCTGGAATGAGGCTCAGCGCCTCCAAGTCCAAGGCCATGTTCTCATCTGAAAAAATCTGGAATGCACCTTCCGGGTCTGGAATGAGGTCCTGCCTGAAGAGGAGGAGTTTAAGTATCTCGGGGTTTTGGTCATGAGTGAGGGAAGGATGGAGTGGGACATAAATAAATGGCTTGCTGCAGCCTCTGCTGTGAATCAGACTTTGTACCGGTCCGCTGTGGTGAAGAGGGAGTGGAGCCACAAAGCAAAGCTCTCAATTTACCACTTGATCTACGTGCCAACTCTCATCTATGGTCATGAGCTTTAGATAGTGATCGAAAGAACAAGATTGCGAATACAAGCGGCTGAAATGAGCTTCTTTCACCGGGTGGCGGGGCTCTCCCATAGAGATAGGCTGAGAAGCTGAGCCATCCTGGAGGAGCTCGGAGTAGAACCACTGCTCCTCCGCATTGAGAGGAGCCAGTTGAGGTGACTCGGGTATCTGATGAGAATGCCTCCTGTATGGTGTCTCAGGCATGTCCGGTGGGGAAGCCACCCTGGGGTTGACGCAAAACGTGCTGGGGGACTACATCTCTCAGCTGATCTGGAAACATATCAGTGTGTTCCCAGAAGAGCAGGATGAAATGGCTAGGAGAGGGATGTCTGGATCCCACTGCTTAGGCTGCTGCCTCGCAAAAAGGAAAAGAAGATGAAAATGAAGATGAAGGTGAATTATCATTGAAATAATTTTGCTGAAGAAAAATTTGAAGGAGTTGTCTGGCTTTTATGCATTTTGAAACTTATATTGTGAATTGCTACAAGGGTAAGGGCGACGCGCTCAAGAGAGGGACCTAGAGAGGCCTGAAGCTACTTAACTAGACTATGAAAGTGCTGGAAAGAGTCTCAAAGAAGCTGATCAGAGAAATAGTGAGCATTAATGAGATGCAGTTTGGGTTCATGCCTAGAATAGGAATGATTGATGCCATCTTTATTGTATGCCAGCTTCAGGAGAAGTATCGCTATAAGAACCGCCAGCTCTATTTTGCCTTTGAGACTTGGAGAAGGCATTTGACAGAGTCCCAAGGCGGGTACTCTGGTGGGCTATGAGAAAGTCAGGAGTGGAGGAATAGCTTGTCCGTACAGTGAAAGCTATGTACAGCAATGCTACTAGCAGGATACGCGTCGGCAACACCTACAGTGACTCCATTAGAGTCAAAGTAGGCGTACATCAGGGCTTTATCCTAAGCCCACTGCTATCTATCATCGTCTTGGAAGCTCTCTCCAGATAGTTTGGGATGAAGGGCCCCTGGGAGATGTTCTACGCTGATGACCTGGTCATTATAGCGGATAGCATCGAGGAGCTGAAAGCCAGACTGGCCATGTGGAAAACACACAATGAAATCAAAGAACTGAGGGTCAACATTTGAAAGACGAAGATACTGTGCTGTGGCAAGGATATGAACATACTGAAGGACACCAGCAAATTCCCCTGTGGTGTATGCAGAGCAGGGGTTGGCAGGAATTCCATCTACTGTGTAGGCTGCTCCCAATGTGTACATAAGGCTTGCAGCGGCACCCAGGGCAGGCTGAGAGAAGATCCAACCTTTTGCTGTTCCAGATGCAGAGGCCTGGCAAGACCTATCGATGGATGCCCTTTCGACCAGCTTGACATGGACAACCACAGCCTGGAAGTCATCGTCAAGTTTTGTTACCTCGGTGACGTGATCAGCACTGAAACTGGAAGCCTGTCCAGCATCACAAAACGCTGTAGAGCTGCGTGGGGCAAATTCAGAGAACTATAGCTGGGTGATAAGAAATGAGGAGCACTCTATGCTGCTTCGCAATGAGAGGGGGCTATGATTAGGTGGATATGCGGAGTCAACACCCAGGCACATGTGGATACAGCCACATTGTACAGCAAGCTAGATCTAGTCCACCTTGAGGTCATCCTTAGAAGGAACAGGCTTTGCTGGTTTGGGCACACATATCGCAGCCACTCCTGGATAAGGAAGTGCCAAAAACTGGAGGTAGAAGGTACCAGAAGTAGAGGGAGACCACGAAAAACATGGATGGACAATGTTCTGGAGGACCTTCATTCCTGCAACTTTACAGTTGACATGGCCAAGGACAGGGATGAATGGCAACAGCAAGTCCTCCTCCGCCCGTTTCCTCTTCCTGACTTTGACTGGTATATGCATAATATGTTTCATCATGCATCATCATCATGCGTCATTTCATCATGCATTTTAGAGTCCTTTCTTCCGATAACAAGGGGGTTGGAGGAAACGCCTTCAGTTAGAATGAGTGGGTGTGTCCAGACTTTGTACTGATACTGTATGTTATAGCACCTGTTATAAACAACTGTTCCCTCACCAGGCTTAGTTTTTTCCCTTCTCCTGGTGTTATGCTGCAATCCACTGTAACCGTAACTCTGAAAAACATTCTGCAGTAAAATTAGCCTTAATGTGCAGGTCTTTCAACTGAGGGAAGAAATAGGGAAGAGGACCCAGGACTTTCTTGCTATATTGTTTATTTTTTGTTGAGCATTTAATCCAGGGACACAGAGATAAACTGCCATTGGTTCTCACTAGCATTATCATTCTGCAGCTTTTCTGAATGATATCAGTAATTCTTAGCAGTGCTTTGTTCACCATCAGTACGCGATGACACTTTTGATATTTGATTGCGTCAGCAAAAAAAAAAAAAAAATCATTTGATGCCTGAGAAATCATAATACCATAACCTTTCCTTTCCTTGTCACTCACATTCTTTGCTCCCTACCAAATGATCTCATACGATGCTGCTTTATCATGTTTATGTTTTGTTCTATGTCCTTTAGGCTCGAGTGTTACCCAGATCAGAATGGCTTAATCCATTTTACACCTTCAAAATGATAAGTCTTTCTGACATGCAGCTGATTTCCTCTCTCTGAGACTCTCTCCATCTTCGCTCACTCTCTCTTTGTCTTGCACTCTCTCTCACACACTGTTTTGAATGCTAGTGAGGAGGTGAGTGAGAGAGAGCACGAGAGAGAGAGAGAGAGAGAGAGAGAGAGAGAGACTCTCATTAGCATTCATAAACCTCATAAAAGGAATTAGAATTGTTTATGCGCTCATCAGAACCAGAGAGACCTCATGTGTGGTTGCCACGCTGCCATTTTCTTCTAGTTGTGGACAGTGGTGTAATTGTCTGACATTATGAACTCATTTACACTTGGTCATGTTATCTAGCCGTGCTAGCTACACAGCATTCCCTCACTATTTGAAGCATATACATTTACACTAGTTTACATGTGCAAATGGAGAAACAAATACACTGTGATACACACTGTACAAACATCATTAACTGAGAATTAACGTTATAATAAGGTCTATCTACCATTGGAATAAAATGGCAAATACACTTTGTTAATTCTCAGCTGACAACATGTCAAAATGTGTCTATAACCTCCTGCAGTGGTTTGGATCTATTATATAGTGATCCCTCACTACTTCATGCTTCAGTTCCCGTGGCTTCAGTGCATCGCGGGGTTTTCAAAAATATTCATTGAAAATTTTTAAAAGTAAGGAAATTCAGGAAAAATGTGGAAAAAGTTAAGGAAAATGCCGTAAAACAAAAGAACCCAAATAAACGAAAACAAAAAAATACGCCCCCCAACAAAACTACAGTGGTACCTCGCTTTACGAAAGTCTCACCAAACGAAAAATTCAGCTTACGAAATGCATTTTCCTAAAATTTTTGTCTCTGGATACGATACAAGTTCATATTATGAAAGCGCCATCTTAGAAAATCAATCGCGCCATTCATACATTAAAACGCACCATTCAAACATTCAAACATGCCATTCAAACAATGCACGAGATGCTGTCCCATCAATGACGTTCAAACATCCCACCCTACTGACCTCCCATTGGCTAGGAGGGATGAGACAGCTCCCTCCCATTGCCTATCTCCAACATCCCGCCCTGCTGGCCTCCCATTGGCTAGGAGGGATGATACAGCTCCCTCCCATTTGCTATTATGGAGCTGCATCTTACCATGAAGCTTTCCGTGTAAAGGACAGCGTTACTGTCGTTTCATGTTTTATTTCTTGACTCAGGCTTTTAAGCTTCCATAAACATTTGTAAGATTATAACTCTGCTAAGAAGACATGGTCAACACACTCACGCACACACATACACACACACACACACACACACACACACACACACACACACACACACACACGTGTGATTTTTCCGGTGCGAGTGAGTAGAAGAAACGGGCTCGAGTGATATCGCAAAGGAATATGGCCAAACCCGTCTACCATTGGTACAATATTGCAGCAGAAGGAGGTCTTAAAAGGTATGCTTTTATATTTTTTAAAGGGTTTAGAGCAGGGGTGTCAAACTCGTGCCAGAAAGGGCCATGTGGCTGCAGGTTTTTGTTTCAACCAAGCAGCAGCACACCTGACTTTGCTCATTTAATCAACTCATCTGAGTGTTCAGGCAGCTGATTGGTCAATCTGTGTGCTCTGTACAGAGACTGACCAATCAACTGCCTGAACACTGAGCTCAGTTGATTAAATGAGCAAAGTCAGGTGTGCTGCTGCTTGGTTAAAACAAAAACCTGCAGCCACATGGCCCTTTCTGGCACGAGTTTAACACCCCTGGTTTAGGGGGGTAGTATTGGGGGCCTTGGAACGAATCACACGTTTTACATGTAAAATTCCGTTTATGAAAAATCCAGGTTAAGAAAAAGGCTCTGGAACGGATTAATTTCGTAAGGTGAGGTACCACTGTACTTACATTTTTATGTGAGGTACGCATCCGAGTGTGTGCGCGCGCGCATCTGTATGTGTGTGTATTTATATTTTATTTACATCTTATGTATTCTTTTTAAATGTTTAATTGTTATTATAAGCATTTACAGCATTGAATATGTACTAGTACACGCACGTATACTAGTACATCAGTCACGGAGGTCAATCCTACTTCACGGGAAATTTGGCGGTCATGGGGGGGGGGGGGGTGTGTCTTGGTCCCAATTAACTGCAAAAAGTGAGGGATTCCTGTATTTGAAATGAGAAATGTGTCTTTTTTTCCTTGTAGTAATCTCTATCTGACTGTAATCCTGCTCATCAAACATAGAAAACAAGCAAGTGTAAAGGGTTTTTTTTTGTTTTAGGAACTTTCTAACATAGCTGGTGGTCCTGTGAATATTATACTGAAAGACAGGAATTCAAGTGGAGCTTTATAAAATACATGGTTTAATCCGCAAGACAATGTAATTATTGTTATTCCATAACAAATTATTTCTATTTATTACTTAAAATGAAGGCCTAAAGGGATTCGAAGGACCTCTGTGTAGTTTTCCAGGTGCAATCTAAAAATACACTTTAGTGTTAAATAGTGTCAGAGAGACAGGGAAATTAGAAGGAAGAGAAAATTAGGTTCAGTGAGGCATCACAGGATGCTGTAGCCATTTTAAAGGGAACCTGAACCAGTCTACTTTTAACAATAGGGCAGACAATATCTTCTGTTTTGTCTACAAGAATATTTCAGTTTCCCGAACCTCTAATTTACATTATAGGCCCTAACATTGTGTTTAAACCACGTTATACCTTTTTTTTTTTTTTTTTTTTTTTTTTTTTTGGCACATTGCAATTATTGATTTACTTAAGACTTGTTCAGACTGCATAATCAGATTCTTTATGTAGTCCTTTTTTCCATCTCATATTTTTCAGGTGTGACGACTGTACTGACGATGACAACACTGAGTATTAGTGCCCGTAACTCACTGCCTAAAGTGGCCTACGCCACCGCAATGGACTGGTTCATCGCCGTGTGCTATGCATTTGTCTTCTCAGCTCTCATTGAATTTGCTACAGTCAACTATTTTACCAAGCGTGGCTGGGCCTGGGATGGCAAGAGTGTCGTGAATGACAAGGTAATAAATGAGTATTTATCAATATGATGTGAAGGGTTCTTTACTGATGAACATGCTACAAAATGCTTATTAATAATCTTTAATCCTTATGATTCATCCACGCACTATTATTCGGCAATTTAGCTTATTATTCAGTAATATAACAGTTTTTTTTTTTTATTATTATTTGGGAGAGAAATGCAAGTCTGAACTCACTGTCAGTTTGCATGGTTAATCATTTCACTATAAATCAAAGTCATGATTAGTTTGGGCTATAGTTTTAGTTTTCCTGTTCTTGTCATACACAGGTACTGTTGGCGTTAGTTATGCAGTCAGATGAAGATGAAATAGGAAATAAAGGAAAATATTTACTCAGAAACTCTTGATTAATGTTTATCCATACAGAAAACACTAAATCTTACATACATAAAACCTATTCAGTTTTATTTAGAGCAAAGCACCATACTTACAAACACATTAACTTGATTGTGAATGGGTTAATTCGCTATGCTGATTGGTGGCTTGATGTTTGGAGGGAACTTTATCCGTGTTAATATCTGTGAATGTTATTCCTCGGGGCTGTTTTGTTTTTGAAAACTTTTAAAATTCTATTAACCAGCGTAGCATTTCTGCGACATATAATGCACTCCATAATTATTGGTGCCCCGGTTAAGATTGTTAAAAGCTTTAAAATAAATTCAATTTTAATGCAGAAGCTACTCTCAAACTGAAAATTGTACAAAAAAGTAGCCTTCAACTCAAGTGGAAAATAATCTTGGAAGAAGAAATAATTATTTTATTTTTCATAAAATCACCTGTTCTACGATTATTAGCACCCCTAAAAATCCCTAGGAAATAAATGTAATTGACATATTGCAGTCATTTCTACAGTAGTTTACAAAGTTCACCAGAGTATCTACGAATATTTAATCAGTAATTCATCACTTCCTGTTTCCCTGGGTATAAATATGATGTGACACAGAGGCCATTTCTCTTATCCACTCTTCATCATGGGAAAGATAAAGGAATACACCATTCAACTAAGGCAGGCAGACATGTGTTGACCTTCACAAGTCAGGCAATGGATACAAGAAAATCGCCCCTCACCTGCACCTGTCCATATCATCTGTCAGAACAAAGTTTAAAACAACTGGAACAGTGGTAAACAAGCCTGGATGAGGATGCAAGGTTATTTTGACACCACGAACAGTGAGGAGGATGGTAGGAGAAATAAAGTTTTCAAAAGCCTACTGTTAAAGAATCGCAATAAATGGCAGTACCTTGGTGTCACAAAGTTCCAAAACAACCATCAGGCAATACAGTGATACCTCAGCTCACGAACATAATTGGTTCCCAGAAAGTGAGTGTAAGGCGAAAAATTCGTCTTCCGAACATTTATTTCCCATAAGAAACCATTAAAATGAGAATAATCCGTTCCCAGGTCCCCATAAAACATAATTTTCTACTAAATAAGCCTTAAAACTACACAAAAATATACCTTATTTTATGTATAATAAATGTGCTATTGTATTGTAATTAAAGAAATAAACTGTACTGTATAATAAAGTCGTTTTATTTACCTTTGTGATGGTAGTTGATGGCTTGATGGAATGGAGTGGGAGGAGGAGGAAGGGAGGGACTTACTGTTTGGAAGGAGAGTCACCGTCCATAAGGACTGTAGTTAACTCAACCTCTGGTGTGGCTTCTCTTCTTTGCTGTGGTGGGGTCTTTTTCGGTCTCATAATAGCAAAAGTACACTCAATATGGTCCAAAATGTCTATCAAACACAAACCACGTCCGCACTCAAAGAAAGGGGGTGACGAACTGGGACGCCGTGAGCGTGCGTCAGCTTCTCGTGACCGCCACCGTGGCGCTGTTCGACCGCGTGGTTTGGTTCGTCCGCCGAAAACTAGTTCGTCAGCAGAGACTATATGCTCGCGAATTTAATGCTCTTGAGGCGAAATGTTCGTGAGCTTAAGCGTTCGTCAGCGGAGGTTTTACTGTATCTACATGCTAACAAGCTGTTTTGGAGGCATGCAGGGAAGGAAAACTTTTCTCACTCACAATCATAAGCGCAAACATCTGGAGTGCACTAAATGGTACTGGGACTTCAGCTGGGACTGTGTTTTTTGGTCATGTGAGACCAAGAAGGAATTTTTTTGGAAACAAACACGCTAAGTGGGTCTGGCGGAACACTAAAGATGAGTATTCAGAAAAGCACCTCATGCATACTGTGAAGTGTGTATGTGGAAGGATTGGTGATTCTGTGGCCTGTGCATGGCATTAGGAACATTTTGAAATACCAGAACATTTTAAATCAAAATATGGTGGTCTCTGGTCAAAAGCTGAAGGCGGGTCTTTCATCACTAGGTCTTTCAGCGAGATAAAGACCAAAAACAATGTGACTAAATCTACACAGAAATGATTCACCATACACAGAATCAAGCTCCTTCCATGACCATCTAAGTCCCCAGACCTCAACCCCATTGAGAACCTGTGGAGTGAGCTGAATAGGAGAATGCAGAGGCGAGGACCAGGTCGCTGGATGATTTATAGAGATTATGCAAAGAGAAAAAGTCCAAGATCTCTTTTTCTGTGTTCTCTCATCTTGCGAAAAGTTTGGGTGCTGTTTTGTTGGTAAAAGGTGGTTGTACAAAGTATTAACACCAGGGATGTGAATAATTGTGGAGCACATGATTCAATGTAGAATAATTATTTTCTAATGTGGGATTTTTTTTTTCCCCACTGAATAAAGGCACTTGAATTAAAGGTTGGATTGTTCTCTTTTTTTCATTGTGGTCTATTATTTAGAGAAAAAAAACTGAATGTATTAGACGCTAAAGAACACTTCTTAACAATGAATGCCAATAATTATGGAAGATGGTGTATGGGACAAATCAGTTGAAATAGTTTTTACTTTTTTTTTTTCATATATTGGCTGAACATTTGTACCTCCCCAAATAAATTTAACACAATTTGAAAGGGAATTTGTTGAAAGAGGGCCGAATTGTTTTATTCTGTTCCAAAACAACAACAAATTAAAGTTGTATTTTTTTTTTTTCTGAAGAACACTGTTTAACTTTTAAAAGTGAATCATTTATTAATTATGAATCGAAAAGAAACACAACCAACAAATACCTTATGAGGACCTCTGTCTTTTGCAGGGCATAAATCGGTATATTAACTACTAGTATATCCTAATTTGTCATAGAGTTTACACTAAAGCTTCGCATCGCACGATACTGATCATGATCCCCACTGGAGCCTGCTTATTATTTTGTTGGACCACCATCCAAAACATGAATCCAAAACATAATCAGTATGATGTTGTTTGTTTCGCCATTCAGAAGCAACTTCACATTTTTTCCAACCAGTGTTGGGTTCATTTTTCACCACCATCTTGACTTGATGATGGGGAAACTGTACCACCCCATAAAGTCTTCTCCAGGACATCCCAAAAAACTTTTAATTGACATTAAAGTCGGCACCCTGAGGAGCCAATAAATGTGTTAAAATGATTCCTCTTGCTCCTGCTCTCTGAACCATCTTTTATGATTTGTGCCCAACTTTTATATCCATGCCATCAGGGAAGAAAAATTCTTTGATGGTGTTACCTGGTCGTTCTGTACATTTAGATTATCAACTGACTTCATTTTATTGTCACATAATGTTGCTGAACCTTGACCTGACCAACTGAAGAAACAATGTCATTGTGATCACATACGATAATCAAGGCTAAACGTAATCCAAAAAAAAAAAATTGTATGAAACATCTTTATAAAGAGCTCACAAACCAGGTGGCCAGTGTGATGCCACAAATGTGATGCGGCAAATTCGAGAGCACTCTGAGAATGCAAAGCGACAGCTGAGTACAGTGGAGCCTCGGTACTCGAAATTAATCCGTGTTTCCAGTGCTCTAGTGCCCGTGCTCTAGTGCCTTCCCTGTGAACAATAAAGTGCACCCGCTTTAAAAAACACACCCGTTTTCAATAAAATGCACCCGTTTTGATTTAGTGCCTTCCCTGTGAACAATAAAGTGCACCCGTTTTCATAGATGAAATGGGGAAATCGTAGTCACTGTAATAGAGATGCGGAGAAACACGGAAATCAAACTAAAGTGGGAACACAGCTGAGAGCCAAAGAGATCATGAGGAAGAGGGACAATCTTCTAGCAACAGGAAGAGCGCTACTAGGCCCTATAGCCCATGATTAAATGGAATTAGGAGTGTGTGTTTACAACTCCACCCGTGTGTGAGAGCCACGCCCCTCTCCAACACGCATTTCAACGCGCAACTCTTTTGTGAGAGACCATAACACACTAAAACAAAAACCACAGAAAAGTTAAAGCGTAAGAACAATAAAGATAAGAATTTTAACCTTTGCGGTGGTAAGCAGTTGGCATATGTAAATGTTGGAGAGGAAGAGAAGCGGATTCCCTTCCATAACAGTTTCAGTGAAATCAGCCAAAGGTATTTTTTTCTCTTGCTACCACTTTGATGGATGACTCTTCTTCAGGATGTTCCTTTCTTTTCTTGAAGAACATTTCTAACGTGGCTTGCTTCTGCCTTCTTTTCAAAATCTTACGGAAGTGGCTCATGACCTCATCGTTAAAGGTATTCATAGTGCTGCTAGTGCTTTAGCTTAGCTTTAGCGCTTTAGCTTAGCTTTAGTGCTTGTGACGCATACATAGTACTGTGTTGACAACTTCCGGACTTCTGCAGTACAGCTTTATTAGGGTGATACATAGTATCAACAACTTGCGGACTTACCCAGAACATACATATTATCAACAACTTCCAGACTTCCAGAAGTCGCGCACTTTCCTCCCTCTCGGTCTCATTTTTTCTTGCGCATTTCTCGAGTTTGACTTCCAATTTTTGTTCGGTTTCCCGGACGGAAGAACTCATGGATTTTTTTGTTCGGATTTCGATTTGTTCGGACTCTAGAGTGTTCGGATTCCAAGGCTCCACTGTATTGCTATTTGTGTCAGTCGCTTTTTTCTCGAACCTCTAGTGTGAGCACCATGTTACGTTCCCATGATCATGATTAATGCTACAATTGAAATCATGGAATAATTGCAGTGTGCCTGTCAGCTCTTATCAGATCTTCAGCTCAGTTGTGGCAATCATGTTGATTGTAGAGATGTTTTGGTGGTTCAAAAAGTTTCTACAATCAACATGAGTAATTGTCAATCCTGATCATCACATCAGATCATATTGGATCATAACAAAGCATAACCAATCACATCTAATGTATTCATTCATTCATTTTCTGAACAGCTTAATCCTAATTAGGGTCACGGGGAGGCTGGCCCCCATCTCAGCTGACTCCGAGTGAGGGCAGAGTACACCCTGGACAGCACGCCAGGCCATCACAGGGCAGAAACACTCTGGTGGCTATGCAGCTACTCCTGTCTAAAGTCAGCAATGGTTCTTTTTACATGAACCTCTCACTATAGACAGTGAGAGACGTGACCGGCCTTTAATAATCAGTTAGCTGCATTGGGGGATCACATCTAATTGTGCTTCCAAATTATGGTAATCTGGATCAACCTGGAAAAGTCGAACACCTCGCTCTGTCGAGATGTACTGTGATCTGCCACAATCTGTCATGAACCATTGCTCACTGCCTGACACAAATGATTCACAAGTTCACACAAGTATATTCAGAACAGAACAATAAAATAACCAAGAAATTGTTCCTTCACCCCAAAAAGAAAAAATTAAAAACTCAAGTAAAATTATGACAACCGCCTCCTTCATCACCTCCTTTCCCTCCACCAAAATGGGAGTAAATAAAATCATAAACCCTTCCCCCTTTCTTCCGCAAACATTTTTTTTTATTTAAAAGAACATTAAGTTGAGATGATCCCCTGTTTTGACTCTTATAAAATATTACCTCCCAATTCCCACAAAAAATGTTACGGTGAGCTCAAATTTAATAAAGATTTGAAAATAAGACATATGGTAAACTGTGTGCTTATGAGATAACATAAATAATTTTATTTGTCCAACTTCTTTGTATTCAGGGACAATCACAATATCAGGGTAAAAAGAGATATCATCATTTATTACATTTTATTTAGTTCTATTTTTTTTAGGAGGGAGCAGGCATATCTACTCCTGTATATATTATACAGCCATGGGGGGAGCCCACCCATAAGGGGTATTCCCATTTTTAAGGGGTGGCTTTTTAATTTTTTTCCATGGCTGCATAGACACATCAATCATAGCTCAAATCCTGTTCACTCTTGAACCCGATCATGAAAGACATCGCAATCACACTCATATCCTATCGCAACAGAGCACAGCGTTTCCTGATGAGCATATCGGAACATATTCAAATGTATCTGCACGTACTGGACCGTCCCAAATCGGCGTGATGATTGTGTCCAATCGTCGATTCAATAGAGACAATCCTATCAGAACGTATGTGACTGTATCAGAACGGGAGACCAAGCCATGACACCGTGCCACCTGAAATTGAGCAACTGTGACCATATCGTATAAAAACGCATCAAATCGTACCAAGGTGTATTAACTCGCATCACCTGGTATCCAATAGTGACATTTCAGAAAAATCCCACGATTAGCTATGAATGTTCAGTCGTGGCGTTTGTAACGGATCGCACGACAGTGGGAACTAGACAATGGTGTTCAGAAGGTTAAAGATTCAGGCCCCAGTAACCACCAAGCTGCCAATGTTGACTGTTGTACAAGGCCCTTTACCATGTAAATCAGGTAAAAATGTAAGTCACCCTGGAAAAGGGTATCTGCCAAAAGCCATTCGGGCCAGGTTATAATTATTTACCGTATTTTTCAATAATGAATTAAATAATGAGTTAAAGAAATGTGTCTGTCACACCCAACCTTCTTTGGTCTTACCCTGTATTTAATTCGGTCAGCTACAGTGACATAGCATGGCATACAGTATTATGAATTCTGATACCTGAATTTCTGTGTCAAAGTTTGCAGTTATGGGCGCCAGCCTCCCAGCGACCCAAATTAGGATTAAGAGGTTGAGAAATTGAATGATGATAGATGAAGTTTGCAGTTATTGTTTTACAAAGGAACAATTGTAAATGAAAGGATCCAGAGACTGAATCAACACAATGATTGATGCACACTCAAACATTTTGTCTCTACTAATCGTGCATCACTGTTAGGATTCCGCTTCCAGGCTGAAATGGCCTCTGAAACATCTTGTATAATGCAGTCCATTGGGGTCAGCTCTGAAAATTACATTTCTCCTGACACACTGTCAATCATGCCTCCTTACATCCAGCAGCTCTAATTGAGACCCTAACAGGAGGCCTTGTCCCTTCTGAAATCAATTTACGTCAGACCTGTCTAACGCTTTCCTGTCAGTCCTGTTGAGAGTTTAGGTATTTAGGCTCATTGCTTATTTATGAGCATAGCCTTTCTTTAATCATGCAGTAAAAAACCTGTCAAAGAGAAATCATATCCTGTTCTATTAGATTGGTTATATATTTGAGGTTTGCTCCAATTAAAAGTAATTAAAGTAATTAAACAGTAGCTTTCATGAGGAAAGACATTTATGGGGCCTGTTTTATTTTATGTAATTTTTTTTTTTTTTTTTTTTGGGGGGGGAGGGGGGGTTCATTCTAAAAACACGTATACTTAATTTATACTCTGTGTGATTAATTTAGAACAAATTGCCCTCTTCAAAAGTTAATTATTTCCTTATTCTTATTATTTGTTTTCACAGAAGAAGGAAAAAGCCTCTGTGATCAAGAAAAACAATGCATATGCTGTGGCTGTTGCAAACTACGCTCCCAACATAACAAAGGACTCTGTCCTGCCCACCATCGCTAAAGGCGGAGTTGCAGAAGCAGGCAAGACCAAAAGTGAAGGCAAACCAGCCGAGAACAAGAAAACCTTCAACAGCGTGAGTAAGATCGACCGTATGTCCCGCATCATGTTTCCTGTGCTCTTTGGAACTTTCAACCTGGTTTACTGGGCCACCTATTTAAACAGAGAACCTGTTATTAAGGACATGGTCCCCTCCAACCAATGATGCTGTTTAATCGTGCTGAAAATTCAGGACTAATGAGAAAAGCCAAAAACCATCCAGGGACTTCATCCCCTCACTCATTTAAGCAGTGTCTCAATATCCAACCACCAAGCCATGGACTGTTGATTGTGTCTCCTCTCTTCTCTCTTTTCTACCGTTTTTCTGCTGTGCTTTTCAAAATGTAAATATGATATTTATGGATAATTGTATGCCCTGTATGCTTTTTTCCTGAGCATAATTGTTCCCATTGGGTTTACTGTGTTTATATTTTGCTGTTCTCTGAGTGTTTGTGGAAATCAAACTTTGACCTTTTTCTGTGATCTCCTCTAGTATATTGTAGTGTACTGTATACAGCATAGTTCGTTTATTTTTACTTGTTTTGCTTAGTTCATTCATGTATATGTTCTCATGGCATTTATTATTATAGCTATTTGTTTGTAATGGTGCTTGTAAACTGTTACCAAGATGAATAAGAGGTCATGTGAGGAACGGCCAAAACTCAAACAGAAAACATTTCAAGAAATACAGTATGACATTTCCCTCTCCATTTTTAGTCTCCTTGACTGTGAATTTCATTTTTTTTAATACACTGTTCATGAATTTTATGAAACTAAATTAAGAGCACAACAAAGATGCTGTTTATTAGGAATTCAACATAAGCTTTATTTTTGCTCTGTTTACAACTGATATTTTACAAATACTTTTGTGAAAACATAATGCGGTATGTATTATGAACAAACTTTTCAGGCAGGAAAGAACTGAAAATGTTAACAGTACCACTCCCAACATGAATGTTTGTTTATTTATTTATTTAGAAACTGAAAGGCTAATTTGGCTTTTAGTAGTTTGTATTCAAGGTGGTATGTGCTGTGCTATGTGTGTGTGTGTGTGTGTGTGTGTGTGTGTGTGTGTGTGTGTGTGTGTATATATATATATATATATATATATATATATATATATATATATATATATATATATATATATGGGTCTGATCACAAAACTGGTACATTTTTCAACTACCCAACTTCAAACTTGAATAACTATTTCCATGTCCAAGTTTATTTGTGAATCAATGCATCAAAATCTTTAGTGCATGCCTGGGAGATAATGTCATATAAAATATGTAAATGTGGTGAACACAGTTTTGAAAAAATTCAAATATTTCCTCGGTTACACCATTTACATGCTCAGTTTTATGACAAGAGAAAGAACCTCATTATTTTCACTTCCCGCTGAGCCTCTGTTAAGGTCTCCACAGGTCCAATAACCACATGAATCGGACCATAGGTGCCACACAATGAACTACAGAATTTGCATGTGCACGGCAAAATTGGTAAATCATCACCAGACTTAAAACGGGAATGAAAATCTACATAACTTTTCCTGTCCATGTTGCATTTTGTGCTCCCACCAATCACTGGGACCTATTCAAGGCATTCATTCAGTTTACATAAAATAGAAACGTTGAACATATCAAGCAGCATCAATCAGCACAGTGCAACTAATTACACAGTTATTATCTAAAGCTATTACGTATTAGTGAATAGAAGGCTGTTCATTCGGTCCATGTTACTGACTTTTTGAGTTGCCCTTCTGATAGTTTGATGATGCTGCTTCTCCGAGGAATATAATCCTGCATCTACCAGACCAGGATTTAATCCATATTAGCCCAATACATTATATATGGGATTTTTTTTTTAATTTCTCAATCTGCAGAAAACGTAAAAGGTTAATGTCACACATTTCAGTAACAGTTTCATGATCAGACCCATATATACACATAGAGAGAGAGAGAGAGAGAGAGAGAGAGAGAGAGAGAGAGAGAGAGAGCACATTCACCTCTCAGCAAGAAGGCCCTAGGTTGTATTCTTAGGCTCGGGTGTTTCTGTATGGAGTTTGCATGTTCTCCCTGTATTGGTGTTTCCTCTGGGTAATCCAGTTTCTTCCCACAGTCCAAACACATGCGCATTGGGCTATCAGGTTGCTTCAAATGTCCCCTAGGTGTGAATGTGACTGTGAATGGGTGTGTGTGTGTGTGTGTGTGTGTGTGTGTGTGTGTGTGTGTGTGTGTGTGTGCGTGCTCGCGCGCATCCACTTGCTTGTGCGCCCTGCGATGGCCTGATGAGCTGTTCAAGGTGTATCCTGCCTTCCCCCAGTGTCAGCTCAGATAGAGACCAGCTTCACCACAACCCTGGTAGGATTAATGAGGCATGAGACAGTTTTATTCATCTATTTATTTATTTAATTTCACAGATTGATTGGTTGATTTTATTTTGGTTGCATAATATGGACCAAACACCTACAAGTGCTTCGAGTAATGCATGTTTACCCTCTATCATGAAGCTGAATATTTTTATATATCTTTATTTATGTCTGAAATATGCTGGATTTTGAGGTTGTTCCGCTGTGCAGGATTAATCATGAGCATAGTTTATTTTATCTGTACAGATTTATAGCAGTGCTTGTAATTTTATTTCTGACATTATTGTCATATTTATAGGACAGAATAATTCTACATGCAAAGCATGATGTAGTATTGTCTTGGCTATAAGAGGAAATGGCTGAAATGGTACATTTAACATTTCGCATGTGATCATTCTTTATTTGTCATCTTTTATTTAATAATGGGTGACTCATTTATTTTATTCATCACAATGGGTAAATTATTTATTTATTTATTTACTCATTTATTTATTGTGTGTCTATATATCTGTATGTGTATGTGTGTGTATGTATATATATATATATATATATATATATATATATATATATATATATATATATATATATATATATATATATATCTTTTTTCCGGGGATTTCAAATGCAAAATCAATATTTCACATCAAGCTCTGCTTCATGTTTTTTAAGTAGCTTTAATTGTATAATAAAACAGTTTGTGTATTGTGGTTATATAGAAAGATGATGGAGCAATAAAAAAAAAAAAACATTTTAAAGGCGTGCAATGCTGGTTGCAGCTGCAGAGATACAGAATGTAATAATACTTTGTAAAATGCTCACTTGAGTGTTCCATTAACTTGTAGATAATATTTGATTCTATGTCCAGATACGTAAACGCAAATTTATTTACTGGCTTTTGAGCTGATGTCCTCTGAGAGACATGGAATAATCCAAGTGGGTTTTTTTGTTTGTTTGTTTGTTTGTTTGTTTTGTTTTGTTTTTGTTCTTGTTTATTTGATTCTTGTTGCTGAATTTTTCTGTGTTAAAAATGAAATTATGTGATGTAATTTTATGATTGTGTTCTTTTCTCCAGTGAAGTGAATGTCCATTTGAACTGCTGGCATATCAGATATAGCACCGGCTATTGTTTTGTTTTGTTTCCTTTCATGATGAATTTGGAAAGTTGTCAGGTGACCAAATCCTTTTTAGACTCCTGCTGGTTTTTTGCAGTATGTTATAATTAGTGATATTTTCTCTTTCATTCCTGTTTCCCTTTCAACAGCTTCTTGATGAATTAAAAAAAAGGAATATGCTTTGTGATTTGTCAATGAATTAAACTTTAAAAGCCAAAATACAGTGGTACCTCGCCTTACAAAATTAATCTGTTTCGAGGGTGAGCTCGTAAGTGGAAACATTCATCGATGAAACAAAAATTCCCATCGGAAACAATAGAAAAACCAATGAATCCGTTCTAGCCCCCTCCTAAACTCATATAACCTGACATAAACACGCATTTTTGACGTAATATATTTAAGAGATGTAACAATAAACATTTCACAATAATAACACATGTACCGTAATATTAATAATACTGTAATGAACAATAAATAAAAATCAAACAAGAATAAACAATAAGTCAATAAACAATACAGTAAGTGTGTCTGAACTTAAAAATAGCACTTAACATTATCTTACACTATTATTTTTTTAACTGTTTTAACAAGGCTAATTGTCGCGTATAACCCTGGGGAACATGCTTTTTTAACATACTGAACCAACCTTAAGTGTGATTGCGCATCCTCTACACCAGGTGGCAGTGGCGCTCTCACTGTGTTCCCTATGCTGTAGGGAAAAAGCACCGAGCAAACAATATGAAGTGCAAGTAAACACTATTTATAGTCACGAGCGGGGCACTGGGGTGAGGCGTAAAATGTTTTTTTTTCTTCCTATAGGGGGCATCACAGAAAATAATTGAGAAGAACTGCACAAGGCATTCTTGTCACGTGGAAGAATACAAAGCTAATCGGCCCGGAAAGGCCATTTCCCCAGCAGAGCTCGTAAGTTGAAAATTTGCTCGTAGGATGGGGCAGATTTTTGGTGGGATCGAAGCTCGTATCATGGAAAATTCATTACAAGGGACACTCGTAATTCGATATACCACTGTAAATCCAACACATAGTACATATACAGACGCTCCACGACTTACGGTTTAGTTAGGTTACAAACGGCCAAACGTAAGGTGAAAATAAACGTAAGTTGTTACTGTATGTTCCAGTGATGAATCACGTTCATACTGTACTATACATCCATAGATAAAATTACCGTATCTCATAAAACACCCCTAAATCAATTATTATAAACATAATATTGTAAAATAATATCAAATATGCCAAATAATATCAACATATTATTTCAAATAAATTAAATTCAAGCAAAATAATTTCAAATAGATAAATTTTAATCAAATTCACTCATCAAATATCAAATACAGTATCAAATATAACCTTTAATATTCTCTATGATGTGATCTTTCTGCTTGTAAATGGTTCCGATGGTCGACGGAGCCATTTGGAAGAAACGCGCAACATTCACATGTTTTTCACCAGCATCAGTTTTCTTGATAATAGCCATCTTCGTTTCTAATGAGATTGCTTGCCACTTTTTCTGATTTCCACCATCACTAGTAGGCTTACACTTCTGACCAACCATATTTGCTTAGGGTTACAAAAGTTCGCAAAACAGTGTAAACACAAAGATCACAAAGACAACGTCTTAGCACAAGGGTAACACGCAGTGAACTGAGAAGAAGTAGGGCACGTTCAGTCTGTCGTTTGTAAACAATGAACTCAGCGTCACGCGTAAGTAGCGTACTACGTCAGTGTACTATGTAGGTGCGTCTTGTACTACAGTGAGCATGCTAACCTCAAAATTTGACTTTTTGTATTTGTTTTATAAAAAACATGTTTAAAAAAAAACATAGCATCGAAAAATACGTAAAACGAATAAACGTAAAGCGGGGAGTGTCTGTTCCGAATATAAAACGTATATTCTAGAAATGAGAATTATCTTGGGTTTGAGTCATAAAATACAGAGGGGTTATTTATCCAAATAACAGAGAATAGTGTCAATAATTACAAATTCATCGGTAACATAACAGCTGATTCTGACACTCTAAATGGCAGTTCTTGTTGGTGGCAGATGTGCTGTCAGAACTGAGATAGTAAGGCAGAAAAAGTGCTACAATTAAGTCATATTATTATATAAATTGTTTTCAGGATCCTTGTAGTGGTGGCCTGGTGGTAAAGGTGCTGGATCACTGATCCTAAGGTTGGGGGTTCAAGCCCCACTCTCAACAGGCTGTCACTGTCCCCTCAGTTATCAAAGGCCGGCCATGTCTCTCACTGTCTATGTTGAGAGGTTCATGTAAAATAACCATTGCAGACTTTCAACAAGAGTAGCTGCATAGCCGTCAGTGTTTTTCCACCCTGCAATGGCCTGGTGAGCTGTTCAGGGTGTACTTTGCCCTTGCCCAGAGTTGGCTGAGATGGGCACCAGCCTCCTCGTGACCCTATTCAGGATTAAGCAGTTACAGAAAATGAGCGAATGGTTTCAGGATCCCAAAGGGTACTGTTTAAATGCTGGGGAGAAATTGTTGTACGATTTGTTTACTATTGTTTACAGTCGATCAGTTTTTCAGTGAAATAACCTGTCAAAGATGGCACAGGAACCCAGGACATGAATACTTTTTAATGTGGAACTATTTCGACAGGGTTGTTCATTCATTCATTTCATTTTCTATAACTGCTTAATCCTAATTAGGGTCACAGGGAGAATGGCGCCCATCCCAGCGGACTCCGGGCGAGGGCAGAGTACAGCCTGGACAGCTCACCAGGCCATCGCATGGCAGAAACATGCTGGCGACTATGATGCTACTCTTGATGAAAGTCAGCAATGGTTCTTTCACACCTCTCAATGTATACAGTGAGAGACATATCCGGCCTTTGATAACCCAGTTAGCTGCACTGGGGGGACAGCAGTGACAACCACTGACAATGGGGCTTAAACCCTCAACGTTGGGATTGGTAACCCATCCCCTTACTACTGAGCCACCACTGCCTCCCTTGAAGTTGTCCAGAGCAAGTAAACAAGCAGATGTATGCAGTGAGTGACATTTTATGTGATAAAGAAATGTGTTCAAGAATCAACTATGACTGGAAATTTGGAGGAAATGGGTGTAAGTAGTTGCCTATTTGACTCAGAGAGGGTGAGTCTTGTGGGGGCAGTGAAATGTCATATCCTAGTGACTCTGAGGATATAAATGCTGCCAGAGATGAGCGTGACGGTAAATCCAAAATGGCTTATGCAGCTAACGTTTTGCCAACGCGGCTTTCCTGTCTGCAGTTGGTTTGGAAACACAAAAGAAAACTTTTCCACAATTTCTGCACTTGTTGTTGTTGTCAGACCCTGTGAACAGCTGTTACATGTACGAAAGTTGTCCTGTACTGATCCTGAAGTCATCACTTTTTTCGGTGGGTTGCATTACATATCTGTTATTTATCAGTTCCCATATGTTCCTTGTCAGTAGTCATCTGCAAAATGAATAACAGAAGTGCTTTGAACAAAATGCATGGCCAGTGTATAACAATGGTACAATCAGTGCATGTCTTTGGTCAGTTGCATCCATTCCATTTGCTGAATTGACCAGACGTCACCCAAAAGTTATCCATTCGCCAAATGAAAACCTGGGCAAGAAATACATAAACAAAGACATTCACTCACTCATTCATTTCCCAAACCACTTACATCAGCTAGGGTCGTGGGTAGGCCGGCGCCTATATGTATTAGCAAACACCGAGCAAAGGCTGGGTACACCTTGAACAATTTGCAGGATCATTTCAGCTAATGGATCTGTCAGACTCCTTTTACGATATACAGCAAAGTGTAAATGCTGCTCAAGAGATGGAAATGAATCCTGTAGGAATCCATATGAAATGGCAATGCATTTAAAGAAAAAAAAATTCCCTTCATATTTTTCACCGAAGTTAACAATACTACAACATCCTGAGTCACTGTTCCAGAGATGTCCCAAAAAAGGGGGTGTAAATACACCCAGGAGGGAATACTAGTCTATGTCAGGGTACCATGCACACAGATGGTCTGAAGATTCAATCAGAAGGTCAGGAGTTCATGTTCATGTTGTAGCACTAACAAGCTGCCAACATTGAGCTCCTAAGCAGGACCCTTAACGTTCTCTACTTGGTGTGTACTCTACAGTTGTGTGCTATCTGACCCCATGACCCCATGACCCTGACCCCATGACCCTGTGCTCTGACCCCAACTTTCTAATAAGGGAAGCATTACATGTACCCAGTGAAAGGACATTCAAGAAAACATGATCAATTTTATGTGAAGACCTGGTTTTTGTCTCGCTTGGCTGTGAAATCTCCCACTGGAGATTTGGCTTTACTCAAATCTTTCAGAGAAAGCAACATGCCAGCTGCACATGGCGCCTTAAAAAAACTATTAGGTCAGCTTTGGTTCCTCAGTGAAGAATTGGTTGCATTGGCATTCTTCGATTCAGATGTTAATTCTACTGAGAATGGCAATGGCTGGGTCAATTGATCGGGAAGGATTGCCCAATTTACCAAGCAGGATCTCCTTGAAGACTTCAGCTATATCTGGGATCAAACTATGTGACTTTGTATCCCAAAGGACACTCAATTTCTTCAAAATACCAGAAGGACCCACAAACCTGGGAAGAAGATTCAGATTTCAACAAAGCTTTGAAAGTTGGGTCTGAACTGCGTGTTGTGAATGACGGTGTTGCCCTTGTACAGGAGTACAGTGGCCTTCTATCTAAGGATGAAGAACAACATCAGTTCCTCCTTCAGATCATTCAGGACCACAGGAAAAGATTCCCTGATGACAGAAAAAAGACAATTGTTCTTGAGCTACAAAACAAAAAGAACCTCACATTTCAAACTTGACATTGGTTTTTTGTTCGAATAGTATTATATTTCAAAATGTCATTGTTTTTAAGCATAGACTAAAAGTGATTATTAAATTTTCATGATTTTTTTGCACAAAGTGGCTTCTTATTAAATGGAACAAAATGCCAGGGTGAGAGGTCACAAATTAAAAACTTTAAAAATAAAGGCCACCCTACTGGACAGCTTACCCAGCCATCGCAGGGCAGACACACACTGATGGCTATGCAGCTACTCTTGTTGAAAGTCAACAATGGTTCTTTTGCATGAACCTCACACCATAGACAGTGAGAGACATGGCTGGCCTTTGATAACCCAGTTAGCTGCACTGGGAGGAAAGCAGTGACAACCTGTTGACAGTCGGGTTTGAACCCCCAACCTTAAGATCAGCAATCCAGCACCTTACCACCATGCCCCCACTGCCCTACATAAGCCTATATGTAATGAATAAAAGCTTTTTCTTCTTCACTCATTCATTCTCTGAGGCAACGTTAGGCAATATTTCACAGCTGATCCAACTCCAATTATGGTTTTGGGGTTGGGGGGGGGGACAGAAACTCAAGGTAAGGAGTAATCTGGTGGCTGCCTGAGGTGTGAGACATGAACCCCCACAGTGCCACTGTGCTGACACAAAATACCAATGGAAATTTTTATAATGGCACAATGTTTTGTTTAGTAAATATTTTAGCAACCAGAATTGTTCGGCAGCAGCATGGTGGAGTATTGACTCGCTCTGTCACCTCAGAGCAAGACGGTCCTAAGTATCGATCTTTGCCGCTAACCATTCTGTGTGCTGTACACATGTTGTCCCCATGCTTGTGTGTGTTTCTGCTGGGTGTTCTAGTGTCCTCCCATAATCAAAAGACTCCTGCCAAGTGGTCATAGGACATCTTTATGAATGTGAGGGGAAAGGTTTGTTTTTTTGTGATAACCCTGAAATAGACTGATGACCTGGTAGGGGTATACTTCTCCTCCCACATGTAGTCGACTGTGATTGGCTCCAGAATCCCCCAGTACTGATCAATAAGCTGTAAAGATGACAGATGGCTGGATGGAGGGAAACGTTAGACAGGTTCAGTCTGAATCAAGACTCAACACACTTAGCACGCACTCAGATGTTGGTTTTTTTTTCTCTCTCTTTTGGTAAACACGTAAAAACGTCTGTTTTAACGTGTAAATCCTCATCATGGTGGTGTGGAAAAAGCTTCATGTTCTGATAAGCTGATGATTTGTCAGGCCACTCTGACACTGACATGCATGTGATGGAGAGTACTGATTAAAGTGAGATTCCAAAAAGGGAGCTCTAAAAATGGCAGGGGAGGGATAGGTCATTATGTCCAGAAGAATGTCTTCATCAGTCAGAAATAGGAGCAGGTGACAGAATACATATCTGGGTATTTCGCATTGCACACTCGTGGTTCGTGCCACTCAGAGACACACATGAGACACGTGATTGCACATAAACAAGGAATACGCTTTTATCAGTGTTTGCATGCACATGAATAGACATATCACTCACACACTTACCCTTTTGCCAAAACATTTCATCCTACAAGAGTCACGGAGAGGGTAGAGAGGCTTCATCCCACAATCCAAAGACATGCACAATAGGTTAATTGGCCATTCTAAATTGCCCGTAGGTTCGCATTGTAGCTCATGACCTGGAGAGGGATGGGCGCCGCCAGGCCAAAATCAGCCCAAGTTTCGCCATGAAGGCACCCCAACGACATCCCCTGATGTTAAGGGATAGGTGAAGGACTGCGGGTTTAAACTGGAGTACCCGTAGAAAACCTATGCAAGCACAGGAAGAACATGCAAACTCCACAAAGAAACTCCTAATTCCGGGAATCGGACCCAGGACATTTTTTCACTGTGAGGTGGATGTGCTAACCAGTACACCCTTGTGTTTGGAAATGTTGTCTAAATACCAAAACTAGTTAGTTAATTTGAAGTACTAGGACACCACAGTGGTGTAGTGGTCAGCATGTCTTAAAAGCAAGATGGTCCTGGATTCAAGTCCCAGGCAAAGGGATTTCTGTGTGGCATTTGCATGCTCCCACGTGCTTGCAGGAGTTTTTTCCAGATACTACCTCTATATATCGCAGATAAATGCTTTCACACACTCTGATTATATGCTTTGCCTTTTCATAATGTGAATGATGTATAAAATGTATTTCTGTAATGTGTTTAGGCTGAAGATTAATCTTAAAATTCAGTAATAGTTCCTCAGTGAGGCAAACAGTACTCCTGACTCATGGCAGAGGGCGCTTGTGAGCCCACAGATTCTTGCACGACATACAATCTTTGTTTGCTATATTTTCTTTACAATCTGCCTTATTAATATTAAAGATTACATTTCCAAGCTGAGCAAATTCGCAAATCTGGACTTTCAATCAAAACAAGCGGTAAAAACTAAAGGAAGACCAAAGCAGTTCAAATAAATTTTAACCTCAAATGAAATATGCGTCAGATGCTTGTGCAAAGAATTCTGATATAAGACATAAAACACAACACATTGTCTGAAAATAATTTAATTTATTTTAAAAGGTACTAAAAGAGAAGGAAACATGATATGGTTACATGGTTGCATTACAATACACATCAAACACCCTACTAACTGTGTGGACAGTCATGTCATTGCTTCTCTCTGTGTTATTAATTTGATGTCTATTGTCAGTTAAATGATGAATAATATACTCAAGTTCATTTGTATTTGTAAATTTGACTCTACAAGAGTCAGTGCAACACCAGCTGTCAACCTCACCACACATCGCTGCATATTTCATATTTGTCATGTTACATAATTGGCACAGTGTGCTTGTTGTGACTTTGATTTGTAGCAGAAAGACTTGAACCTCTAGTTGACGAGTCTTCTCTTTCAAAATGAGAAAGTTTCAAGTCTGTAATTATCTCCTATCACTATTTCATTTCCATATATACGTATATAAACCCCTAAACAAATACAAAACAAAAAACAACCCAAAACCACACAACAATACAAATGACATTTTTCTGAAGTGCACATCTGAGTGCATGCACACGCACGTCTGTATATGTGTCTATTTATATTTTATTCACATCTTATGCATTATTTTTGAATGTTTAATTGTTATTATAAGCATTTATAGCATTGACTATGTATTTATCAATATTATATACACATACACATGGAAGCACAATCCAGTGTCTCTCCCTCACACCAGTCCAAAGCCCAGATAAATGCAGAGGGTTGTGTCAGGAAGGGCATCCAACCTAAAACCAATGCCAAACTTTATCATGCCAGCCACAAATATTACCTCCATACCGGATCGGTCGAGGCCCGGGTTAACAACGACCGCCATCAGTGCTGTAAACCAACAGGGTGCTGGTGGAAATTGGACTACTGTTGGTCAAAGAAGGCGAGGCAGGAGGCGTGTCCGTAGGTGGAGGGAGAAGAAGAAAAGCATGAGTCGAGGACTGAGAGTAGGGACTTTGAATGTTGGAGCTATGACAGGAAAAGGTAGAGAGAGCTGGCTGATATGATGCAGATGAGGAAGGTGGACATACTCTGTGTGCAGGAGACCAGGTGGAAAGGTTTAAAAGCTAGAAGCTTAGGAGCAGAGTTTAAGCAGTTTTATCATGGTGTGGATGGGAAGAGAAATGGAGTAGGAGTCATACTGAAGGAGGCGTTTGTCCAGAATGTTCTAGAAGTGAAAAGAGTGTCAGACAGAGTGATGAGTCTCAAGTTAGAAATTGAAGGTGAGATGTTCAATATTGTTAGTGCTTATGCCCCACAGGCAGGATGTGAGCGAGAAGAGAAGTAGAGATTCTGGAGTGAGTTAGATGAAGTGATGCAGAGTACCCCCAGAGGTGAAAGAGTGGTCATTGGTGCAGACTTCAATGGACATGTTGGTGCAGGCAACAGAGGGGACGAGGAAGTGATGGGCAGGTTTGGTATCCAGACAGGAACGCAGAAGGACAGATGTTGATAGATTTTGCAAAAAGGATGGAAATGGCTGTGGTGAATACTTTCTTCCAGAAGAGACAGGAGCATAGGGTGACTCATAAAAGTAGAGGTAGGAGCACACAGGTAGACTACATCTTGTGTAGACGATGCAGTTTGAAGGAAATCAGTAACTGCAAAGTAGTAGTTGGTGAGAGTGTTGCCAAACAGCGTAGGATGGTGGTGTGCAGGATGATGTTGATGATGAAGAAGGCAAAGGCAGAGCAGAAGACAAAGTGGTGGAAACTGAAAAAGGAAGAGTGTCGTGTTGTCTTCAAGGAGGAGTTGAAACAAGCTTTGGGTGGTCAAGGAAGTGCTTCCAGATGACTGGACAACCATAGCAAATGTGATCAGGGAGACAGGTAGGAGAGTTCTTGGTTTATCCTCTAGCACAGGGGTGCTCAATCCTGCTCCTGGAGATCTACCTTCCAGAAGACATTCGCTCCAACCCTAATCACGCCCACCTAACCATCCAATCACCTCATGAAGATCTGACTGGGTGTTACATGTCACATGGGCCACATTAGGGTTGGAAATGAAGTCATCTGGAAGGTAGATCTCCAGGAGCAGGATTGAACACCCCTGCTCTAGCAGGAAAGTAGATAAGGAGACTTGGTGGTGGAATGAGGAAGTGCAGGAGAGTGTACAAAGGGAGAGGTTAGCTAAGAAGAAGTGGGACATTGAGAGGACCGAAGAGAGTAAAGAGGAGTACATGGAGACATAGCATAAAGCGAGATATATATATATATATATATATATATATATATATATATATATATATATATATATATATATATATATATATATATATATACACATATATATATATATATATATATATATATATATATATATATATATATATATATATATATATATATATATATATATATATATATATATATCAGTTATAGAGCATGTTACCCTTGGTTCAGATGGGTGCAAGTCTCATACGCAGAGATGAATTAACTATCTGCTCAGATCAGCACAACCTACCATGCATACTCAGTTAAGCAAAGAGAGTTGTAATTACAAAATTCTATATATATATATATATATATAAATCAAAGTGTCATTACATCAGCATACTACGTAGGTATGTCTCAACTCTAAATGTCTAAACTAAACTTTTTTTTTTTTTTTTTTTTAACATCACATTGCAAGGGCAGCGGTGGTCTGGTGATAAGGTGCTGGATTACAAATCCTAAGGTCAGGGGTTCAAGCCCCAGTGGCAATGGTTGTCACTGCTGTCCTCCAAGAGCAGCTAACTGGGTTATCATAGGCTGTCCATGTCTCTCACTGTCTAATGGTGAGAGACTGTAAAAGAACCATCGCTGGAATTCATTAAGAGGAGCTGCACAGTCATCAGCAGGTTTCTGGGCCGCAATGGCCTGTCAAGCGGTCCAGGGTGTACTCTGCCTTCACCCAAAGTTGGCTGACATGATCGCCAGCCTCCCCACAACCCCAATTAGGATAAAGGAATGAACATCACATTACCAATGTTTGAACTTGTAATGAGTTTCTAAATTAATATTTGACCTTGATTTGGTCTTCACCAGCCTTTCACCTTGCTCTTGGTTGACTAGAGCCGAGGTGGGCTTTGGCAGATTACAGGTTATAGAACCCATAAAGAGTAAATGGAGTAATATTCTACATATGGGTCTGATTATGTTGTCTTGGGTTGCATAATCCAATCATTTATGAAATAGTTTTTATTAGCATAATTTGCTGCACTCTTTTACCAAAACAAAACATTCTTAATCAGAGCATTAATTACATAATAAGAGATATATTTACTGTCTCTCAATTATCCATTCATTCATTAGCTGAACCGCTTAATCCTATTAGGGCAGAAGGGAAAACCGGAGTCTATCTAAGCCAACTCTGTGCGAAGACAGGGTGTGTACTGAACAGCTCACCACTTCATTCCAGGGCCAACAGACACACACACAACCACTCACACTAATACCTAGGGGCAATTTAATACAGTTAAATTAGCCTAATATGCATATCTTTGGACTGCGAGAGGAAATCCTCTCAACATGCAAACTCCGCACAGAAACACCCTTGGTGAGCCTGGGACATGAACACGAGTAGCCACTATGCCACCATGCATCCACCAACATGATTCATGTTTCGTCATTCATTCATTCATTCATTCATTTGCTTCACTAATTAGTCCTTATTGGACAGTAGATTCTGAGCGAGGGCAAGGTACACTCTAGACAGCTCGCAAGGCCATTGCAGGACTGATTCATGTTTAAATTATCATAAATTATCTTCACTTGACCTCAGTTTTAGTTTGACAACCTTTGACTTACAGTCACAGATCGATTTCACTGAGGTGTAACAAAGAACAGATTGTGTTCTGACTTTACTACAAACTCTGCCTCATTATATCAGTGAGACTGCACAGCAGAGGTTGACCATGGACAGAACATTAGCCCGCAGTGGGTCACCAATAAACAGAACATTGTCTGGTGCTAGAAAATCATCAGGGTGATGTCAAGCACCTCATCATTACAGTAGAACAGATTCTCTGTCTTTTGGTTAAACACTCAAACTTTGCTGTGAAACAGTTTATTTTATTTTATTTTATTTATTTATTTATTTATATAAAGATCAAATCAAAGTATTTGAATTAGCCGAGTCATTTTTTTTTCAACACCCAGTCCCAGTGCAGCTAACTGGGTTGGGTCAGTGGTAGCCTGGTAGAAAAGGTGCTGGATTGCTAATCCTATGGTTGGGGGTTTGAGTCCCACTCTCCACAAGGTTGTCACTGCCCCCCCCCACCCCCCCACCCCAGTGCAGCTAACTGGGTTATCAAAGGCCAGCCATGTCTCTCACTGTCTAAGGTGAGAGGTTCATGTAAAAGAACCATTGCTGACTTTCGACAAGAGTAGCTGCATAGCCGTTAGCATGTTTCCGCCCTGTGATGGCCTGTTGAGCTGTCCATGTTTTACTCTGCCCTCACCCGAAGTCTGCTGGGATGGGCGCCAGTGTCCCTGCGACCATAATTAGGATTAAGTGATTACAGAAAATGAATGAATTGTTTCTAACACTTCCAGATGTGTCATCAAAATATGCTCATTCTATTATACACTGGATAGGAAGTATAAACAAGCCTTGGCGCATCTATATTGTTCACATTAGTAAACGTATATTGTTTACATTCTTCTTCACGGAATATTTTGAGATAATGAGGCATAAATGTAATTCAAACGACCAATACAGAATCCTCTTTTCCTAAATACTATTGTATGCTAACATTGTGCCTGCTACACATGCACATATGCATTTGAATTAGTTGATTTACTGGAAAATTAATTGAAAAAGAAAATGCGGTTACCGGCTGCTGCTCTGCCAGGCGTGATTAATAAAATGTTGCGACATTAATGCGGCACAGTTTACTGACAAGCTTGATCAGCCACGTTAGCCAGCCAGTAATTAACTTTTTTTTAATTATTGAATCTTTGAAGAAAAATTCATAAGTAATGATGTGTATATCATTCACACAGTTGGTGGTCAAACGTGAAAGGTTGTATCAGTGCATTTTGTAAGAAATGGTCAAGTGAAAATGATGATTAATGCATCTGCACATAACAAAGGGCAATATCCTCCAGAAATAAATGAGTAATCATATTTTTTTTTTTTTTTTTGTAAATGATGCTAATAAAATCCAAACTGGAAAGTTGTAGACAGCCATGCTAATCTGTGTTAACACACTTTGACTGACTTGAGCTCAGGCAATTTCAAACAAATTAAAGAGAATAAACATTCAAATGTAATTACCAATTCAAACAACCTAATTGGATCCAGTTTCATTCTCACAGAAACGTTGGTTCCCTGTGGTACAATCATCGCTTCAGTGCATTCAGGTTAATTCATCTCAATTCAATTCAGTGTGATTGTCATTATACTTCGATGCAAATCCAACAATATGCAAAATGAGCTCATTTAAGTATTCCTCGATAGCAGGGGTGTTGAAACAATACGTGGCTTTAATCATAAAGCATGCTTGTATCTGGATCTAAATATTATGGGATGAAAAATGGAAGTCATGATCCATCATCTCAAATTCATCTTATGATCTCAACCCTAAATGTCTTCAGTGTATAGCAAAAAGAAAAGAATTACCCCTATCATTCATCCTTCATTCATTAGTTTTCTGAACTGCTTAATCCTAATTAAGGTCACAGGAAGGCTGACGCCCATCTCTGCTGACTCGGGGCTAGAGCAGAGTACACCCTGGAATGCTAGCCAGGCTATCACAGGCCAGAAACAAGCTGATATCTCGGCAGCTAATGTTGATGAAGGTCAGCAATGGTTCTTTTACAGCCTCACACCATAGACAGTGAGAGACATGGCCAGTGTTTGATAACTCTGTTAGCTGCAATGGGATGGGGGGGAGGGGCAGTGATAACCTGTTGAGAATGAAGCTTGAACCTGCAACCTTGGGATCAGTAATCCAGCAGTGTTACCACCAGGCCACCACTGCCCATTCCCAAAGATATAGAGGTTTTGCAGCTGACGTCATGCATACGTCATTCCGCCATATTGGGGTGAAAACAAACCATTCATTCCGGTCCCAACACAGTCGCACACGCGTGTGTAAGGGTTTAATACTTCATTTATTTATTAAACACGCACAAAATGATAGTTAATGATAGTGATAGTGATAGTGAGAAATGATAGTGCTGTCGGCTGTACAAATTATAGAGGAAAGAAAGCGGGTGTTAAATATCACAGATTCCCTGCTAATAAAGCCCGATGAGAGAAATGGATTTCTGCTTTGAAAAGAGCTGATACCGACAACAAAAGGAAAGATTAGCAACCAGCTCCTACCAGTCGTGTATGTATCGAACATTTTGTTGGAGGCAAACAATTTTTATCAGTAGATATATTATTATTTATTGTCTTAACCTCAGTTTGATTCTATTTAACTGTATATCTGGCGTCCACTTATAAGCTGAGGACAGCTAAAATGCTATTTAGTCTTTATTATAACATGTACAGTATATATAATATAACTATTATAATACTTCATGGATTTAGAGCCACATGTTTCTGCTTAATATGTAATGTAGGCAAAATGATTAAAAAAAAAAAAAAATTAAAAATGAGACATAATTACTTTTGCCATGATTAATACTTTGGTGTCCTCACACAGCTTGCCATGGGCGATATTAGAGGCTTTCCTGGGTATAATATGCTTGCGAAGTGCTGAAACCCACCCGGATAAAAAATACTCACACACAACAAAGATGACATTCTTTGGTTTCCTTCACTTGTTTAATCCCGCAATGCATTACAGAACTGGAACGTACCATGTTCCTGGAAGGGGGGGGGGGTAATCATTAACAATGATTGGTACACTCAGCCCTTTGAAACTTTTCAGTTTTTCGTGAGTATTTTCATTGTTAATGATAACCGCCCCGGAACTTGGTACATTCCGGTTCTGAAATGCATTATGGGATTAAAGAAGTAAAGTGGAAACGGCATGTTTTGTTGTGTGTGTTATAACACGAATTAAACACTGTTACAGTTAAATCTGGGAAGCGTATGTTACATCTAGGTATGTTAAACCAGGTATCCTGTCCGTTGCTTCACCCATGCAGTTAACAAACAAACCATTGGGCAAAACGTTTGGGTCATTTGTTAGCCCTGATAACTGTAGTTTTTAAATATACTGTTGTTTATGATCGTTTTCATAATTACCTTGGAGCTTGGAAAGCACTGGGATTGTCGACATTCATATTTATATAATCTACCACGCTTAAAAACAGGCATCTCCAAAGTAAGTACGTACACGTTTGTTTTCACCCCAATATGGTGGCAGCTACTCGGCGGTCACGTGACTGCAAAACCTTTATATTTGGTGCTAAAACACCACACAGGGCACATCAGTAAAACAACATCATCGTCATGGTGAAGCATGGTGGTGGCAGCACCATTCCAAATACCCATCAATTTTCTTACAGAACCTTCAGGACTCTGCAAAAACACTGAAGATTAATAAGAATTTTGTCTGAAAACATTTAATATAAAATTATAATTATATTTAAAGGAAAATATTTGTCCATTCATTCATCCATTTTGTGAACCATTTAATACTAATTAGGGTGGATGGGAGGCTGGAATCCATCTTAACTGATTCTGGGTGAGGATAGAGCACACCCTGCACAGTTTGTCAGGCCATCGCATGGAGACAATTTGCAATTTCATAAATAATACAGATTTTTTTTTACAGTATTCAATAGAAAGAGCAAAGATGATTCATATGATTGCACTCTTTGTCTAAATTCTATCACATCTGTGAGGCTTTTCTGTCAATTTAATAATAACAACAAATCAAACAGTGCTGGCTTCTTGAACACCAGTCTATTTTACAGTTTCTAAAATTAAATAACATTCATGTATACCCTACAACTTGAAAAATATATAAAAGAAATTGATCCTAAAATAAAATGTTTATTCTTAAATGTTCAGTGAGAAAATACTATGTTATTTAGTCAACATTTAATTTAATTGACAAGTATTTATCAACTTGGTAGCACACCAAGTTAGGTGCCATAACAAACACACACATACACAAATAAGATGGAGTTCTTACAGAATCACCATTCTTATTTCATTTCTCCAAATTATTTTCACAGCATTGAGATTTTATCAAAGTCTTGCCATCTCCCAGACAGGAAATAAAATATTCAGAATGACAGATCATTTCCATGCAAATCAACCAAATGAGTCACATCAAATCTGGGTCATGATTCAGAGAGGTGGAAAGCAGCAGAATGTAATCGCACTGGTCAGAAACAGTGAGAGTCGGTGACGTTCTCCTTGTGGTTGGTTTAAAAGAGGGGAAAAAATAGCAGCGCGGGTACATGTTGAACATGAAAACACACCACAGAGAACATTTAGTATTGATGCAAACAGCATTTAGTGCTTTCAGGGCTTTTATAATGTCATTTATAAGTTTATGTCTTGAAGCTTTTTGGGGTATGAGCACAGCCCTCTTCAGGACATTTAAGTCTTGTTTGTACTGTTAGTGAAAGTTCCAGTCTAGGGTTTAAACAGCAACTACCAGAAGCCTTTTATATGCAGCCACAGTGTTACCTCATTTTACGAAATTAATCCGTTCCAGAGCCTTTTTCGTAACCTGCATTTTTCTTAAATTGAACACCACATTTTACAAAAATGTAAATTTTGGACTGTAAAACACATGATTCGTTCCAAGGCTCCCAATACTACCCCCTAAACCCTTTAAAAATTATAAAAGCATACCCTTTAAGGCCTCCTTCTGCTTCAATATCATACCGATGGTAGACGGGTTTGGCCATATTCCTTTGTGATATCACTCGAGCCCGCTTCTTCTTCTCACTCGCACCGGAAATCACACGTGTGTGTGTGTATGTGTGTGTGTGTGTGTGTGTGTGTGTGTGTGTGTGTGTGTGTGTGTGTGTGTGTGTGTGTGTGTGTGCGTGCGTGTGTGTGTGTGTGTGCGTGCGTGTGTGTGTGCGTGTGCATGTGTGTGTGTGTGTGTGTGTGTGTGTGTGTGTGTGTGTGTTGACCATGTCTTCTCAGCAGAGTTATAATCTTACAAATGTTTATGGGAGGTTAAAAGCCTGCATCAAGAAATAAAGCATAAAACTACAGTAACTCTGTACTTTACACAAAAAGCATTAAGATAGATGCAGCTCAATAATAGCCAATGGGAGGGAGCTGCGTCATCCCTCCTAGCCAATGGGCGGCCAGCAGGGCGGGATGTTGGGAGATAGCCAATAAGAGGGAGCTGTGTCATCCCTCCTAGTCAGTGGGAGGCCAGCGCGGCAGGATGTTGGGAGATAGGCAATGGGAGGTAGAGGTGTCATCCCTCCTAGCCAATGGGAGGCCAGCGGGGATATTTGAACATCATTGATGGGAGAGCAGCTCATGCATTGTTTGAATGTTTGAATGGTGCGTTTGAATTTTAAGATGGCGCTTTCGTAACGTGAACTTGTTTCGTATCCAGAGACAAAAATTTTAGGAAAATGCGTTTCGTAACCTGCATTTTTCGTTTGGTTAGACTTTCATAAAGTGAGGCACCACTGTACTTGTAATTCACCCAATGAATTGACTTGCTACAGCATGTTAATGTTTAACATTAAATAAAAATTGATTTAAAAGAAGATGCGGTTCAGTGTCTGTTCAAATTTTACACAAATCTTTTTCCCCTGAATAGATGTTACGTGTAATATTTAATCCCTATATGCATATAACACACAATTAAATGGTTCTAGTTGACATAAACAAGCATTTTCCTTCTTGAAATGAAATTAAATCGAATACCATATAAGAGAAGAATGTGTCTTGTGTTGGCAGTAACAGACAGTAATATAATGAACTGATATGAAGCTGGAGGCATGACAGGTGCTGCATAGTTACATGGCCTCTCCAAAAGAGACTGACATTTGGTTGGCTTGTTTACTCAGCCGGTATAATGGAAAGTGATACTGATGGGGAACGAGAGGTTGAACACTGGTCTGAAATTGCTAGACACTATGAAGTGATAGCTCTCAATTGCTTCCCATTTTAATTCAGTGTCCTTCAATCTACATCAGAGCACATAGCTATCATCCACTGGGAACTCACACACGATGGGAACCATTCATTCATTCATTCATTCATTCATTTTCAGAACCGCTTAATCCTAATTATGGTCATGGGGTGGCTGGTGCCCATCTCCGCTGACTCTGGGTGAGGGCAGAGTACACCCTGTACAGCTCGACAGGCCATTGCAGGGTAGAAGCATGCTGACGGCTATGCAGCTCCTCCTGTCAAAAGTCAGCAATGGTTCGTTTACGTGAACCTCACATTTTAGAACGTGAGAGACATGGCCGGCCTTTGATAACCCAGTTAGCTGCTGGCACTGGGGATGATGGGAACCATTCGCTCTGATTTGGCAGTCCACATCTGGAGATTCAGATATATAAAGAGGGGAAAACAGCAAGTGTGATGATATGAAACACATGTCTTACATTACTAGATTTGTTGCTTGTGCAGTTATCTGAAAAAATAAGTACAGCACACCGCATGGAATGTTCTCGATTTTTTTTCCAACATATTTAAATTAAAAAAAAAACATTTCCCATTATTTGATCAATGGTCTGTCGGTCTGTAGGACTGATCAACCAGATTTTAAATATTTTCAATGAAAAAACCTTTTAAACTGGCCTCACAGTGCAACCTTGTTTCAGAAGCTGTATCAGTAATAGAGACGGACTGGTCTGGTAACTGATGATGTATTGCACAGTGAGCAAAATGTACATTGCCAGCCATACATACATACAACACAGTTTAACATTCTACTTGAACTTGTCAATTTCTGAGATTTCTCATTTCAAATACTTTGAGGAAGACTTTAAAGAATTCCCATGTGCTTGAACAGCAAACTGGAATGATGGAAGGACTGGAAGGATGCTGATAAGGAACGATGCATTAGCAGACGTTGATGTCCAGGTTCTAGACAAAATAGTCATCGAACACAGGCACGCTGATATCAATTTATAATCCCTGGCAATGTAATGACTGAAGTGTTTCTTAGACAAACTTATACTCACCAGAAAATTTATCACATGTGATAAATGATAATATGGTAAATGTTATTCTAAAGTCCCAGTGGGTGACAAATCAAATTCAAATTTGTCGCTATTGTTCCTTTCGCCATGTGCTTCTCAATTATTTTCTGTGACGCCCCCACTAGGAATGAAAAAAAATTTCACCACCACCACCACCACCACCACGCTGTCTCGCGCGACTATAAATAGTATTAGTTGTCTATAAAATTGTTATTAGTACACTTCTACATAGCAATGTGTCTTAATTCATATTAAAAACAAAACAGAAAGAAAGATAGTTCAACTTACAATAAAGAAAAACTTCATGAACATTCATATGCGGTCCCTCGGCATGACACCGAGCCCTCCCTGGCATCATACCGCACCCCTTGGGGGGGGGGGGCACGTCCCACTATTTGAGAAGCACTGCTTTAGCCTAACACATAGATATAAACACAAGACTGCACTCGGCCCTCGCATGACGTGGCTGTTTGGTGGCTGCCACATTACCAAGGATCTGTCATTCCGATATGATGGGTGTTGAATTTTGTGTCTCTGCTCCAAAAAGCGAAATAGAATCACAGAAGTACAATGAATAGCATTTCATTAGTAAGTGTTGTATCTATAGAATAACTGTCTCTGATAATCGCAGCGTTCTCGCGTTATCGTCTATGACTTATGTCAATGGATAGTTAATAATGCCCTGATCATTTTGACAGCTCTAATCCATGTCCGGTGACATTTATGAGATCTGTCAGGGTCCAACCACAATTACTGTCATCACAACATAGCAACACATTGCAAACCAACATTCGCCACAGCCCTCTTTAAATGTACAGGGATCCCTCGCTACTTCACGCTTCAATTCATGCGGCTTAATGCATCGCGGTTTTTAAAATATTTATAGAAAAATTAAAAAATAAGGAAATTAAGGAAGAATAGGGGGAAAAGTTGTCCTGAAAAGAAGAATCATGGACACCGTCATCCTTCCATCTTTGACATATGGAGCAGAAACATGGGCACTCACAAAACATCAATCCAGGAAGTTGGCAGCTGCACAAAGGAATATGGAAAGAAGCATTCTAAATATCAGCCTCAAAGACAAGATCAGAAATGAAATCATCAGAGAAAGGACAAAAATGTCAAAGGACAAAGACGTCATCCAAACTGTTAGAGACCTGAAGAGCAAATGGGCTGGCCATGTAGCACGGATGCAGGACAACAGATGGGCCAAAATAACTACAGAATGGTACCCAAGAGGATGTACAAGAGCGAGAGAGGAAAACCGAAGAGAAGATGGCGGGATGAAATCGAAGAAGAGATTTGGAAGAACTGGATGAGAATCGCCCAAGATCGAATTGAGTGGAGACGGTTGTGGAGGCCATCTGCCAGCAGTGGCATGACAGGTTGATGATGATGATGATGATGATGAGGGGTAAAAGTTAAGGAAAATGCCGCAAAACAAGGCTAATTGTGCAAAAAAACAAAACAAAAAAACAACCCAAAACCTCCCATCAAAACGACTTACATTTTTATGTGAGGTGCGCATCTGAGTGCATGCACATGAATTTGTGTATTTTATGTATTTTATTTACATCTTATGCATTTTTTTTTTTCAACTTAGGAGTTAACAAAGAATCATGGGTGTGTCTGTGAGAAAGAAAAAAAAAAAAAAAAAACCCAAAAACATGGAACCCAGAGACCTGCTAATCTAAAAGCTGGGAATGACACCAGAACTACAGCCACTCTCTGAGGAGTGTGTGTCTCATGGGCATTTAGAAATGTGATGCTCCAGGAGTTTTGTGCTGCTACTTAACAACACGTTATAGCAAACTCTACATCAATTCGCATTTGGGTTTGTAGGAAGGACGAGTATGTGTGTGCATTGTGGTGATATTCACCAACAACCGTTGTTGTATTTACAGAAGTTGAGTTGTATATATAGTTAATGTCACATGCTTTTCTATCGCTGCACAAACTGACTCTGGACTGTGGGGGATTTTTCTGTTGCCTATTTCAGCCAATGATGGGAAAAGGTGTTGTACATCTTTAACAGCTCTTCGGTCTACCTTCGGGCCAACAAAACACATGCACACACACACACACACACACACACACACACACACACACACACACACACACACACACACACACACACACAAATCAGATTCACACCCACATCGAAGGGCATTTTGGGATTAGCCAAATGAGCATGTCTTTGGACTGTGAGAGGAAACCGGAGTACCTGGACAAAACCCACGCAAGCACAGGAAGAGCAGGCAAACTCCACAGAGAAATAAAATGGAGGAGTACACCTCAGTGCCATCTCTCTACATGATTTTCTAGTTCCAAATAGTTTTGAGCCTCACCTGAATTACTCAGATATGATAATGGATTTTTTTATTATGCTCTCTCTCTCTCTCTCTCTCTCTCTCTCTCTCTCTCTCTCTCTCTCTCTCACACACACACACACACACACACATTTTTTTTTTCCCTGGTATATTTTCCAGTATGCCAGATTATAATTTCTGTCTTAAATATTATTTACACAATTTAGACGAATGTTGCCGTCGGGGCAGTGGTGGTCTAGTGGTATAGGGCGCTGGATCACTGATCCAATGGTTGGGGGTTCGAATCCCACTCTCCACAAGGTTGTCACTGTCCCCCCAGTGTGGCTAACTGGGTTATCAAAGCCATGTCTCTCACTGTCTATGGTGAGAGGTTCATGTAAAAGAACCATTGCTGACTTTCATAAAGAGTAGCTGCAAAGTCGTCAGCGTGTTTCTGTCCCTTGCTAAAAGGGTTGTGACAGGAAGGGCATCCGACGTAAAAACCTCTACCAAATCAAACGTGCGGATCAGATGATTCGCTGTGGCGACTCCCGAGTAAAAGGGAAAAAGCCAAAAGGATGACGGACCGACGAATGTTTTCCGTCAGGATATGAATCCACGACCAAAAACAATTAGAATTTCTATGAAGTGTGACAGGTGTTGTAATCCATTTGTTACACACCGTACACATACTAGTATACAGGGATCCCTCGCTATTTCGCGCTTCAATTCATGCGGTTTCAGCGCATCGCGTTTTTTTTTTTTTTTAAATATTAATTGAATTAAAAAAATAAGGAAATTAAGGAAGAATAGAGGAAAAGTTACGGAAAATGCCACAAAAACAAGGCCAATTATGCAACAAAAAAAATACCCAAGCAAACAAAAACAATCAACCCAAAACCCCCCAACAAAACTACTTACATTTTTATGAGGTGCGAATCTGTGTTCGTGTGCGCGTCTGTATGTGTGTGTATTTATATTTTATTTACATCTCATGCATTATTTTTGAATGTTTAATTGTTATTATAAGCATTTATAGTGTTGAATATGTATTTATTGATATTATATACACATATACATGTACGTATACGTGAGTCAGGGGGGCGGGGTTGATCCTACTTCGCGGAATTCCACGGTTGCATTAGTTTATGTTTCTAAATATCTCATCCATCAAACAGATCACCACTGTACAGTACTCAAGAGCAGCATGGCTATTGTTATTACAACATATATGACACAATGCATATCTACCTCAGCCACACCCGCGAGGTCTGTGTTCCTACATTAGCTTTATTAACAACCAAATATTTCCCAGTGCTAGCAATAATGTCTATCCACTCTGCCCTGTCAATACTACACATATTTATTCAGATTTTTATTTATTTATTTTTTTTATGTAGGATTTTTTTTTTAAATAAATTTTTCATATAAAGATTTTATCAATGCCTAAAGGCAAAGCTCACTGTAAATATTTTTATCGATAGATGCCCGAGGCTGGCGTTATAACAGATGCATGACTGACTCCTTTAAGGGTTGAATTAACTTCAGCTTTGAGGGAGATAAATAAATATCATTCATAAATTAATTTTCTGAACCACTTAATCCTAGATTAGATTAATTAATTGTCCATTGAACAAGTTCATGTTCCGTGCTCCCATTCATGTTTGATTCTGTTTTGCTCATAAAAGGCTGGCGCCCATCCCAGCCAACTCCGGGCAAGGGCAGAGTACACCCTGGACAGCTCGACAGGCTATCGGAGGGCAGAAACACACTGACGGCAATACAGCTCCTCTTGTCGAAAGTCAGCAATGGTTCTTTTACATGAACCTCACACCGTAGACAGTGAGACCCAGGGCCGGCCTTTGATAATCCAGTTCACTGCAGTGGGGGGATTATAATCAGACATTTCAAATTATTTGAAGTATTTGCTTTAAGGAGCATTTTGTATGAAGATCGGAATTTCCAATTTTTTTTTTTTTTTTTTTTTTTTTCCATGAAGTGAAATTTTTTTTCATCCAATACAATAAGGATTTATAAATTAAGGAAGAATCGGGGGGATAGTTAAGGAAAATTCCCGCAAAACAAGGACAATTATGCAAAAAAACCCAAACAAACAAAAACAAAAAACAACCCAAAACCTCACATCAAAACTACAGACATTTTTATGTGAGGTGCGCGTCTGAGTGTGTGTTTATATTTTATTTACATCTTAAGCATTACTTCTGAATGTTTAATTGTTATTATAAGCATTTATAGCATTGATATTATATACACATATACATGTACGTACACGTCAGTCGGGGGGGGGCGGGGCGGGGGAGTTGACCCTACTTCGCGGAATTCGGTGGTCGCTGGGATCTCAGTCCCAG
>CM045733.1:63327500-63367500 GCA_024760905.1 Plotosus lineatus | reverse complement strand
CTTGCTGATACCTTCCTATCACACATCACACCGGACACTTTTCTCCAACCATTCCAACCAGCTTGCACACGCTTCTTCACCTCTTTTCCACACTCTCCATTGCTCTGGATTGTTGAGCCAGAAGAAGAAGAAGGAGAAAAAGAAGAAGAAGAAGTGATCCCTCGCTGTACATGTATATGTGTATATAATATCAATAAATACATAGCCAATGCTGTAAATCCTTATAATAACAATTAAACATTCAAAAATAATGCAAAGATGTAAATAAATGCACACACACACACTCAGATGCACACTTCGAATAAAAATGTAAGTACGTAGTTTTGTTGGGGGGTTCAGGGTTGTCTTCTGTTTTTGTTTGTTTGGGGTTTTTTCTGCATAATTGGTCTTTTTTCGTGGCATTTTCCTTAACTTTTCCCCTATTTTTTCTTAATTTCCTTATTTTTTAATTCAATGAATATTTTTGAAAAACCTGTGATGCACTGAAGCCACAGAAACTGAAGCATGAAGTCGCGAGGGATCACTGCACTACACAGGAACAAAAAATGTCTTTTGTTTGTTTGTTTTTTTTTTACTTAGCCTATTTTAGGCATGATGGGGCATGTTATTTGGACTCCACATGTGCCACGAACAAAGGATGAATGTATTGTGTAGCGTAAGTGACATACATTGATTTCTGGAACTGTTCCTGAGCCCATGCAGTAATTCCTATGACAGAATGCCTGTTTTTAATGCAGTGCCACCTGAGGGCCAGAAGAGCATAGGCATCCAGTATTGATTTTCAGCCCTGTCCCTTGTGCAGAGTGATTTCCTCAGATTCTTGTTCTCTCTCTTTTTTTTTATGGTAGATCCCATTCCTCAGCATTAGCAGCTGGACTGTCAGTGACTGATTGAGTGCTGACGAAAGGCACTAAGGTGGGCATTGACTTCAGTCTTAAATTTCTGTCTATCTTTGGTATTCACTATATATTGGGGGAAGGTGTTCCACAACGGTACTGTGGATGGAGGGAATGATCTCCTGTGGCTATTGTATTTGATTTGAGTTGTTCAAGGGCAGCTGAATTGAGGGATTTAGACAGGCGTGTTGTTCTTCGGGCTTTGTAAGGCTCTGGGAATAGGCGATTTAGCAATGCTGGAGCCTCTTGGTGATAGATACGACGGAGTAGGGTAAGGGCACCAACCTTTCTCCTTTGCTCCAGTGGTTGTATTCGGTTATCAGCCGAGCACTCATTTGGAATGTTGATGATCTTCAGAGCCCTTCTTTGGATGGATTCTAGCCATGCTAGGGAGGTTGGAGAGGCTCCCATCCAGACTGTTGAAGCGTATTCCATTCGTGATCTGACCATGCTTTTGTAGATAACAGCTCTTTGGTTCGGGCTCAGGTAGGGTGCAACGTTCCTTAGTAAGCCCAGTCGTTTACCTCTCCCATCAATGACGTTCAAACATCCCACCCCGCTAGCCTCCCACTGGCTAGGAGGGATGACGCAGCTACCTCCCATTGCCTATCTCCCAACATCCCGCCCCGCTGGCCTCCCATTGGCTAGGAGGAATGATGCAGCTCCCTCTCATTGGCTATTACGGAGCTGAATCCACCATGATGCTTTTCATGTAAAGGACAGAGTTACTGTTGATTCATGCTTTATTTCTTGACTCAGGCTTTTGAGAGAAGAAGACATGGTCAACGTACACACGCACGCACACACACACACACACACACACACACACACACACACACACACACACACACACACACACACACACACACACGTGCATGTGTGTGTGATTTCCGGTGTGAGTGAGAAGAAGAAACAGGCTCAAGTGATATCGCAAAGGAATATGGCCAAACCCATCTACCATCGGTACGATATTGAAGCAGAAGGAGGTCGTAAAAGGTATGATTTTATAATTTTTAAAGGGTTTAGGGGTAGTATTGGGAGCCTTGGAACGAATCACACGTTTGACATGTAAAATGCGGTTCAAAAAATGCAGGTTACGAAAAAGGCGCAGGAAAGGATTAATTTCGTAAAGTGAGGTACCACTGTATTTATATTTTAGACAGCATACCTTTGCCAGCATACAACAACTTTTTTGTAAACAAAATGTTTAGGTTTTTTTTTATTTCCCGGAACGGCAATATATCGAGTTTCTAACATTTTAGAATCAGTGATTTTGGCAAACTGTGAATGTTTTTCAACCATTTCCATTCAAGTAGCCGGTCTATAATCTCCCAGATGGAGAAACAATCGGCTCATGATTCCTTTGACACATGTTCCTGTGTACTATATATTTATCTGTATATACAGTACATATTTACCTTCACCAAGGAAGTTGTGTTTTCATCACTGTGGGTTTATTTGCTTGTCTGTCTCTCATTTACTAACTTTTCTCTCCACAGTTTGGGACAGATCAGTTTGCTTATGTTTATAATGGGTATCTGTTCAGTCAGGACTGTTGCCATGGTAATTTTTTCAAAAATTTCCCAGCAACACCATTTGGTGATCACATACCAAATATAAACATACAGATCCTGTGCATTTGACAGCAAATTTAAATTCAGCATGCAAAATCTCATTTCTTGGAAGTGTGGTAGTAACAGGCCCAGCAGGGGGTGGATGTAGTGTACTTGATTGTTAAGGCTTGCCGTAGGTTTGCACTCTCCAAGTTATCTTGTTATTCATATATGTCTTTAGGACACAATGGCCCCCGAAATCCACAAATGTGGAAAACAATAACTTTAATTAGCACATAAAAAAATTTAAAATTACTTTATTTGTGTTTTGATTTATACTGTATTTCACTTGCTCTGTGTTGTAATTTAATTCTAATTAATTTTTACATTTGACATTATGGGTATCATGGGCAGTGGTGACCTCGTGGTAAAGGTGCTGGATCACTGATCCTAAGGTTGGGGGGTTCAAGCCCCACTCTCCACGTGTTGTCACTGTCCCCCTCTGTGCAGCTAACTGGGTTATCAAAGACCAACCATGTCTCTCACTGTCTATGGTGTGAGGTTCATGTAAAAGAACCCTTGCTGACTTTCATCAAGAGGAGCCGCATAGTCCTCAGCATGTTTCTGCCCTGCGATGGCCTGGTGAGCTGTCCAGGGTGTACTCTGCACTTGCCCGGAGTCGGCTGGGATGGGCGCCAGCCTAATTTGGATTAAGTGATTACAGAAAATGATAAACAATGATTATGGGTATTATGTCAAGAAAAATCAGAAAGGTTTTCCATCACTGCATAACCACCAGGTATGGATAGTAGTCACATGTGAACGATGTCTGCGAGTGTAACCTCAAATGTATTCCAGCTCAATGACTTGAAGTGCTCAAGACTGGTTTCATATTTTCCTGCCATTAAATAGATACACCCCTCCATCTGCCTGTGTGCTTTTCCTCAAGCTCTCTCAGCTCTGCATCACAAAAAAAAAAGCTGAAACCAGATAGTGTTTCCATCACATCCTGCTTCAGCTCAGCGTTCTATTGTGTTATCAATGCAAACATCATAATCTCTGCTTCTCCTGCATGAATTTACTCTCCATCTCTTCGACAGGAAGCCCATGTAAAATGTGCTGTCTTTGTTGTAAGTCAGACTAACAGAGAAATAGTATGATAATCTGGTGAAGCCCCGTTCTGTATTTGAAGAATAACAGTTTTTCGATATGGAATGGAGTAGAGATGAAGATTTTCTAGAGGATTATCCCACCTAGTTATTATTGTTCATCAGTTCATTTTCTGTAACCACTTCAACCTAATTAGGGTCGCAGGGAGGCTGGTTCTCATCCCAGCGAACTCAGGGCGAGGGCAGAGTACACCCTGGACAGCTCGCCAGGCCATCGCAGGGCGGAAACACGCTGACGGCTTTGCAGCTACTCTTGTCAAAAGTCAGCAATGGTTCTTTTACATGAACCTCACACCATAGACAGTGAGAGACATGGCCGGCCTTTGACAACCCAGTTAGCTGCACTGGGGGGGGGGGGGGGCAGTGACAACCTTGTGGAGAGTGCGACTCAAACCCCCAACCTTTGGATCAGTGATCCAGCACCTTATACCACTAGACCACCACTGCCCTAGTTATTATTGTGGCATATGTTATTTATTCCTCTCCATAATTAAATTATTGAATCAAATTGAGTGAGTTAATTGAGTCAGCACCCTCGCCTCACAGCAAGACGGTCCACGGTTTGAGCCCCATGACCAGCAAGGACGTTTCTCTCTGGAGTTTGCATGTTCTCTTCAAACCCCCCCCCCCAAATACTCTGATTTCTTCCCACAATCCAAAGGCGTGTCCATCTGGGTAACTGCCTATACGAAATAGTCCCTGTGGATGAATGAGAGTGTGAATGGATGGTTTTTTTTTTCTTCTTCTTCTTCTTCTTCTTGTTGTAAAACAGCTTCTGTAAAGGGGCTTGCAACTCTCTCTTTGAAAAACAAAGCAAGTGGTCCAGTGCATCATGGATGCAAGCTGGAAAGCGAGTGAATGATATACAGTCCAGTGCATTCTAATACTCAGCGCTTGATTTATCTGATAAGAACTCTTTGGATTCATTAAATCTGTGTGGATTAAATTCCATTGAGCTACCAGTTGTGCACGGTTCTGCCTTGAACATGATTTGAGATCAGAGTTGGGATGCCGGAGTCTCAAGTGCAGTAAAAATAGTTAAAAATTATAATCCAGTCGACTTGCTTACTACAGCTCAAGCTTAATGACTGGAGACCTCAAGAGATAGATGCTTCCTAACCAAATGCTTGTTCCAAGAAGCATTAATTGTCTGCACATGTTATTCACAGTCCAGCAATAGCGGTTGAGTTTAGAGGACATTTGGACCTGGGGTAATAAAGGAGAAGATCTTAAGTCATTGGGATTTATAAAACTGTGGAGGGATTCTGACATTCCTGTGCTCGTTTTCACTTAATAGTCCACACCACTGGGCATAATATACTTCTAACAGAAATTGTGTCACACACACACACACAGAAAGAGAGAGAGAGATGGGGAGAGAGACAAACACACATATAAAATGCTTGTCGCTCAGAAACAATGGCATAAACACATAAAACGTCCTCAGTTGCTGATACACAAAACACATGCCACATCAAGACAGATACACAGATACCAGCTCAGTTTTACTTACATATACGTATTAGAGAGATTAAATTTAAGTGTGGAGCTGTGTAAATCCATTTAGAAATAAATATAAAGATAAAGATAAAGAGATATTTAATGTCAAGTGTTGCATGAACAATGAAAATCAGTTTACCGGCACTTTGTTTAGCAGTAATTATAAAATATACGTGGAGCCGGTGGTGTAGTGGTTAGGGTGTTGGGCTCATGATCTGGAGGTTGTGAGTTCAAATCCCACTGAGACCCTCACTGTGCTAAGATCCCTGGGCAAGGTCTCAACCACTTGTGCCTCTGTTCACCCAGCAGTATAAATGGGTACCAGTAAAAATATACTGGGAAGGTAACCTGCGATGGACTAGCGTCCCATCCAGGGGGAGTTCAACTCCTGATTGCTTGACGCAACCGGGGATAAGCACCGGCCTGATGAGCCGCTAGGCTCGGGTGTAAAAACCCAAACACTTAATCAATCAAAATCAATTATAAAAAGAAAAAGTGCACAAAAGACAACTAAGGAACAATACTATGTCATACATGTACCTATTTCAGTGTAAGTACACGGAACATAACATGAAATATACTGAAAAGTACTGTACATACAACGCTCTAATAAAATGTAACAGTTAATGACATAAAAAATATTTAAAAAAGAGAAAACAATTCCTTACCACAAGAATGAAATACAGTGCGGGAGGGAGAGACGGGCTTATTGTGCTGGAGAAACTGGGGCAGGTGAGCCTAGAGTAGTAGATGCAGCTGAGGTAGAGGCTACAGGATCTGTTGCAGGCCTCTCTCTACCTTCTTAAAATACTGCTCCTGGTGAAGTATGTATGAAATATAATATTTATTAAATTTATTAACATATTAAACCATTTTATTAACATATTTATTAATTAAACCATTATTAAACATTTTTTATTAACGCACATACACACACAACACTGTCTCTCTCTCTCTCTCTCTCTCTCTCTGTCTCTCTCTCTCACACACACACACGCACACACACACACACACACACACACAGAACTCTCTCTCTCTCTCTGTGTCTCTGGAAAATACTGGACAGAGAGCAACCTCTTCTCATCCAAGATCTCCTTGTAGCATTGCATCAAATCCATGATGCCTCTGGAAACCCTAGTGAACCTTTCCAAGTTGGGATCCTGAGCCTCAAAAGTTGCCAATGCTTGCTGTATCTCGCGCGCCTGAAACTAGTTTGCGTTTGTTTACGTAACCGGGTAAGACGTAATGGCGCATAATATTACAGTACCAAGACTGAGCCAAGGGAAGTGACGCCGTCTTCCTCGGCCCACAACCACAACACAGCGTATTCTTCCGCCTCATGCGCCCGAAACTAGTTCACGTTTGTTTAGGTAACCGTGAAAGACGTAATGACGCGTAATATCATTTTTTATATTTTTATGGGGGCACGTTTCTAACCACGAAACGGTGCAAGTCGGGACCGGTGTAAACCGAGGACTCCCTGTATATACAGTCAACCCTCTATTTACGAAAACGTCTGAGTACGAAAAATCCATATTACCAATAATATTTTCCAAAATTTTCTTCCTCTTTTTATGAAAACAACCTCTTTTTACAAACAGCGCCAAACGTGCCATTCAAGAATTCAAACGCGGCATTCAAAAATTTAAACAATGTGCAAGTTGCTCTCTCATTGGCTGTCTCCCAACATCCCGCCCCGCTGGCCTCCCATTGGCCAGGAGGGAGCTAAACTGCACCCATACTTCCTGTACCCATCCTTCTGTTTGTCACACGCGTGAAGGAGAGTTGAACAGGACTGTTGGCTTGTTTTGAGATTGATCATTGCAGCGTTATATTTCGTTATCCATCATGGACCCCAAGAAAGTGATTCCTGGTGACACACAAAAGAAGAAACGGGCTCTGTTATCAATCGAAGTGAAGCAGGAGGTAATAAAAAAATACGAAAGTGGGATGCAGTTGAGTTAAATCACACAGGAGTATGGCCGAAACCCCTCTACAATCAAGACGATATTGAAGCAGAAGGAGGCCTTAAAGCAGAAATACAGTGATGGAGGCAATTATTTCCGCAAGATATTGAAGCAGATGGAGGCATGAAAGTGTTCCGTGGGACAAGACCTCCGATCTCGCGAGGAAGCAAGTTAATATTGAATCAGGACCCCTGATCTTTCATATCGGTACTTTAGTTCCGCTTTAAATACATTACCATAAATGTACGCTTTAAATACATTACTCGAATGCTCCGTCGGCCACGCGCTGCGTGTGGGCGGAGCCCGCATTCGGCAAAACACACCAGAGAGAAAGAGAGAGAGAGAGAGAGAGAGCGAGAGAGAGACACAGAGAGAGAGAGAGAGAGAGTTGTGTGTGTGTGTGTGTGTGTGTGTGTGTGTGTGTGTGTGTGTGTGTGTGTGTGTGTGTGAGAGAGAGAGAGAGAGAGAGAGAGAGAGACAGTGTTGTGTGTGTATGTGCGTTAATAAAAAATGTTTAATAATGGTTTAATTAATAAATATGTTAATAAAATGGTTTAATATGTTAATAAACTTAATAAATATTATATTTCATACATATTTCACATATGTCATACAAAATTTGATGTACTTTTATCATTTTTAAAGGGTTTATGGAGTAGTCTTGGGAGCTTTGGAATGAATCACGCGTTTTACATTTAAAATGCGCCTCTACTTACGAAAACGCCAAGTTCCGAAAAAGGCTCTGGGACGGATTAATTTTGTAAGTCGAGGGCCACCTGTATATATATATATATATATATATATCAGTGCTTCTCAAGTAGTGGGGGGGTGGTATGATGCCTGGGGGTATGATGCCCGGGGCTCTGTGTGATGCCAGAGGGAGCACGTTTGACTCTGGGGAACATGCTTTTCTGGAATAGTGTACGAGAATTAAGTGTAACTGCACCTCTACTACAGTAGTTGGCAGTGGTGCTCTCATTATTGCACTATGGTGAAGCGGTTTTTTTGCACTAGCAAACGATATAAAATGCAGTAAGCAACTCCTCAAGAAACAACACGGAAAAAATTCTAATAGGAATGAAGAGAAAGATGAAGCGAGACATAGATATTAAGACATAAATAAGTACAATGAGTTTAAATAAAGATGGATTTTTTTTTTAAATTTCAGGCGCATTGGTACACTTTAAATCTTTTCTATTACAGATTTAAAAATGTTAATGAAGTTTTTCTTTATTGTAAGTTGGACTATATTTCTTTCTTTTTGTTTTTAATGTTAATAAAGATACAATGTTATGCAGAGGTGTACGACTAAAATTTTATAGACAAATAATATTATTGCTAGTTGCTCGCGGTGTGGTGGTGGTGGTGGTTGGGGGGGGGGGGCGTGAAATGTTTTTTTCTTCCTAGAGGGGGCGCCACAAAAATAATTGAGAAGCACTGATATACAGAGACCCTCCCAACTTCACGCTTCAATTCATGCGGATTCAGTACATCACGTTTTTTTGTTTGTTTGTTTTGGGGTTTTTTTAATATTCATCGAATTAAAAAAACAAGGAAATTAAGGCAGATAAGTGACTAAACATGAGTATTCCACTTAAAACTTAAACATAAGTATTGCACTGTCCAGGAAGATGGTCTGGATGATTTTTGTTTAGTCTGTGTATGAGACGGTGGTGGTGGTGGTGGTGGTGTCGTTGCATGTGGGCCAAAGATGTTCTTGAGTCTGTTAGTTTTTGTTTTTAGGGTCCTATAATTTGTTCCATAGGGGAGAGGGGATAAAAAGTTGGTGTTCAAGGTGTGCGGGGTCCCTGATAATTCCCCTGGCTCTCCTCTGAAGACTGTCAGTGTAAATGTCACTGAGGGAGGGTAGTGTAGTTCCAATTACCTGCTCTGCCGTCCTCACCACTAGCTGCATGGCCTTCCTGTCGTCTGCAATACAGTTGCTAAACCACACTGTAGAGCAGTAGATCAGGACGCTAGCTATGGTGGAACGGTAAAAGTACGCCAGTAGTGATTGGGTAGACAGACTGGTCGAAGCTTTCTGAGGACGTATATCCTTTGTTGTGCTTTCCTCACCTGGTGGGAGATGGTTGTGGTCCAGGTGAAGTCAACAGAGATGTGGACTCCAAGAAACTTGAAGTACTTCATCTTCTTTACTTCATCTCCATCAATGAAGAGGGGAGAGTGCTCAGTTTTGTTTGATCTCCTGATGTCCATTATCATCTTCTTGGTAATTGGATGTGTTTAGTTCCAGATTGATGTTGTCATGCCATTGCCCCAGAGGCAGGACCTCCTTCCTGTAGGTTGACTCATTGTTATCTGTAATCAAACCTATGATGATGATGTTGCTGGTGAGAGTGGGGAAACAGTCGTGCGTGAAGATGGAGAAGAGGACGGGACTAAGAACACACCCCTGTGGTGTTCTGGTGTTCAGGATTTGAGCGTTCCCCTATCCTGACATCCTGAGAAAGTCCAGTTTCCAGGTGCACAATGAGCTCCCTAGGCCCAGGTTACCAATTTCCAAACCAGTTCGTGTGGTTGGACTGTATTAGAAGTTGAGCTGAACACTTTCATATATTCCTGGTTGTTTTCATCGAAATGCTCCTCGGTGAGTTGTTTATAGTTGCGCTTATCGTTTTTGATACCTTTTCATAAGATCTGCAGTGCCTCTTTGTAAGCCTACTGGTCTGATGACTTGAAGGCATCGTCCCATGTTCTAAGCCGGGTGTGAACCTGACCATTACACTATGGTTTCTGCTTCAGAAACACTACTCCTTGTTGTAGTCACATTCTTGGTGGAGTAGTTAATGTAGGAGAGCACAGCTCTCCAGGTCTGTATCCTGTGTGAATATTCCCCAGTCTGTAGAGTCAAAACAATCCAGGATAGCTGCAGTGGCTTCCTCAGTCAGTACCTGCACCATTGTAACTACTGGTCGTTGGCTACAGATTTAGGTTTATAAGCAGAAATCAGAGAAAGAGACAGGTGATCTGACAGCCAGAGATGTGGCAGAAGGACAGCTTTATAGGCATCTGGGATGTTAGTGTAGACCTGGTCCAGTGGGTTTGTTTCCCTCATTGGAGAACTCACATTTTTGTAGAACATTTTGTGTATAAAGAGTCATTAACTACACAAATTGCAATAACCATATTATTTCTAACATGATAAATTGTGAATTATTGTTCCCTCATGACCCCCAATGCTTCTAACTGGGTTATCAAAGCCCGGCCATCTCTCACTGTCTATGGTGTGAGGCTGTAAAAGAACCATTACTGACGCTCAACAAGAGTATATTGCATAGCCATCAGTGTGTTTCTGCCATGCGATGGCCGGGCGAGCTGTTCAGGGTGTACTCTTCCCTCGTCTAGAGTCAGCTGAGATGGGCACCAGCCTCCCTGGGATCCTAATTAGGATGAAGCGGTTCATAAAATGAATGAATGAATGAATGTTCCCTCATGAAAGCCAATAAGATCAACAAAATCCATCGTGCACTAGTCAACAATCAAGCAATTTCAAGAGGACACAGTTAAAGGTGTGCATTCACTTCCCAGGCACATTAAATATTTTTGATTTTGCCACCAAGGGAAATGATTGTCTCTGCATTTAACCCATCCAAAGTGAGCGCATATACTTGTAGCAGTGGGCTGCCGCACAGATCTCCAGGCTACCCCAACACACCAGGTTGGGGGAACCTGGGGAGCAGTTCGGTGTTAGGTGTCTTGCTTGAGGGCACTTCATAGTTGCCCCAAATACAGGGGTGAGAATTCAAAATAAAATGGAATTGACCACAATGTCTTTCTGAAACTATATAAGTACGTCTGTCAATAACTCTTGCACTGGGAGTGATTCTATAAATAAATAATTAAATAAATAATTGGCATTTTATTTATACTTTTTTATTTCTCTTGAAATCAGACGCCCCTTTGATTCTCACACTTGATCTCATACATTTCTTCTGTCCATGAGTTGCACAGCATGATCATGTGTGAGTAAGTTCACTCCTCTGGTCACATGATTTTGTCATTGTTATAGTTATTGTAAACAAACACAAAAAAATGAGTTGAAGTGGTGTCACCAGGAAAGTTTTGTATTTGAAGCAAAATGAATGGATAATGGAAGATAGAACACATGGGCTTTCCACTGTTAATGAACGGGTCTCATTAAAATAAGAGTTGAGGTTGATTTGATTGATTGCCTGGATGAATCCCATTTTATGTTTCCCGGTTGATAGAGCAATGAACCTTATTTTACATGTAAAACGTGTGATTCATTCCAAGGCCCCTAATACTACCCCCTAAACCCTTTAAAAATTATAAAAGTATACCTTTTAAGGCCTCCTTCTGCTTCAATATCGTACCAATGGTAGAAGGGTTTGGCCATATTCCTTTGCGATATCACTCAACTGCATGCCACGAGCCCACTTCTTCTTTCCACTCGCACCGGGAATCACACGTGTGTGTGTGTGTGTGTGTGTGTGTGTGTGTGTGTGTGTGTGTGTGTGTGTGCATGTATGTGTGTGTGCACGCGTGTGTTGACCATGTCTTCTAAGCAGAGTTATAATCTTACAAATGTTTATGCAAGTTTAAAAGCCTGAGCCAAAAAATAAAGTTGCAATGAGCACACTCGAAAAACTCACAAAACAACAGTAACTCTGTCCTTTACACAAAAAGCATCATAGGTATTATGGAGATGCAGCTTCATAATAGCCAATGGGAGGGAGCTGTGTGATCCCTCCTAGCCAATGGGAGGCCAGCAGGGAGGGATTTTGGGAGATAGTCAATGGGAGGGCAACTCGCGCATTGTTTGAATTTTTGAGATGGTGCTTTCATAATGTGAAAAAAAATTTTAGGAAAATGCATTTTGTAACCTGGATTTCTCATTTGTTGGGACTTTCATAAGGTGAGGTACCACTGTATTTGTGAGAAATATTTTGTTTGGTTATTGACAGCATAATGATGTATTGCTTTTGTATTAGGTTCTCTACTGATACTCTGGTTTCCTCTCACAGTCCAAGTGTGTGTGTGTGTGTGTGTGTGTGTGTGTGTGTGTGTGTGTGTGTGTGTGTGTGTGTGTGTGTGTGTGTGTTTCCCTGTGATGGTTTGGCAAGATATTTATGGTGTAGATCACTGTTGCTCAGTATAGGCTGAGTTGGGCTCCAGCCTCCCCTTCCTCTTATAAAAGGATTAAGCAGTTCAGCAAATAAGTGAGTGAGTGAGTGTTAAGATTCTGTGATTCCAACCCAAACATTTGTTTTCTTTATCAAATGTCCAGTAAAAAGATCAGATCAAAGTGACCTGTTTTTTGCAACTTAATTATCTTGAAGCTCTTGCATTTCTCATTTTGCTGGCCTATTTCCCTATACTCGAATAATATCTTAGATAAGTTCATAAATTCTGCATGCTCATTAATGATGTTTTCTCTTTTTTTTTTTTTCATAATACAATTAGGTTACATGTCAACTGATGAATAAGCACGCAATGGCCCAACATGGAATCATTTATTAAATTATAAACCTGCAATGACTTTGATGGTCTTCAACCAATATATAAGTCAAGTTCATTCACCAAAGACCAATAGCAGCTGGAGGACTGTTCATCACCTGATTCATAATCTTTGTGGGCAGGGTTGCGTTGTCCTAAAAATTTTGCATTTGCATTTCATTTTTTTTTTCTTTCTTTTCTTATGTTCGGGAAACTAAGTACCAGAAATATGCTGTAAACGGTTTCCTTGGTAACAGTAGAAAGAAGGGATTTTCTCATTTGAGCAGCTAAGCTTCACATAGTAGCTGGGAGCAGTTTTAATAAGAAGAAGAACTGGGAGCAGGAGGGCATTGCTTTTCTAAAACCACTAGATTCCCAAAATTAGTTCTTCAGCATCAGCTTGAAAAACTGTAATTCAGGCAACATGGAGGACAAGTGTTTTCACTTCTATTACAGCCTGGGTGTTGTTTTAAAATACAAGTGTTGGGAAAGTAAATGAGACATCAGAAAAACAACTACTTCAATGCGGTTGCTAGGAAACATGGTAGCAAACTAGTTTTCAAACAGTACAGCCATGGCATATTTCTGGAACACGACCGAACATAACAGGAGAAATAGGAGCGGATGGTAATATATGTGTGGGAGCAAAAGACAGAAGCTTATTAAAAAATCTTTTCAAGTGGGTGGGCACTCCAATTAATCTTTCAGAAATGCACTCAAAATTATATTAGACTACATTGTTTATCTGTTTAAAGTGAATTTGAGTCAAGAAGAAACTCCACACTGTGCCATTAGTATTAATGATCATTGGCGCCATTTGGAATAACATGTCTTTATATAACTCTGTGTGTTTATTCCAATTATAATTCCTTCATATATAAAGATTTAATTTATATATCCACCCTTAAATTACCAAAATATGCCAATCATACATTCATTACTTTTCTAAGTCACTTAATCCTACTCAGTGGTTCGGGGAGGCTGGCGATGTGTTAAAACACATCTGATGTGTTAAAACCTTAAAATAAATTCAATTTTTATGGCAGAAGCGACTCATACACTAAAAATTGTAGGGAAATGTAATCTTAAACGCAAGTGAATTTTAAGGGGGGGAGGGGGATCCCTGACAAAGAAATAATTATTTTTCATGAAATCACCTGTTACACAATTATTGGCACCCCTCACAATGCCTAGGAAATAAATGTAATTGAAGTATTTCTGTCATTTCTATAGTAGTTTACAAAGTAGATCAGAGTATATCGGAACATTTCATTAGTAATTCATCACTTCCTGTTATAGAAATGAGTTCTTTCTGTCCAACGTAGACAGACGGCACGGTGGCATAGTGGTTAGCACGTCCGCCTCACAGCAAGAAGGCCCGGGTTCGATTCCCGGCCTGGGCGTTTCTGTGTGAAGTTTGCATGTTCTCCCCGTGCTTGTGTGGGTTTCCTCCGGGTGCTCCGGTTTCCTCCCACAATCCAAAGACATGCACTGTAGGTTAATTGGCTGTTCTAAATTAGGGACTACAGATGGAAACTAGCTATTAAGCTATAATCTGGTACAGTACGTCTCTGTCTCTATGAGCTTAATGTTCCTGTACATTGTGCCTTAAATAAATAAATAAAAAAACGTCTGTCTGTCCATTACACTTCAGTTTCTGGACCTTTACTTGCCATGCACTGAAGCTGGGGCTTTCAAACTTGGTATGCTGGCTTTCTACTATGCGTGTGATGTTGAGTTTGTGTATGGATGACCTTGACATACTTTTCAAGGTCAGAGAGGCAAAACTGTTTTTTTCAGGTTTCCAGACATTTACATGACATGCGCTGAAGCTGGAGTTTTCAAACCTGCTCTGCTTGTTCTGTATTGGCATACAGTATTATGAAATGTTCCTTTTAGTGAGAGTATCTGGACCGCAGTGGTCTGTTTTTATTCCATTCCATCCTCACAGGTTTTCATATATCTCTCTAGCTATTAACTATATCATTAAATTCACACGCGCCGTGTCTTGATCAACTGAATTAGGATGTATTTGTGAGAAGCATTAAAAAAGGTCAGTTGGTGGTACTGATTTAAGCACATGCTGTGCAATGGCACTAGAACCATATGCAGTGATATCTGAAGCGTGCCAGCCCAGATGGCTTCAGCTCATTTTTTGGGGTAAAAAAGAATAAAAATTGCTGTGCCCACTGGTTCTGTCTATGCAAGGGAAGAGTGTTCAATAGATCTGAATCACTGTCGAAGGTAGGTGCCAGTCTACAGGTTGAAAGACAAGTTACACAAATTCGTTTTTAATTCTTGAGAGTTGAAATATACCAAAACAAAAATGTCCCATGTGCATTTTATTTTTGTGTAATTGACAGAAAATCAGTGTTTCCTCTATAAATGTGAATTTTTGGCAAAATGGCCCTGCAGTGACCTGGTGAGCTGTTCAGGTTGTATTGTATTCTGCCTTCACCTAATCTGGGCTGAGATAGGCTCTTACCCCCACCCCACCCGGGACCATAAGAGGATGGAGCAGTGAGTGAGTGAGAGAGGATTCTGAGGAATGCAAAAAGTTTGCCACCACAAAGTTTCAGTCTGTCTGTCTGTCTGTCTGTCTGTCTGTCTGTCTTTCTGGGTATTATGTGTATACACACATTAAACAATTGTAAACTGGGTGTTTATTATAATTCGTTTAACTTTCAACGTGTAAAAGAATTTACAAACAGCAGCTAACTGGGTTATCAAAGGCCGGCCGTGTCTCTCATTGTCTATGGTGTGAGGTTTGTGTAAAAGAACCATTGCTGTCTTTCATAAAGAGTAGCTGCATAGCCGTCAGCGTCTTTCTGTCCCTTGCTAAAGAGTTGTATAAGGAAGGGCGTCCAATGTAAAAACCTATGCCAAATCAAATGTGCGACTCTGATGATTTGCTGTGGCGACCCCTGAAAAGGGGGAAAAGCCAAAAGGAAAAGAAGAAGAAGATTCTGTTGTTTTGTCACCACCTGTTCTCAAACTGATGTCCGTTCTGGTCCAGACACTGAAGACAACGCGAAGCGATGGAATAGCACACATCATGAAACAATTCCCTTGGTGTTTGCATGCATTCACATTCAATGGTTGCTCTCAATTCAATGATTGCTGCAAGTCTCATTGCATCCCCCAGTGCGGCTAACTGGGTTATCAAAGGCGGGCCATGTCTCTCACTGTCTATGGTGTGAGGCATGTAAAAGAACCATTGCTGACTTTTGTAAAGAGTAGGCTGCAAAGTCGTCAGCGTGTTTCTATCCCTTGCTAAAAGGGTTGTGACAGGAAGGGCATCCAACGTAAAAACCTCTGCCAAATTAAACGTGCGAATCAAAATGATTCGCTGTGGCGACTCCCGAGTAAAAGGGAAAAAGCCGAAAGGAAGACAGACTGCAAGTCTCATTGCATAGACGTTATCGCTTAGGTATCCTCATAAAAAGAAAAAAGTGGTATGGGGTCTGGTAAATGTGGGGGTATTCAACAAAACCCCTCCATCCAATCCACCTGTTTGCCAAGATCCCATCAAGGAAGGATCTAACATCGCGAAAATTAATAAATACGTTCTTATATATGATTGGTGCAAAGTACAAACCGGATTACAAAAAAGTTGGGACACTATACAAATTGTGAATGAAAACTGAATGCAATGATGTGAAAGTGCTAAATTTCATTATTTTTTTCCGTAATGGAGCATAGATGGCAGGCTCAAAAGTTTAAACTGAGAAAGTGTGTATCATTTTAAGGGGGAAAATACAGTATGTTGATTTTAAATTTCATTTTGTCAACAAATCTCAAAAAAGTTGGGACAAGGCCATTTTCACCACTGTGAGGCATCCCTGAAAGAGACGACGTCTGGATGGGAGTATACGTTGTTCGAGAACCTGAATACACCTTCCTGCACTGACATTGCCTTTCCAGATGTGCAAGCTGCCCATGCTACACGCACTCATGCAACCCCATACCATCACAGATTCAGGCTTCTGAACTGAGCACTCATAACAACTTGAGTTGTCCTTGTCCTCTTTAGTCCGGATGACATGGCGTCCCAGTTTCCCATAAAGAACTTTGAATCGTGATTTGCCTGACCACAGAACAGTTTTCCACTTTGCCGCACTCCATTTAAAATGACCCTTGGCCCATAGAGAACCCCTGCCCTTCTGGGTCCTGTTTAGAAATGGCTTCTTCTTTGTACTGTCAAGTTTCAGCTGGCAACGGTAGATGGCACTTTGGATCGTGTTCTCCTACAATGGTTTCTGGAAGTATTGCTGAGCCCATTCTGTGATTTCCCTTACAGTAGCATTCCAGTTTGTGGTGCAGTGCCGTTTAAGGGCCCGAAGATCATGGGCATCCAGTACGGTTTTTCGGTCTTGATCCTTATGCACAGAGATTGTTCCAGATTCTCTGAATCTTTGGATGATATTATGCACTGTAGATGATGATAACTTCAAACTGTTTACAATTTTTCACTGGGAAACACCTTTCTGATATTGCTCCACTATCTTTCTGTGCAACAATGGGGGATTGGTGATCCTCTACCCATCTCTGCTTCTGAGAGACACTGCCACTCTGAGAAGCTCTTTTTATACTCAGTCGTGTTGTCAGTGGACGTCATTAGTGGTAATTGGTCTTCCAGCTGTTTGTTATAAGTGCAATTGACTTTTCCAGCCTATTATCACTACCTATCCCAACTTTTTTGAGATTTGTTGACACCATGAAATTTAAAATCAACGTATTTTTCCCTTAAAATTATACATTTTCTCAGTTTAAACTTTTGAGCTGTCATCTATGTTCTATTCAGAATAAAATATTGAAATTTGGCACTTCCACATCACTGCATTCAGCTTTAATTCCGAATTTGTGTAGTGCCCCAACTCCTTTGGAATCCATTCTGTACTACTGTACAGTATTCTTCTGAAAGCCATCGCAACCATCAGTGGCAATGGATAAGTTTAATGATTATTGCGTGATTGGCAAAATTCCACCACCTGCAGGCCTCGCTGGAGTGTGTCACCTATCTATATATTTATATCTATGTCCTTCCTGTCTCCCTAGTAAAGTAAAAAACAACTAAGAGAATGCCTGCCTGCTCCCTAGAGTCGAGATGTGCTACATGCAATAAGACAATAAAATTACATTTGGTGAAAAAACAAAAGTCTAATTCTTGAAAAAAAAAAAAAAGTATATGTTTTTACCACGAAATAACTTTATTGTATATTTTGTTCTGTATTTTCATGAAATTTGTCTTGAATTATTCGGAAATGTTGTGAGGAGGGAATTAGCATGCTATAGCTAGCTACGATGGGCTTTTCTCCAGACTTGAAATTATTATTATTATTATTCATTTCCATTTCATTTCATTTTCTGTAACCGCTTCATCCTAATTCGGGTCGTGGGGAGGCTGGTGCCCATCCCAGCCAACTCAGGGCGAGGGCAGAGTACACCCTGAACGGCTCATCAGCCCATCGCGGTGCAGAAATACGCTGAAGGCTTTGCAGCCTACTCTTGTCGAAAGTCAGCAATGGTTCTTTTACATGCCTCACACCATAGACAGTGAGCGACATGGCCGGCCTTCGGTAACCCAGTTAGCTGCACTGGGGGGGGGGGGGGGGACAGTGACAACATTGTGGAGAGTGGGACTCAAACCCCCAACCTTTGGATTAGCAGTCCAGTGCCTTATACCACTAGACCACCACTTCCCCTTATTATTATTATTATTATTATTATTATTATTATTATTATTATTGGCAGATACCAAACCTTCAATCTGAATCAGTCTTCCTGAAATAATTCGTCCCATTAAATTAATTGCCGTATTAAACTATATTTAAAATAAATTTTAGATAAGGCTTTTAAATAATTGAATCAATGGTATTGCAATAAAATAAATTCTTTAGTCCGTATACCTCTTCCAGCACTTAAGTGACTTTTACAACGCAGTCTGATTCAGCTACTCCAGTTGACGAGCCAATATGTTTCTGCTCTCTAGAGTGAAAACTCAGTCAGGGCTAAAAGTTCTCTCTGAGTCTCTCACTGTTCTGGGTGTGACAGGTGAACTGTGAGGAATGTGTGAGCCAGATCAGCCAGTTGAACAGCTTTGAGCTGAACTTGCAGAGCAGTTGAGAGCAGCTGGTTGTGGCATGGTTGAGGGAGTCCTGTCTCTCTCTCTGTCTCACTTTAGAGCCGTCAGTCGTGCATAGAGATTGCGCCAGAAGGATTCCCTTGAGCAGCGGTCCAAAGGGGGAAAACAAAGGGTACACACACACACACACACATACACACACACACACACACACACACACACACCTGCATTCACACACAGGTACAGCAGATGTTCGCATTTTCTAGCGTCCCCAAAGGAGAATTGTTTACAGTTGATAAGAATTCAGTTACAACACAGATTTAACACACAGACGCCAAGAATAACCATAAAGTCATTGCTTCCTGTCTGACAGAGAGGGATATGAAACTAATGTGTGGAGCAACTCCCACAGCTAATGTTCAGAATACAATGTATGAATCACACAAGCACTTACACACACAAACACACACACACACACACACACACACACACACACACACACACACACACACACACACACACACACACGCATATATCCAGTCTATTAACTAGAGCAGAAGATTGGTATTGGCCTTACTTCACCTGTCAGTGATGTCTGGAATTGGTTAGATAAGTTCATGGCCTGCTTGGCAGGACTCGAATAGAGCCAGTGAGTTTTTCTTACAGCAGCAGAACAGAATAGCAGAAGGACATTTAAGCTTCCTGCAGCCTTTTAGGCTTGATCCTGTCACTAGTAACCATGGGACATGTTCACTTGACATATCTAGCAGACAACAGCAATCATACAATGTCCTGGATGAGGCTACAGCAATGTTATGATATTGTCTATAAACCATTTTACCTAGTGCAAAAGAACTGGCTTTGCAGATTTAAAGGAACCTCGCCGAGGTTTTCCAGGCGAGGGCGGACTACACCCTGAACGGCTCATCAGGCCATCGCGGTGCAGAAATACGCTGAAGGCTTTGCAGCCTACTCTTGTCAAAAGTCAGCAATGGTTCTTTTACATGAACCTCACACCATAGACAGTGAGAGACATGGCCGGTCTTTGATAACCCAGTTAGCTGCACTAGAGGGACAGTGGCAAGTGTCCTTGTGGAAAGTGGGGCTTGAACCCCCAACCTTAGGATCAGTGATCCAGCGCTCTATACCACTAGGCCACCACTGCCCCATCATGTATGTTAATTATTTATTGTATACCCATACCTTGACCATACCAGCTGAGCCACAAAGAAATGTAGTTTGTTGCCTGTATTTTTCTTGAACCACTTTAACCTTCAAAACAGTTGCAGAGAGAATGGAGCCCATTCCAGCCGACTGTGTGAAAAGGCAGAGTACACCCTGAACAACTCATCAGTATCACAGGGCCAACACACACAACCATTTATAATTGCACCGAGGGAAATTTAGAACAGCCAAGCAGCCGAATGTGCATGCGTCTGGACTAAAAGGGAGGCCAGTGTACCAAGAGGAAGCCCGCGCAAACCCTGGCAGAGCCCGATACTCAAACCCAGGCCCAGGACCTTCTTGCTGTGAGGCAGACATGCTAAACACTACACCATGAGCCATCCCACCTGTATTTTTAAGTCTATATTTTGAATTCCAATTCAACTTCTATAAAAAGTTTCAAACAGTTTCGTCGTCATCATCTTCTTCTTCTTCTTCTTCTTTTCCTTTCGGCTGTTCCCTTCAGGGGTCACAACAGCAAATGATCCGCCTCCATCTCACCCTATCCTCTGCATCTTCTACTCATACTCCAACTACCTTCATGTCCTCCTTCACCACGTCCATAAATCTTCTCTTTGGTCTTCCTCTAGACCTTCTGCCTGGTAGTTCCAGCCTCAGCATCCTACTACCAATGTACTCACTATCCCGCCTCTGTACATGTCCAAACCATCTCAATCTAGCCTCTCTGACTTTGTCTCCTAAACCTAACATGTGCTGTCCCTCTGATGTACTCATTCCTGATCCTATCCATCTTCATTACTCCCAAAGAGAACCTCAACATTTTCATCTCTGCTACCTCCAACTCTGCCTCCTGTCTTTTCCTCAGCGCCACTGTTTCTAAACCATACAACATCGCTGGCCTCAACACCGTCTTGTACACTTTTCCTTTCATTCTTGCTGATACCTTCCTATCACATATGATACAAGATACTTTTCTCCAACCATTCCAACCTGCCTGCACACGCTTCTTCACCTCTTTTCCACACTCTCCATTGCTCTGGATTGTTGAGACTGTTTCGTCTTCAACATCAACTCTCTAAAATGTACAGCGTCCTCTGCAGTCCTGGTTTTCAATAGCAGGTCTATCTTTTATTACTGAATTTTATTAAATTATTTCGTTGCATTACAGAAGAGAAAAAAAAAAACTTGTAGGTAGAGTTCAGGATACAATTCAGATCCTGATTCTACATTTACTGAGATGCTATATTACCCTCATTTCCCTTTATTCAAGTGTGGCTTGGAATCTAATTTCAAATCATAGTTAATACAAAAACATATCATATAAGCAGTATGCAAAAAGGAAAACTTTGTGAACTGCCTGCACTTGAGTGTGGATGCCAAAATGGTAATCATTGAAAAAATGGAAAAGGCTCAGCAGTAATCAGAGAACACTATCAACATTTGCTGGCAGACTTGATTGTATTATAATGGAACACCACTGGAACACTACTCAGAGACAGAAAAAGAGATTCTTCTACTTACGGATGCACTTTTATTTCTGACTCAGTGTGTGTGTGTGTGTGTGTGTGTGTGTGTGTGTGTGTGTGTGTGTGTGTGTGTGTTTGCATGCAAATGCAATGATAATAATACAGAAGAGCAAGAATTATCATAATTATTTTTATTAAAGAAGCTGCTATAATGGTCTCAGAACATCTCCACATCTTCGCCTTCAAAGAAACCACATAGATGCATGACTAGACACGCCCCATTATAAAACTCAGCCTCTTTCTTAGTGACATTGTAAACAGTATCCTGCAGTACCATTCTATAAAAAGCATAGAGTCATCAGAATATAGGTTACCAGCATCAATGGCATTGACTACGAATCCATTTTTGGCTTCAGTTATCAAACAATCTTAGTTATCTAACATATTCTATTTACAAAAGTCATTGTGCAACGGAGTTCATGTACGATTAACAAAACATTTTCTTCTGCTCTAATCACTGAGTAAAGGTGGTGGATGTAAACGACCATGATTTACATGCCACGCCCCTAAATATTATTATATTCTAATATAAGAATATTTAATTATCATTATATTCTATGAAATTTCTGAATGGTAATTTCATTTACTTTAAGAATCAATACGATACATTAGTGTTGTAAGGAATCAGTTAACTAGTGTAACACTGGTATGTGACTGAAAGCATAGTTTTACTCATTCACTCACTTGTCAGACCACTTAATCCTATTATTTAGGCCAGGTGGAGTGCACCCTCGCCAGACCATCACAGTGCCAATGAAAATGTACAGCCATTCACGGTCACACTTACATCTAGAGGCAATTAGGAACCTCCAGTCAGCCTGTATGCCTATTTTTGGACTGTGGGAGGAAACTACAGTATCCAGAGGAACAAACAGAAACTCAGGGAGAGCATGTAAACTCCACACAGAAATATTTGAGCATGAGACACAAACCCAGAACCTTCTTGCTCCAAGTCAGATGTGCTAGCCACTAGACTACCATGCTGACCGGTACTTTTTTTTACTAAAAAGTAAAAATATAAAAGGTCCATAATTCATTTTCAGTTCATTTTCTGTAACTGCTTCATCCTAATTAGGGTCGCGGGGAGGCCAGTGCCCATCCCAGCCAACTTCGGGCGAGGGCAGAGTACACCCTGGACAGCTCGCCAGGCCACCGCAGGGCGGAAACACGTCAACGGCTTTGCAGCCTACTCTTGTCGAACGTCAGCAATGGTTCTTTTACATGCCTCACACCGTAGACAGTGACAGACATGGCCGGCCTTTGATAACCCAGTTAGCTGCACTGGGGGAGGTCCATAATTTAAACTGAAAAATATGACTTTTGCTGTTGGGGTTTCATAAGTGGACAATCCAGGAAGGAAAAATAAATAAGTTACCGTATTCGACGTGATAAGCGCCCAGGGCACTTTAAAAATTGAAGTAGGTGGACGCTTATTAAAATGTTGCCAACGGAGTGGAAAGGTAAGTGTTTATCTCCATCGAGGTGGAAAACATGAATAATAACCGAATAATAAAAGAGTTTTACTGGTATTTGTATTAATCATTTTGTGGTATCAACCAATTTACTTACATGAAAATTGAAAATAAACAGAAACTAGCATAATGTTTTAAAAAAGAGATCCCTTACTGTCCCTCCCGGTGCTGTTCCTTTAAACATTTTCCCAGAAGTAAAATTGAGCCAATCAACACGAATGTCAACTTTAGTACATGGCACATTGAACCAATCAACACGAACATAAACATAAACACATGGCCAGGAATGTCTTTAAATTTATGAAGATCGTGAGCAGGAGAATCGAGTGAAAAATACTCATCATCACTTTCTGATAGGTCCATATCTGGCTCATTGCTCCATTCATTCAGAGCATCCCATAGTTTTGCTGTAGCAGTTTCTAATGGTTCATCGGTTGTTGGACATTTACCAAGAGAACACCGCAAAATATTTTCCTGTTTTTTAAAGCACAGCGGAACAATCACATGTGTTGTTACTGATGAACATTATAGACATTCTCCAGTGGCAGGGGGTCTTAAAATACCGTGTAAACTCACTTTTACAGGCAGTGAACACTTTATTTTACGGTCACAGAGACTGATCGAATAAAATTGGTAAGTTTGATCTACGATTTTGCTCCCAGTACACATGGGCGGTTATTAGGCGTGAGATCAAAAACATTGGGGGAGCGCTTATTACGTAGCATACGGTATTTAAAATACAGTGGGATTACATCGACTATTGTTTATTCATTCATTAATTTAGAGTTGCGGGGAGAATGGTGCTCAGCTCAGCCGATTCTGGGCAAGGGCAGAGTACACCATGGACAGCTCACCAAGCCATGACAGTGCAGAAACACGCTGACGGCTATGTAGCTACTCTTGTCGAAAGTCAGCAATGGTTGTTTCACATGAACTTCTCCCCATAGACAGTGAGAAACATCGCCGGCCTTTGATAACCCAGTTAGCTCTACTGGAGAGACAGTGACAACCCATTGAGAGTGGCGCTTGAACCCCCAACCTTAGGATCAGTGATCCGGTACCTTACCAACAGGCCACTGCTGCCCAAAACTGACTTTTAATCCAACACAAAAATTCCCCAAAAAATAAAAGAGAGTGCGGAAAGAAGCTCACCATTGCTGATAAACCATGTCTGTTAATTATTGCTGTTTTATAATATATTTTTTTAATGCCAGGTCACAGCAGTCGGTGAATTAAAGGACAGCCTGTTCAATTTCATTATAATCTCTAAGCATAGTTTAGCTCATGTTTAATTAGGCAATATTCATGCATATTTTAGTTGATAGCAGCACCAGAGTAACTCAGCTTAAAAAAAGTCAATAAATGGCCTCCGCAGGGACTATAGTGCGGTACATTACTCAGGATGCCCTTTGGGTTCTACATAAAACTCTAAAGAAATCCTTGGCTCTCAACTTCTAGCACTTTCTTTCCACCCACACAGGATTTTCACTCATTCTCCAGATTCACCAGACGGATCAGCAATCTGATGGTACCTCACATTTTCAACACGTATTATCTAAATTTAAGACCCCACTTTTCTTCTTGACCACAGTAAAAGAGTCATTAGGGCAGTCTGACAGCTAAATTTGTCTGTGGAACAGGTTCCTGAAGAAGGTTGAAATGAAAAAAGGCAGAAAGTGATATGCTTTAAAAATAGAAAGTTCAGTGAGTAAAATTAAGTAGGTGGATTTCATCAGAAATGTTTTACAGTGATTGGATCCTTTAAGTAGAGTGTATGTCCCAGCTACCTGAACGTTTCATGGCGGGTATTTCTATTCAATTCCATTCCCAGATGGCTACTAAAATATCTTGAATTTAATGAGCAGCATAGTGTGTTTTTGCACAAATGAGTGTTATGACATAGTTGCTTGCAGCATGGGGTAAACGTCTCTTGTTCTGGTCTTACACATAGCAGAACATCTCAGAGATGGATTTTCTGCTCCACCACACAAAGTCCTGAGTGGCACACTGATTATTACACTACTTCAGATTCACTCCCTAAGCACCAATCAACTCTGCTGATGTGCTTGGCATGAATCATCTTTTCCCAATCACTGGCAACTAAAGATTTTCAACACTGGGTGCCCGGTTTCTGAGACTACCAGCTGCGACCATTTCCAGGCCAGATTCATGTTTATTGTAAACTTAAATATAGCTCAGTAGCACACATCTAAGAACAACGGAATTACTCACTGGTGTTATTGCCAATCGTGTTCCTATTCTTCAAACTGTTCTCTCATTTAAATTATCCAATTTCAATAATATAGTATTTAGCCGGTGGTGTATAATTTGAATGAGGGCTGATGGATGATGGATTCTTCAGTATACTATATTTAATTTTCACAAATGGGCCTCCATTAGGGCTTCTGAGCTCCCTGGGAAATTAACAAGGATGTGGGGCTGAAAATGGTTTCATCACTTTGAAAAACTTGTGTGAGTCCTAGTGGCTTTCACTTATTTATTTATTTATTTGTTTGTTTGTTTATTTACTTTATGAATAATGAAAGAAAAAACACAACCAAAAAAAAAAATTATTTTTTCACAAAGAAGTAGACAGTACAGGGATCCCTCACTACTTCGCACTTCAATTCATGCGGTTTCAGTGCATTGCTTTTTTTATATATATATTAATCCAATTAAAAAATGAAGAAAATTAAGGAAAACGTTGAGGAAAATGCTTAAAAAACAAGGCCAATTATGTAAAAAAAAAAAAAAAAAAAAAAAAAACTTCACAACAAACAACCCAAAATCTCCCATCAAAACTAGTTACAGTATATTGTTGTGAGGTGCGCATCTGAATGCCAGCACAGGCATGCATCTGTACGTGTGTGTAGTTATATTTTATTTACATCTTATGCATTACTTTTGAATGTTTAATCGTTATTATAAGTAGTTATAACGTTGAATATGTATTTATTGATATTATATACACATACACACGTACATATGTCAGTCAGAAGGGGATGGGGGGGGGCTGATCCTACTACAAAGATTTCGATGGTTGCGTGAGGATCCCAGTCCCAATTAACCGTGGAAAGTGAGGGATCCTTTTACTTGAATTTATACTTGTATAAATAAAGATACATAAATATATTCATTCATTCATTTTCTGAACCGCTTAATCCTAATTAGGGTCGTGTGGAGGCTGGCGTCCATCTCAGCTGACTCTGGGCCTTCACAAGGCATAGCACAAAGCATTTATATATATATATATATATGTGTGTGTGTGTGTGTGTGTGTGTGTGTGTGTGTGTGTGTGTGTGTGTGTATGTGTGTGCGTACAGGGATCCCTCACTTTCTGCAATTAATGGCTACTGAGTGAAGTAGGATCGAGCCCCCTAGCTGACATATATGTACATGTGTAAGTGTATATTATATCAATAAATGCATATTCAAAGCTATAAATGCTTATAATAGCAATTAAACGTTCAAAAATAATTCATAAAATGGAAATAATATATAAATACACACACACACACACTCAGATGCATACCTCACATAAAAATGTAAGTAATTTTGTTGGGTTGTTTTTTTGTTTTGTTTTTATTTGTTGGGGGGGGTACATAATTTTGTGCATTTTGCATAACTTTCCCCCTATTTTTCCTTATTTTCCTTATTTTTTTTTTCAGTGAATATTGTTGAAAAACCCACGATGCACTGAATCTGCATAAACTGAAGCACAAAGTAGTGAGGGATCACTGTATATATATATATATATATATGAAATATATATATATATATATATATATATATATATATATATATATATATATATATATATATATATATATATGTAAAAGTAAAAATAAAGGGCGAGGACGAGGTACACCCTGGACAGCTCGACAGGCCATCACAGTCGTTAAAAATTCAGAAGACAAATCCAGTACCCAGTTGAGATTAGAAAAATTTTGACAGGCAGCTGTTAAGTGAACAGACAAGTAGAGATAATATAAAAGTGAGAAAGGTAGAGCCCATACAAAAAAAAAAAAAAAAAAAAAAAAAAAAAACAGACTAGGAAAATTATTGGTAATGGTAAGGCAAACTGGGTAATACATAAAATAATCACAATCAGAATCACAAAGCTTGGTATAACTGTCCCCCCAGTGCAGCTAACTGGGTTATCAGAGACCTGCCACGTCACTCACTGTCTATGGTGAAAGGCTGTAAAAGAACCATTGCTAACTTTTGTCAACAGTAGGACGAATAGCCGTCAGCATGTTTCTGCCCTGCGATGGCCTGGCGAGCTGTCCAGGGTGTACTCTGCCCTCGCCCAGAGTTGGCGGAGATGTGTGCCAGCCTCCCTGAGACCTTAATTATGATTGAACGGTTGAAAAAAATGAATGAATAAATCAATGAAAGCTTAGAATAACACAGAATGACACAGAGCAATACTTCATGTAAAAGAATGGCAAACAAAGCCCTTTAAGCACCTGAGCTGGGATGCCATGTGCGTGGGATACAGATGTGATTGTGAGCATGTGACCAGGGTGTTGTTGTTCTGCAATATAGAGAAGCAGAGTTAACAATAAGTTGACTTCGTGTCAGTAAAAGTTCCACCTGCGTCTTGCGAAGCATCTGTCAAATCTGTGATACCGCCTAAACAGGCCTCACACAGGGCAGTTCTGACAGTGGTTCAGCACAGTTTCGAACTATGTTAGACTGCAATGACATTGTCTTGGCACCCTGATAGTATTCACTGTTGATGAGCACTGACACACTGCAAGATTTTCATGGCAGTTCACAAAAAAAAAAAAAAACATTTCTCCATCTAGCTGCTTTGTAGTTGCCATGTCACCTTTCACTACCCTAATGATCCACGTTCGATACAGCCTCATTACAACCTGCTCACACACTGTTTTTACCAACCGCTCATACTTATTTTGCCACACAACCATCATCTCAAACCATGCTGAACTGCCTTGAAAATCACCCCTATGTGAGGCCTGCTTTAGAGTGACACACTCTTGTACTAGGGGAAGTTGTGGTGGTGGCCTGGTGGTAAGGTGCTGGATCACTGATCCCAAGGTTGGGGGTTCAAGCCCCACTATCAACGGGTTGACACGCCCCCCCCCCCCCCCGCCCAGTGCAGATAACTGGGTTATCAAAGGTTGTTCATGTCTCTCACTGTCTATGGTGTGAGGTTCATGTAAAGGAACCATTGCTGACTTTCGTCAAGAGTAGCCGCACAGCCATTAGCGTGATTCTGCCCTGCAGTGGTCTGGCGAGCTGTGCAAGATTTACTCTGCCCTCGCCCAGAGTCGGCTGAGATGGGGACCAGGCTCCCCGTGATCTAATTGGGACCCATATATATATGTGTGTGTGTGTGTGTGTGTGTATACAGGGATCCCTCACTTTCCGCACTTAATGGGGACTGAGTGAAGTAGGATCGAGCCCCCTGGCTGACATATATGTACATGTATATGTGTATATAATATTAATAAATACATATTCAGTGCTATAAATGCTTATAATAACAATTAAACATTTAAAAATAATGCATAAGATGTAAATAAAATATAAATACACACACATACAGACGTGCATGCACTCAGATGCACACCTCACAACAATGTAACTAGTTTTGATCGGAGGTTTTGGGTTGTTTTTTTTGTTTCGTATTTGTTTGGGGAGGTTGCATAATTGGCCTTGTTTTTGTGGCATTTTCCTTAATTTCCTTATTTTTTTAATTCGATGAATACAGTATTTTTTTTAAAAAAACGTGATGCACTGAAGCCACATGCATTGAAGCGCGGAGTAGCGAGGGATCCCTGTATATATTATGCAAAGGGATATTCCTTTTGTAGTATTATAAGTTGTGCAACAATGTCTGGTCAAATTTCAGGGTGTACCCTGCCTTTGCGCAGGGTCAGCTGAGATGGGCTTCAGCCACCCTAAAAATCCAAAAATAAAAGGATATAGCAGTTCAGATAGTAATATGACATGATATAAATCAATACCGTCACTCATAATCACAATTCACGCAAAATTCTGTTGACATAGTGAATAGCGATTCTGGTTGTTATAATGGCACAGCTACATATTTCCTTGTATTTATATTAAATTAAGATAGTGCAAAGTGCTTCACAATTATTGTATGAATGCATGCTTTTTGAAGATATATTAAACTTATCGCTTTTTACCTTCATGAGTAGCCATGCAGCATGTCGTATGACTTCTGATCAGTTGGGAGAGTCGGTTTGAGGGCTACTTGGTCTCTACCCCTCAATCCCCAAAGAAAACAGTATACCATACCCTACACTGGAGTGTGCAGAAAGGAGAGGTAGGTCTCAGCGGGAATAATGGGATTTAGCGGGTTCGTTCATTCATTCATTCATTTTCTGAACCGCTTAATCCTAATTAGGGCGCGGGGAGGCTGGCCCCATCTCAGTTGACTCCAAGCAAGGGCGGGGGCACACCCTGGAAATCTCGTCAGGCCAACCATTCATACTCACACTTACACCATGGGGTGGTTTGGAACAGCCAGTTAACCTACTGCGCATGTTTTTGGACTGTGGGAGGAAACCGAAGTACCAATAGGAAACCCACACAAGCACGGGGAGAACATGCAAACTCCACACAGAAATGCCCGGACTGGGAATCAAATCCAGGCCTTCCTGCTATGAGGCAGACGTGCCAACCACTACACCGCCGTGCGGCCCAACACAACAGATTTATGTTCTTAATTGCATCCCTGGGGAAGCAAACACTATAGGTCAAAATTGCACCTTTAATGGAGTGTGGTTTCTCCAGGGTTCGAGGCAATAGGAAAACTAGGAGATTACAACTAAGATGACAGTTTCTATGTGATCTCAGGACAATATCAGCTCTTTATAAACATGACTTATGGGACCCTTAAGGAATAGAACTGTGTTGTTTATAAAGCAAAGCCAATGGGATGAACAGTGCATATTCATCGTCAATGCTAGGAACCTGAGACAAGACTCTCTCTGCTTATGTGTTGTATGAGGCTACAGAATTTTTGTGGATCTTGAATATCCAGTGACCAAATGGATTCTTTTGTGATTCTGAAACCTGCATAAGCCTTTCCATGGTCTCTTTGACAACAGGGTCAGAGGGTAACACCAGTATTATGACCCACTTTCAGAATTGAGATTACAGTTAACTCCCCTCAAAAGGATAAATATACAATTCCATATCATTTTTCAGGTGGAGAGTTAATTTAGAGCCCACCGGTGGTGCATGTGAGCAATGAAACTCTTTTCAGATGATGGAGAGAGAGGTGAGCACGGCATTGCATATGCAGTGTCATTAAGAAAACTTGCTACCTCTCAAAATGCAAAGATAGGAGGCACAATGGAGTTGCAAAACATTTTCCCAAAATACTTTAGATGGCTTAACCCACCAACCCCCCAACAACAACAACAACAAAAAAAAAACGGGAGTCTACCCTTAGCTGTAGGCACAAGCTAAGCTTCATTTATTTTTCCAAACAACTAAATGCTTTTAGGGTTTCAGGGACACTGGGCAAAGGCAGGGTACACCTATACCAGCTTACCAGACCATGTCAGGGCAACAAATACAAAACCTCAAACTCACATCAAGGGGAAATTTCGAACAGCCAACTAGAAACCAAAATACCTATAAGAAATCCAACATAAACATGGGAACGCAAACACACCCTCACCCCACCCAGGACTCAAATTCAGGATCTTCCTGCTGTGAAGCAGTAGTGCTAACCACTGTGTACACCACTGTGCCACCCAGACTGCATGCAATCAAACATTTCCAAGTTGATTAAGTTAGAAAAATTTAGGCATTGATGGATGGATAATTCTTCAACACTGCATCCAATAGTAATTTTGGGCTGTCCACTTCTAACAATACATTCATTCATTTTCTACGTCACCTAATCTTAATTAGGGGTCGTAGGGACGCTGGTGCCCATCTCAACCGACTCTGGGCGAGGGTGGGGTACACCCTAGACAGCTTGGCATGGCAGGAATACTTGTAGGAAACCCACGCAAGCACTACAAATACATGCAAACACCACACAGAAACGTTATGAGCCCTGGAATTAACCAAGGACCTTCCTGCTGTGAAGCAGACGCAATAACCACTGCACCACTGTGCCGCCCCCTTTTAAAATAAAGTAAATGTTTAATTTTTTGAAGATTTCAAACTGGAATGTAGCTATCACTTATTTACCAAGTGTTAATGTTGCGGGGAGGGTGGCGCACCCCTGCCCTCTTAAAAACACCAGAAAAACACACAACTGAACGCTGGAGTCCACTTCGGGTGAGTAACCTCGACGCCTGCCTCAGGCGGAGTCGTATGAGGGGGTGGGGCAAAGCCTCCGGGACCCCCACTCCATGATAGGGGTGAAATCCTGGAGCAACCAGGTCGGGCGTGATAGGGTGAGCGACGCGGGCGGTGCAAAGGTGTCGGACACCAGCTGCTTTCGGTCACCTCGGTTGAATCTGAGGCCGTCGGTCCGGGTCGGCACATGGACTTGACTTCCCTGCGGGACGACTCTCACCTGCCTCTGGTATCAAGGGAGCTTAGTCTGCTTGGCATCGGCATTGTGGCCCTCTCTGATGTGCGGAGGCCTGGGTCCGGCGAGACAAGTGTCGGTGGGTACACCTACTACTGGTCTGGCCGGGCCGACGGTCTTCACATTCAGGGAGTGGCCGTCGCTGATCGATTGGCTCCCTTGGTATCGGAGGTGGTCCCGGTCAACGAGCGTATAATGCGACTAAGGGTGACTCACACGGTGGGGACACTCTCTACCGTCGCAGTGTCCGCTCCGACCGGGGTGAGTGATCGATCCATGAATGAAACCTTTTACAACCAGCTCAACTCGGTGGTGTCGGGGGTTCCGGGAAGGGACATCCTGATCATACTGGGGGACTTCAATGCGACCACTGGCACTAACCGGGATGGCTATGAAGCATGTGTCAGTCCTCACGGCTCTGGAGGCCTCAATGAAAACGCCTTAATCCTTCTTGGCTTCGCAAAAAGTCGGGGCTTAAGGATTGATGGCTCTTGGTTCCAGAGATCGGATCCGCAACGCTGGACTTGGTACTCCAAGACAGCCTCACTAGGTAGGAGATCGACCATGTTCTCGTAGGTAGTCGCTGGTGGCTGGTCCAGAACTGCCGTGTCTTCAGAAGTGCCCAGCTCTTCTCGGGAGACCACGGGCTTCTGGTGGCGACTCTGAAGATCCGCTTCAGGCGCCCACCAGCTAGTCAAATGTGACTTGACGTGAGCCGACTCGGGGACCCTGGTGTGGCTTATGAGTTCACCAGTAGGCTTGGGGAATCCCTGGAGGATCTGGACACGGGTGCAGGCAAGGAGGATCTCTGGGTTGGTTTCAGAGACTGCATCCTGGAGGTGTCCCGTGGCTGCATACCGGGGTCACCCAGACGACCGGGAACGACCATCTCCTCTGAGACCATCGACGTCATCGAGAGACAGGCTCGACTCGACGGCAGAGCTGGACTGGCCAGGGACCTGAAGCGTGAAGCCGTCAAGGCGGTGCGAAGAGATCGGGAGGCTGCGGTCCGCAATCTCTGTGAGAAAGTCGACGGCCACTTAAATTCGAGTGACTCTCGCCCGGCTTACAGAGCATTGTGGAGCCGCCGTTCCTCTCGGTCCACATCGCAATGCCAGATGGTGAAAGCTGCAGATGGTAGTGTCCTTACCGAGGAATCTGAAGTGAGGACTCGTTGGGCCGAGTACTTTGAGGAGTTGTATCGTGCTGACCCTCCCACCCAGAGCCTGGCTGTCGGGGATGTTGAAACTCTTGTTGCCGACCCTCCCCTAGGCTGTGACCCACCAACTCTTGAGGAAACTCGGAGGGCGATGTGGTGCTTGGCGGATGGCAAATCTGCGGGAGTTTGTGGTATCCAAGTGGAAATGCTGAAGGCAGGAGCTCAGGCTGTCCTCAGGTGGCTGTTCATTCTCGTGTGCTCTGTGTGGAGCACTGGTGTCATCCCAGCTGACTGAAAATGGGGCATTGTCCTGATCTGGAAGGGGAAGGGTGATACCTGAGAATGCAAGTTACCGGGGGGTTACTCTCCTCTCAGTTCCGGGCAAGATCTTCACACGGATTCTACTGGACAGGATCCGACAGCAGCTTCTAGCGCACCAGTGCCCTGAACAGTCCGGGTTTACACCGAAGAGGTCTACCGTTGACTGCATCCTGGCGCTCCGCGTCCTATCTGAGCGCTTGTTTGATAGGGGGTTCCTTGCTGCCTATATAGACTTTCGCAAGGCGTTCGACTCACTGGATAGGGAGGCCCTCTGGGGCATACTTCGTCTACGTGGGATCCCGTCGGCTCTAGTCCGGCTGATATTGTCGCTGTATTCTGGGACAGAGAGTGCTAGGAGGTGTGGGGGCTCCACCTCTGACTTCTTTTCAGTCAAGACCGGAGTGAGGCAGGGAAGTGTTCTGGCTTGCACTCTCTTCAGTACTGCAATGGACTGGATCATAGCAGCAGTATCGGGTGGATCGGCCTGAGGTGTGTCGTTCGGTGAGGTTCGGATTACTGATTCGGACTTTGCCGATGATGCAGTGATCTTCGCGGAGACGGTGGATGTTCTGACGGAGACTCTCTGTTCGCTGGGTGAGAAGGCGGAACCGCTTGGTTTATGAAACCAAGAGTCAAGCTTTCGGTGACCTCTTGGATGCTGCTCTTGACTCGATCGCTGTGGGTCGTGAAAGAGTAGAGATCGTGGAGTCTTTCACTTACCTTGGCAGCGCAGTTCATCGTTCCACTGATTGCAGGGCCGAGATCAATCGTCGACTTGGCCTAGCCTACGGGGCGATGAACTCGCTGGACAGGACCTTGTGACAGTCGTTCCCTTGTGATCCTTGTCTCGCTCTACTCTACTCGAGCGAGACATGGACGCTCACGGTTGAGCTTGGATGACAACTGGACTCCTTCATTATGACTTCCATTCGCCGCATCTTCGGATACCGCTAGTGGGACTTTGTTACCAACCGGAAGGTGCTCGAGGATGCGGGGATGGTAAGAGTAACCTGCTTGATCCGTGATCGTCAGCTGCGCTACTGGGTACTTGGCGCGTTTCCCGCCTTCGAACCCAACACATCGGATCCTGTCCGTTCAGGATCCTAGGAGCTGGAGCCGATCGCGGGGACAGCCGCATGCGATGTGGTTGTGGGCCCTGCGCAGGCCTGGTCGATCGCCAGGAGACGGCCGGATGAGTGGAGGCGGCTGGTGGACACAGCGAAGTGCCGTCCCGGCGCATGCCCTCATACCTGACCTAACCTGGAGGGTGGCGCCCATCCCAGCCGACTCCAGGCGAGGGCAGAGTACATCATGGACAGCTCACCAGGCTTTGCAGCTCCTCTGCAAAGTCAGCAATGGTTCTTTACATGAACCTAACACCATAGACAGTGAGAGACATGGCTGGCCTTTGATAAACCAGTTAGCTGCACGGGGGGGGGGGGGGGTTGGGGGGTTGGGGGGCAGTGACAACCTGTGGAGAGTGGGGCTTGAACCCCTAAACTTAGGATCAGTGATCCAGAACCTTTACCACCAGGCCACCACCGCCCGTGTTATGTTGTTCTATTGTTTTAACCCCCTTCCTCCCTCACACACACTTCATAATAAACAGACTCTTAGTATCAGTAGCAGACTCCACATGTGGTTGAACATCATATATCCTATATTATAAAATCAGGCAAACATTAGATTTCCAAATGTCCATATCTAAAAAAAAAAAAAAAAAGCCATAAAGCATCACAGCTAGGGAGATAGGTTTTGTTTGATTTCTTATCTAGGCAGTTATCTCAGGGACCTACTTAACAGGCGTATGAGTGGGTTGCCGAGTTTCCATGGTAATGGTGTTTTCTGCTAACGCTGTTGCCCACTTCTGTATCTTCTGTGTTGAGGGTGACACCCTGTGGGAGAAGTATGACAATACTTTAACCACATTGCTCACTTTTTTGAGATGCACTTGAAATGATAGAAACATAAACTGCAGAAGGTCTAATATAAGAATCAATTCCTCCACTTCTATATTTTTTTAAACAAATTCTGGTCTCAGGTCCAGGTGTTTCTGTGTGGAGTTTGCAAGTTGGTGGCTGGGTTTCCTCCAGGTACTCCAATTGCCCCTGACAGTCGAAAGACATGCATATTAGGCTGTTTGGTTGTTTCAAATTACACCTCGGTGTGAGTGTAAATGTGTGCTTTCCCTGTGATGGACTGGAGAACTCTTCAGTTCACTCATTTGTACAAGAAAAAAGGCCCGTCCATACACTCATTCATCACTCGTTTACCGAACTTCTTAATCCTATTTGAATTACAAGGAACCTGGAGTCTATCTCAGCTGACACTCGGCGAAGGCAGAGTACACCCTGAACAGCTCTGCAGACCATTACAGGGCATACACTTACACACAACCATTTACACTCACACTTGGAACAGTCAATTAATCTAACGTGTATGTATTGTGCATATATTTGAACTGTGGGAGAAAACATAAGTACCTGAAGAAAACCCATACAAGAAAGGGGAAAACTTTACACAGAATGCGTAAACCCAGGACGTGATCCTAGGACCTTCTTGCTGTGAGGAGGTTATGCTAAACACTAGATTACTGTGGTGCCTGTGCCAAAGCAAAAGTAAGCGAAACAGCAAAACCCTGAATATCTACTGCATACAATCGAGCAACTGAAAGTCTCCATCATTGAGGATAATTACCGGTAAGTAAAAAGGTCAATCTATTACAGGGCTAACAGAGAGAATTATGGCGATGATGGTGATGATGATGATGATGATGATGATGATGATGATGACGATTATTACGGTGATGATGACGATGGTGGTGGTGATGATGAAGATGATGGTAATAATAATGGTGATGGTGATAATAATGGTGATGATGGTGATAATGATAGTGATGATGATGATGATGATGATGATGATGATGATGATGATCTTCTTCTTCTTCTTCTTTTCCTTTCAGCTGTTTCCTTCGGGGGTCGCTATAGCAAATGATCTGCCTCCATCTCACCCTATCCTCTGCATCTTCTGCTCTTACTCCAACTACCTTCATGTCCTCCTTCACCACATCCATAAATCTTCTCTTTGGTCTTCCTCGAGGCCTTCTGCCTGGTAGTTCCAACCTCAACATCCTACTACCAATGTACTCACTATCCCTCCTTTGTACATGTCCAAACCATCTCAATCTAGCCTCTCTGACTTTGTCTCCAAAACCTCTTACATGTGCTGTCCCTCTAATGTACTCATCCCTGATCCCATCCACCCTCGTTACTCCCAAAGAGAACCTCAACATTTTCATCTCTGCTACCTCCAGCTCTGCCTCCTGTCTTTTCCCCAGGGCCACTGTCTCTAAACCATACAACATCGCTGGCCTAATCACCGTCTTGTACACTTTTCCCTTCAATCTTGCCGATACTCTCCTATCACACATCACACCGGACACTTCTCTCCAACCATTCCAACCTGCCTGCACACGCTTCTTCACCTCTTTTCCACACTCTCCATTGCTCTGGATTGTTGAGCCTAAGTACTTAAAATCCTCCACCTTCCTTATCTCTGCTCCCTGTAACCTCACCGTTCCTCTTGGGTCCTTGCCGTTCACACATGTACATGTGTATTCTGTCTCATTGAGACTAACCTTCATTCCTCTCCTTTCCAGGGCATACCTCCACCTCTCTAGATTTTCCTCCACTTGTTCTCTGCTCTCACTACAGATCACAATGTCATCTGCAAACATCAATGATGATGATGATGATGATGATGATGATGGTAATAATGATTATTATAATAATGACCATTTTCCTCCACTTAATCCGGGGTCGGTCGAGGGGGCAGCAGGTCAAGACCACCTGCTCCCTCGCCACTTCCTCCAACTTTTTCGGGGGGACACTAAGGCATTCCCAGACCAACCGTGAGATATAATCCCTTGAGTGTGTTCTAGGTTGTCCCCGGGGTCTCTTTCCCAGTGGACATGCAATAAACACCACACCAGGGAGGTGTTCAGGTGGCATTCTTACCAGATTCCCAAGCCGCCTCAAGAGACTCCGTCAAACATTCCCAGGAGACCCTAACTGCTGGCTTGGGCTTGCCAGGTCTGGAGGGCGGGCTCCCCTTCCATAAGAGCCAACTCACCACCAGGTGGTGATCGGCTGACAGCTCAGCTCCCCTTTTCACCCACGAGTCTAGAACATGTGGCTGTAAGTCTGGTGACACGACTACAAAATCGATCATCAAACTGCAACCTTGGGTGTCCTGGTGCCAAGTGCACTTATGTACCCCTCAATGTTCAAGCATGGTGTTTGTGATGGACAAACTGTGATGAGCACAGAAGTCCAAAAATGAAACACCATCCAGTTTCTTACTGGAGAGGCTGCAGCTACCGATCACATCCTTACAGGTCACACTATTGTTGGCCACATGGGCAGTGCAGTGTTCCAGGATAACAAGGGTGTCCCCAGAGGGAACGTTGTCCAATACACCCCCAAAAGACTCCAAGAAGGGTGGGTACTCTGAACTGTCATTTGTTTCATAAGCAAAAACAACAATCAGGACCCATCCGCCCACCCGAAGGCAGTAGGAAGCTACCCATTTGCAAACGGGGAGAACCACAACTTGTGGGCACTGACACGGGGGAAATATGCTTACACTAACTTGCTGCCTCTCCCCATGAGCAACTCCAGAATGGAATAAGGTCCAGCCCCTCTCAAGATGGGTGGTTCCAGAGCCCAAGCCATGCATTGAGGTGAATGTATTACTATGTAGTATATCTAGTCTAGAATATCACTATATCTAGTTGGTATCTCTCAACCTCACGAACCAGCTCAGGTTCCTTCCACACTATAGAGTGTCCCGAGTCAAAGTCAGTAGCTGATGATCAGTCCGACAGAACCCATGCCTTTGGCTGCCACTCAAGTCACACTGCACCCAATCCCTATAGGCCCTCCCATAGGTAGTGGGTTCATGGGAGGGCGGATCCATGCCTTCTTTTCTGTCTGGACCTGGCCGGGCTCCATGGGCAGAAGCCCAACCCCCATGCACTCACCTTCAAGCCAGTCCCCAGAGGGGTAACCCTAGTGACCCGCAGCCATACGTGTCCTTTTATGTTTCTCCATAGAAGTTTTGGACTGATCCAGCGATTCATTCATTTCTTTTCTGAACTGCTTAATCATAATTAGGGTGGCGGGGAGGCCGGTGCCCATCTCAGCTGACTCTGGGCGAGGGCAGAGTGCACCCTGGACTATCAGAGTTCCCCAGGCAGAAACACACTGACAGCTATGCTGTATGTTGTCGAAAGTCAGTAATGGCTCTTTTACATGAACTATGCACAAGTGAGAGAGACATGGCTGCACTTTGATACCCAGTTAGCTTCACTGGGGGGACAGCAGTAACAACCGCTGACAGTGGGGCTCGAACCCCCAACCATCGGATCGGCAAGCCAGCACCTTACCACCGAGCCGTGAACGATTCATAACTCCCATATTTATTTCACATTCCGCACAGCAGGTGGCGGTAGCGGGTTCTCTCACGGCTCCGTAGGCTTCAGAGAAGAAAAGTATTTGACCTCTGACCTCAATATGGCGACGTCCAGTAAACATGAATGTGAATCTCATATGAAAGCGTGGATATTTATCTCGGAATATCTGTGAACATGCAACGAGCTGGGGAGAAACAGGGTTACCACTAAATTTAATGTTGTTTTACTAACAACTAGTGTATTAAATAGTATCTTGCCAGTTGTCATGGAGCTTTTACAGAGCTCTCTTCGCAATGTTTTATTGTTTGCTGGCATCGTTCGTCATATTAAGATATGCAGAATAAAGAGAAGAAGTCAGGGTTATACAGAAACGTGTACTTTAATTAGACACAGATGGATAAAGACTGGCTGTGTGTCTAATATACACTGCATGAGGGAGTTCAGTTCCTCAGCTCAGGAGGTAAATGCTGCAGCACTAATGGGTGGGTCTGGGCTTCATCTGAAAGCTTGTTACCTCAAATAAGAATGTAACTCAATCAGTGAAGTTTTTAAAAAAATTATATATGTATATATATATATATATATATATATATATATATATATATATATATATATATATTCAGCTTCTTATTATGTGTTCCTTGGTCCAAGTGCTCATTGAAGTCTCTTTATTCTGTAACAGCAGAATGTTGACATGTCCCAGTTCCCTGTGGATAAGATAAGAAACTTCAGCATCATTGCTCATATTGACCATGGGAAAAGCACCCTCGCTGACAGACTGCTGGAAATAACAGGTGGATGGTATCACTACAGGCACCTTACAAACAACAAGACTAAACATACAGATTATTTTCCAAAATTGTACATACAGGGCTGCTGAATTACTTTTTATTTCTTTTTTAAAGGTGCTTTTATAAAAATAACAGACTGAGATTACAAGTTATTATACAGCAGTGCTTCTCAAATAGTGGTGATGTGATGCCAAGGCGGGTGTGTATGCAATACAGTACTGTACAAATTTAAATGTAATTGCACATCCACTACAGTAGGTAGCAGTGGCGCTCTCATTGCCGCGCAATGGTGTTCGTAGTGGTTTTTTTGGACCGAGCAAACGATATGAAATTCAGCCAACAACCCCTCAAGAACAACATGGAAAAAATTTCTAACAGGCAGATTAAAAAAAAAAACAGATTAAAAAACAATGTCAATGAAGTTTTTCTTTATTGTCAGTTGAACTATATTTCTTTCTTTTTTTTGTTTTGAATGTTATTAAAGATACAGTGTTATGCAGAGGTGTAATAATAACAATTTTATAGACAAATAATACCATTTCCTCCTAGAGGGGGCGTCACAGAAAATAATTGAGACGCACTGCTATACAGTATGAGGGCCAGTATCTATTTATAGACTTGCAGATGGCCTACAGTAAAGAATGGCTGAGAGTTCTCTGTACAGACCGAGCATACATGGTTCGGATGCATTGTATAATTATGGCCTTGTTTAATTTACTTCTGGCACTGTTATTTGGACGCTTCTGCACAAGGAGTCTTCTTTCAGGTCTCTGAAGACTTTGGTGCTGTTAAAACACCACTTCTGATTCACCAGCGCATTGAGTCTCCCCATATGGGTGGAATTTGCAGGTATAATCAGGAAGTGATTTAGACT
>CM045733.1:63287500-63322500 GCA_024760905.1 Plotosus lineatus | reverse complement strand
GCCATCACAGCCACACATGTGTCAAACCCAAGGCCTACGGGCCAAATCCGGCCCACTAACTCATTTTATGTGGCCCGCATGAGTTTTCAAAGATTATGATTATCATCAACTATTACTATGAAACCTAATTCATCATCCTTTCCATCCACCATCCATTCCACTAGGTGGCAGCAGCAACCTTTTTCAAGTAAAAATGGTTATTCATGACTCAAAAAAGATTGCATGCTTGCTTATCACTGTTAAGCTTTGTCAGAAAATGCAAGCAGAGAGGAAACAAGGTCAAATTTGTCAACAAATAATTTTGCGATGGGTTGATTTTTAGAACAGATGTTCAGTGATTTATTCGGCCCTCGATCACCTTTAAATTTAGTGTTTTGGCGCTCAGTAAAAATGAGTTTGATACCCCTGCTCTCTCTAACATGATATTATCAAATCAAATTATAGTATATGATGATGATGGCATAAGGCTTCATCAGTAAAAGTTTCAAAAGAAGTACAGTAAAACCTCCGCTGACGAACGCTTAAACTCACGAACTTTTCGCCTCAAGAACATTAAATTTGCGAGCATATAGTCTCTGCTGATGAACTAGTTTTCGGCGGACGAATCAAACCACGCGGTCGAACAGCGCCACGGTGGCGGCCACGAGAAGCTGACGCACGCTCATGGCGTCACAGTTCGTCACCCCCTTTCTTTGAATGCGGAAGTGGTTTGTGTTTGATAGACATTTTGGACCATATTGAGTGTACTTTTGCTATTATGGGACCGAAAAAGACCCCACCACAGGCGGAGATCATTGAAAAACACGAACGAGGTGTGCGTTTGTGTGACTCAGCGTCCCAGTACCAGTACGCTAAGTCTACCATTGCTCCCATCCTTAAGAACAAGGAAGCTATTAAGGGTGCGTGTGTGGCTAAGGGTGTTTCCAAACAGTAGGCGTTTCCAAACACTCCTTACAAACAGTAAGTCCCTCCCTCCCTCCTCCTCCCACTCCATTCCATCAAGCCGTCAACTACCATCACAAAGGTAAATAAAACCACTTTATTATACAGTACAGTTTATTTCTTTAATTACAATACAATAGCACATTTATTATACATAAAATAAGGTATATTTTTGTGTAGTTTTAAGGCTTATTTAGTAGAAAATTATGTTTTATGGGGACCTGGGAACGGATTATTCTCATTTTAATGGTTTCTTATGGGAAATAAATGTTCGGAAGACGAACTTTTCGCCTTACACACACTTTCTGGGAACCAATTATGTTCGTGAGCTGAGGTATCACTGTATACTGTAGATCATTTATTTGTGGTGATTCCCACCCCCCACCCCCAGTGCAGCTAACTGGGTTATCAAAGGCGGGCCATGTCTCTCACTGTCTATGACGAGAGGCATGTTATAGAACCATTGCTGACTTTCGTAAAAGAGGAGCTGCAAAGCCGTCAGCGTGTATCTGTCCCTTGCTAAAAGGGTTGTGTCAGGAAGGGCATCCGACGTAAAAAAAAAAAAAAACTATGCCAAAACAAACGTGCGAATCATTCGCTGTGGCGACCCCTGAAGAACGGAAAAAGCCAAAAGGAAAGCTCTCATCTCAATCTCTCTTTACCCAAGTATTGAATTTAAACATATTTTTCTGTTGTTCATAATAGTTGATGCTGTTTTACATGGTTTCAACTGCATTTATTTTTATTTGACACTATTAAAGGGCATACAAGCACAAACAGTGGCAAACTTCTACTTGGCGTTTGAAGCTCAGCTAACCATCATACCAGTTATTAATAAAGTAAGAATATATTAATATATTACAAATTGGATGTTTGTAAATTGGATTTGGATGTTGATATTGTTATTTAAAGTTTGTATGATTAATACTGTAATAATAATAATTATTATTATTTTATTATTATTTTTTTTTTTTGTAATCAGATTGATTTGAAAAATGCAGATCCTGACAGAGTGGAAAAGCAAATTGAAAAGATGTTTGATATTCCTGGTCAGGATTGTATCAGGGTGAGCATGAGTTAAATTTTTGTTATGTTCTCTGTGCCTTTTTGTGTTTACAGTAATGTTAACTTTTCTTTTGGCTATACAGTGATCCCTTGCTACTTCATGCTTCAGTTTCTGCGACTTCAATGCATTGTGGGGTTTTCAAAAAATTTCTTCTTTAAGGAAAAATAGGGAAGAAGTTAAGGAAAATGCTGCAAAACAAGGCCAATTATGCAAAAAAAAAAATCCAAACAAACAACCCGAAACCCCCCCAACAAAACTACTTACATTTTTATGTGAGGTGCACACACATCTGAGTGTGTGCAAGTGTCTGCATGTGTGTGTATTTTTATTTTATTTACATCTTACGCATTATTTTTTAATTTTTAAATTGTTAATGTAAGCATTTATAGCATTGAATGTGTATTTATGGATATTATATATACATGTACGTATACGCCAGTCCGAGAGATCGGTCCTACTTCGCCGAAATCGGCGTTCGCAAGGGGTGGTCTCAGTCCCCATTAAGTGTGGAAAGTGTGGGATCCCTGTACTGTATTAATCCTTCAATGAAATGGCATCTTTCTTTTCAGATTTCTGCAAAATTAGGCACAAATGTTGACCGAGTTCTTCAGGAGGTTGTGAAGAGAATACCTCAGTGAGTTTTTATCTAATTTTTTTAAGTCCAACCAACTTTTCATCTGGTTATCTGAAGTATATGATAAAAAAAATGTGTGTGTGTCTGTATATGTATATGTATATCAGACACAAACAGCACAAACACATTCCTTTCTTCAGCTCCATCATTTTTTCAGTATTTTCCTTTGTGCGTTTATACTTTCAGTAGATTTCCCAGGTCCTGCAGTAGCCTGTTAATGGAAAAATATAAAAGAAATCATACACATCACAAGAACCATCGTAAAAATCTTAGAAACGTTCAGAGCGGGTGTTCTGTGTGCTGAGACTGATGCACACTCTGCCGACTGTTGCTGAATAGATCTTGTTAGAGTTTGTGCTGCAACTGAGTGCAATTATGGATTTGAAATTTCATTTTGTTTGTGAACCCTTTTGTTCAAAATGGAGCCAAAATATAATTTGGGAAGTAGTTGTTCAGAATTATTGAATCATTTGTAAAATCCTATTAAATAGTAGTCAGTACACAGCTGCCATCATTTAAAGAGTTTCTGATTAACCCCAAATAAACTTTGGCTACTGTAATAAGAATTTCCTAACTTTACCTAAGTGGCATCTAAAAGAAAAAACAAGTGCGCCATGTTTTTTTCTGATTACAGCAGTCACTTGAGGTTAAACTTGAAATTTTTTCACGACTTCCCCAAAGTGCTTACAAAAAAATCACAGGGATCTCACTGTTCAAAGTTATTAGTGAGGAGAAAAGTACAAAATAATTTCCAAGGCATTACATGACATAAACCTTAAAGAAAATATTGCACAATACAAACAACTGCATGTCGCCTTCAAAACTGGTGTGAAGACAGTAGGACAGGGGTCAGGAACCTTTTTGACTCAGATAGCCAAAAAAACAATTTAAAATCTAATCCTCTGAGAGCCAAATGTATTTTTTAATACTGAGACCAACAATTTTCGAGTATAATAAGACTGAATTTATTTTAAACAACATTGTTATAACGAAGTTATTTATTAATAAGAAAAGTACTTCTAGTATTAATGCCATTTCTGGTGCTGCATGGTTTTGCTGATGGCTTTATAGTCTGGTTAATACGTGCTGAGGTTCAGCTTCATGCGGGCATTTAGGCTTCGATCTATTAGACGTGACCGCAGGTTGGTCTTGATGCTTTTCAGGTGCGAGAAGGACTGGTCGCGTGCACATGTAGAGCCAAACGTGGTCAATATGACAGGACTCACACGCTGCAGTGTTTATGTGACAGGAAGCGCGTCCCAAGTTTTGGCAATCAGCTGGTCTGCGGGTTGAAGTTTTTTCATGTCTGTCCATTTGTGTTTTGCTTGCCAGCTCTGCTTGGCTTCTTGCACATGAGTTGATCAAAACGAGGGAAATTTACCTCTTTACCTAAAAACAACTTGCGCAGGCTGTTGCATATAATCCAATAAAATTAGAGTTTCGAGGTATCGGCCCCGCCCACACACTGGAGTATAGAAAGGATTGGCTCTTCGCAAAGTCAATTAACTGCATGTCTGTTAGGGTCTGATCAGACTAAGGTTGGACTTTTTGGCCGTAATTCTCAAAGTCAAACATCTCAAATGCTGGTGTGTTGACATGCTTCTGGCACCATTGGCCCTTGCATGTATCCGCTCTCTCTTCACGAGGGCAGAATCCCTTCTAGACAGGTCACTGTCCATCACAGGGCAGAAACATGCTGATGGCTATGCAGCTACTCGTGATGAAAGTCACCAATGGTTCTTTTACATGCCTCTCACCATAGACAGTGAGAGACATGGCCGGCCTTTGATAACCCAGTTAGCTGCACTGGGGGGAGGAGGGGGGGGCGAGGGACAACCCGTGGAGAGTGGGGCTTGAATCCCCAACCTTAGAATCAGTGATCCAGCACCTATACCACTAGGCCACCACTGCCCATTCTCAACTGTATATTTGGTGCTAAAACACCACACAGGGCACATTAGTAAAACAACATCATAGTCATGGTGAAGCATGGTAGTGGCGGCACCATTCCAAATCCATATCAATTTTCTTGCAGAACCTTTAGGACTCTGCGAAAACACTGAACATTAATAAGAATTTAGTCTTTCGGCTTGATAATGACCTAAATCAGCAGAAAAATGGCTTCAACAGATGAAGATTCTGCCAGAACCCAGACTAAAGCCCATTGAAAATTGGTGGGGTCACCTCAAGAAAGTTGCGCACAGACATGGACCACTCTGGCAAGGAAAGTGAGCAAAAATTGCTATTTGTGCTATGCTGATAGTCTCCTACTCCAAAAAAAAGACTGAATGCTTTGTTAAAATTGAAAGATGCTGGTGAATAAATCATATTAAAGGAGAATAAAGTTCTGAAATTATTGAGATTGGTCATGGTGCACAGACATTTTATATCTACTGTAATTGTGGATTTTATCAAAGTACTATATGTTAATTTTCTTTATGTTGAATTTTTTTTTTTTTTTTTTTTTGCAGACCCACAGCTAAGCTTGAGGAACCGTTTAAAGCCCTGGTCTTTGACTCGACTTATGACCACTATAGAGGAGTAGTAGCCAATATCGCTTTATTTAGTGGACAGGTCTCTAAGGGGGACAAAATTGTATCCGCCCATTTGGGAAAGACGTACGAGGTCAATGAACTGGGGGTTCTGAGGCCAGATGAACAACCGACTGAGAAACTGTAAGAAACTCGGATGAACATATAAACACTATTACTGGATTTTTGTTTACCTCAAAATATTATTCCATTGTTTTTGCTCAGCAGATTTAGTCAAGCATTATTATTTTCATTCAATCTTCCCATTACCAACATTATCTCTGACCCACACTAGTTGCAACCCCATTCCATGCACACAGCCAGTGTTATTCAGGTGTTATTTTTATCTATGAATTGTTGTTGCTACATTTATTTTGTGCCCTTATACTCTTACTTTTGATCACAGCTATGCAGGACAAGTGGGTTACATCATTGCTGGCATGAAGGAAGTGAAGGACGCTCAGATAGGAGACACATTCTATCTCCAAAAGCAGCCAGTAGAGGCGCTGCCTGGCTTTAAGCCTGCTAAGTCCATGGTCTTTGCAGGTATATAGCTTTCAGTTAAAGATTACAAAGGATTTCTGGAATTCTCCCCAATAACACATGTTTTCTTGAATCAGTTGCATTGCAATACAGGGATCCCTTGCTACTTCACGCGGCTTCAATGCATCGCGTTTTTGTTTTTTTAATATTCATCGGATTTAAAAATAATGAAATTAAGCAAGAATAGGGGAAAATGTTAAGAAAATGCCGCAAAAACAAGGCCAATTATGCAAAAAAAAAAAAACCTAAACAAACAAAAAAACAACTCAAACCCCCCCCCCCCCCCCATCAAAACTACTTACATTTTTGTGAGGTGCGTATCTGAGTGCGTGCACGCGCATCTGCGTGCATGCATCTGTATGTGTGTGCATTTATATTTTATTTACATCTTATGCATTCTTTTTTAATGTTTAATTGTTGTTATAAACAATTATTGCATTCAATATGTATTTATTGATATTATATACACATATACATGTACATATACGTCAACGGGAGGTTGGGGGGTTAATCTTTCTTCGTAGAATTTGGTGGTCGTGGTAGGATCTCGGTCCCAATTAACCGCGGAAAGTGAGGGAACCCTGTATTCCGATTGGTCTTCTTTACTAATCATCTAAAGGAAATGGTGAGACATGTTTACCATAACAATCATGTTATTGTTACTACATCATATACACTGTAGAGTTGCTGACTCTGTGAAACTTATATAGCTTGTATAACTTAAATGAATGCTGTAATCCTTTATTTGTGTTTTTACTTTTGTACAAGACGTCAGTGACCAGGCGAATCCCAAAAATGCGTCATACTATTGAATTTGTTGAGGGAATCGAAAAAAGTGTTTTTTTTTTTTTTTGTAAGAAGAAAAGAATGAACTGCTGTAACTGAAATAGCTCTACGTTATATTAATAGTATCTAACTTTGGGGTCTACAAGCCTATTCTTGGGGTCTCCAACCCTATCTACCTTCCTGCAGGCGTTATCACCAACCAAAATCGAATACATCTCTTAATTATTATTTCACTTTATTACTTTACTTAACTTATTATCAACTTCTTATGGTAATAATCAGATGGCCAGGTGTGCATAACTAAGGTTGGAGCTAGTCTTTTGGAAGGTAACTCTAGACAAACAGAATTTTGAGATCTGTTGCTTTGTCCTCTGTTGAAATAATTGTATGTATTGTATGTGTGGTAGGTATATACCCCACAGATCAGTCAGAGTATCCGTCCCTACGCAGCGCAGTGGAGAAGCTCACTCTGAATGACTCCAGTGTGATGGTGCAGAGAGACAGCAGCATGGCGTTGGGAGCTGGCTGGAGGTCTGGATTTCATTTCTTCATGTTTTTACATCTGCTCTCAGTCCTCCCATATTTTATGTTGGAATAGGATTACAGTGGAACCTCAATTTACGAAAGCCCCAACAAACGAAAAATCCAGATTACGAAACGCATTTACCTAAAATTTCCCTTTCTGGATATGAAACAAATTCATGTTACGAAAGCGCTATCTCAAAAATTCAAACAATCCGCGAGTTGCTCTCCCATGTTGATCTCCCAACATCCCACCCCGCTGGGCTCCCATTGGCTATCTTCCAACCTCCTGCCCCGCTGACCTCCCATTGGCTAGTAGGGATGACGCAGCTCCCTCCCATCGGCTATTATGGAGCTGCATCTCCGTAAAGGGTAGAGTTACTGTTGTTTCATGAGTTTTTCTAGTGTGCTCACTGCAACTTTATTTTTTGGCTCAGGCTTTTAACCTAGCATAAACATTTGTAAGATTATAGCTCTGCTAAGAAGACATGGTCAACACACGTGCGTGCGTGTGTGATTCCTGGTGCGAGTGAAAAGAAGGCGCGGGCTCGTGGCATGTGGTTGAGTGATATCGCAAAGGAATATGGCCAAACCCGTCTACCATCGTTACGATATTGAAGCAGAAGGAGGCCTTAAAAGGTATGCTTTTATAATTTTTAAAGGGTTTAGGAGGTAGTATTGGGGGCCTTGGAATGAATCACACGTTTTACATGTAAAATGTGACTCAATTTACGAAAAATCCAGGTTACAAAACCACTTCTGGAACGGATTAATTACGTAAATTGAGGTACCACCATGCTATATTATGTAGAAATACAGTGATTGTATGATAACATTCTTATGGATCCTTTTTGGGGCAATGGTGACCCGGTGAAAGGATGCTGGATTACTGATCTCAAGGTTCAAGCCCTACTATCACCGGGTTGTCATTGCTGTCCCCCGTAGTGTAGGTAACTGGGTTATGAAAGGCCAGCCATGTCTCTCACTGTCTATGGTGAGAGGCATAAAAAAATCACTGCTGACTTTTGTCAAGAGAAGTTGCATAGCCATCAGCATGTTTCTGCCCTGCGATGGCCTGACGAGCTATCTGGGGTGTACTCTGCCCTCACCCGGAGTCAGCCTCTCCGTGACCTAAATTAGGATTAAATGGCACAGAAAATGAATGAATGAATGAATTAATTAATTAATTAATCTTTTTTTGTTTTTTTTCTCATTTTTCTTTTAGGCTGGGTTTTCTTGGTTTGTTGCACATGGAGGTATTTAACCAACGTTTGGAACAGGAATACAATGCTTCTGTTATTGTCACAGCCCCCACAGTGCCATACAAAGCTGTTCTAGCCTCACCCAAACTCATAAAGGTATAACAGAGTACTTGACGGTTTTCTGTGGTCTTTTATGTTTACATATATTTATACATTACTGGGGCAAAATCATGTGGACACCTGACCACCATAGCCTTCAAAATGGGCCCAAATTGTTTAGGGCATCTGTGTATTCTGTAGTGGCGCGAAAGAAGTCAAACATGTTCTAACATATCATTTCCTCTTTTTAATGTGAGGTCTGAACTCGAACCCAAACCCATTGAACACCTCGTGGATGAAATGGTGCCTTCGTGTGTCACCTGAATACTCTTACCATAAGAGTATTCAGGTGACACACGAAGCCATCATACTTTAGGTCTGAAGGTTGTCCTTACAGAGAGATTTAAAATAGTCTCACAGTAATGTTTTGTAGAGTGTAAGGTATAGACGGACTGTTGTATTTTGTTGTGTTGTGTAGGAGTATGGGCAAGAGGTGATTACCATTGTAAACCCAACCCAATTCCCTGAGAAGTCCTATGTGGTGGAATACCAGGAACCCATGGTTATGGGTACTATCATAAGCCCTGAGGACTTTACAGGAAAGATCATGAGCCTCTGTCAGGTATGTTTGATAAATAATTGCCTAAAATGGAAATTTATCTTCTTCTTCTTTCCTTTTCTTTCGGCTGTTCCCTTCAGGGGTCGCCACAGCAAATCATCTGCCCCCATCTCCCTCTATCCTCTGCATATTCTACTCTTACTCTAACTACTTTTATGTCCTCCTTCACCACATCCACAAATCTTCTCTTTGGTCTTCCCCTATGCCTTCTGCCTGGTAGTTCCAAACCTCAGCATCCTACCACCAATATACTCACTATCCCTCCTCTGTACATGTCCAAACCATCTCAATCTAGCCTCTCTGACTTTGTCTCCAAAACCTCTTACATGTGCTGTCCCTCTGATGTGCTCATTCCTGATCCTATCCATCCTCGTTACTCCCAAAAAGAACCTCAACATTTCCATCTATGCTACCTCCAGCTCTGCCTCCTGTCTTTTCCCCAGATCCACTGTTTCTAAACCATACAACATCGCTGGCCTCAACACCGTCTTATACACTTTTCCTTTCATATTTCATATTCGTATTCTTGGATTCATTCATGATAATGATGCTTCTTTTCAGAGCCGCAGAGCTATTCAGAGGAACATGGTTTACATTGATAATCAGCGTGTGATGATGCAGTACCTGTTCCCGCTGAACGAAATTGTGGTCGATTTTTACGACGAGCTGAAGTCTATGTCATCAGGATATGCTAGGTAAAGCCACTGATATCAGCTGTTCCTTTCCAACACCATAGGAGCTGAGAATTGAGCTGCTGTTGTAGTAGTCTGCGTCAGCATTTTCACACCACACTGTATTTTCTTCTCTCCAGCTTTGACTATGAAGATGCTGGCTATGAAGCAGCTGAGCTGATTAAGATCGATTTCCTGCTCAATGGAAAACCAGTGGAAGAGCTCACCACTATCGTTCACAAGTGAGTTACAATTTCACAAGATGGATTTGTATGGGTAGAAGAGAGGAGTGAGTGAGCACTACATAGTTGTGCATACTAAATTCCATTTTAAAGGTCAGTTTAAAGTCTCATTTAATGTGCAAAGGAATTATTATGGTTTCTGACATCTTACAGCTGCATGAAGGAAGTAAAGCGTGTCTTTGTTTAATTGGAGTCTTTGTTGTGTCCCTGCTGCTACAGAGATCGGGCCTATAACACAGGAAAAGCCATGTGTGTGAGGCTGAAGGAATCAATCCCCAGGCAGATGTTTGAGATTGCGGTACAGGCAGCAATTGGAAGTAAAGTCATCGCCAGGGAGACGTGAGTGATGACACTTCTTATGAGAAATGGCATGCAACAAGTAGTGATTGTTTTGTAACATTTCTGTCCATACTTATCACAGAATTAAAGCATACAGAAAGAATGTCCTCGCAAAATGTGTAAGTGTAACTCTTTTTTTTTTTTTTTTTTTTTTTAAACATATACAGTGGTAACTCAACTTGCAATCGTCCCTTATAATGAATTTTCCATGACATGAGGTTCGATCCCACCAAAAATCTGCCCCATCCAATGAGCAAAATTTCGATTTACGAGCTCTGCTGGGGAAATGGCTTTTCCGGGCCGATCAGCCTCGTATTCTTCCATGTGTATTCCTCAGCGCTCCAAGAACGCCTTGAAGTGCTTCTCAATTATTTTCTGTGGTGCCCCCTATAGGAAGAAAAAAAAACATTTCACACACACACACACCCCCCCCCCCCAAATGCCCCACGTGCGACTATAGTGTTTACTGCACTTCATGTCGTTTGCTCAGTGTTTTTTCCCTACACCATAGGGAACATAGGTTTGTGTGTGTGTGTGTGTGTGTGTGTGTGTGTGTGTGTGTGCGCGTGCCTTGTCTCTGTACCTTGTGTGTGTGCGCGCGCCTGCCTCATCTCTGTACCGTGTGTGTTTGCGTATGTGTGCGTGCCTCATCTCTGTACCGTGTGCGTGTGTGCGCACCTCGTCTCTACCATGTGTGTGTGTGTGTGTGTGTGTCAGCTTATCAGTGTGAATATGGTTCAATATGACATTTAACATAGTTTTTCTTGTTTTATTATTATTTATTATCAATTATTATTAATGTTAATGTACATGTATTATTATGAAATATTTATTGTTTTTATGTGTTTATCTTTAAGAAAGGAGGTGAAAAATACATGTTTGTTTCAGGTTATATGAGTTTGGGAGGGGGTTAGAACAGATTAACTGGTTTTCTATTGTTTCTGATGGGAATTTTTGTTTCATCTAACAAACGTTTCCACTTACGAGCTCGCCCTCGGAAAGGATTCATTTCGTAAGTCGAGGTACCACTGTACATAGATATGAATGTATATATTGAACTCATGTGGCTCTGATATGAATACAAGTTTTCCTCTTTCTAACAGTATGGTGGGGATATCACACGGAAAATGAAGCTGTTAAAAAAACAAGCAGAAGGCAAGAAGAAAATGAGACGCATTGGAAATATTGACGTCCCAAAAGAGGCATTTATTAATGTACTGAAAAAGAAGTAGAAACTACATGAAATAATATAATGGAAAAATACATTTATTATAAAAGCAAAGAGGACAGTATGAGTGAATTTGCTCGGAGGATTTTTCTTTTTTCTCAGCATTGCGTGCCCCCAAGCCCAGCCAGCACACAGAGCTGCATGCTTCGATTTGATTCGATTTCATGGCTTAGATGGAAAAAGACAGTTGTTGGTTAACCAAATAAGGCAGTTGTACTGGTATTGCTTACATAGATCATTCCAGACCTGTTACAATAACATGATTGGCTTTTCTGTAATATAAAGTCAGAGTTAGTGAGAAATTAAATTTCTGAAACTTCATTCTGATTGTGGAAATAAAAAGGACATACAGTAGTTATATTGTCTTACACACTTAGCTGATATTATTAAAATTAAATGAGAAATGTGAAGAAAGAATACTGCTATTTAAAATAAAATCATCTGCTAAAACTAAATCAGTGCTTTTCCATCATCACAATACTCAGGCTGTATTCAGAACAACCAAATCAAATCTGAGGCGGACAGATTCTACGCTCATACATATTGCAAAAAGAAGTGTGACAGTAGCGTGTAAAAATAACATCCTATCTGTAGCTTACCACTCAAGTTTCAGGTCACAAAAATACTCCCTGCAAATGCCCAAAAAAACCTTTTTTGAACTAATTTCCATTTAGTTAGTAACCATCTCAATACTGTAAATGGGTTTCAGACAAAATTCCTTCATCAGCTGTGTAATGTGTTTATTTTCTGTGTGGAGTTTGTGTGTTCTCCCCATACGTGTGTACTACTCCGCTTTCCATCCACAGTCCAGAGACACACATTAGGCTAACTGGCTGTTTCAAATTGGCCCTAGTTGTGTGTCGGTTGGTATTGCGATAGTCTGGTGAGATTTCTGGGTGTACGCCGCTTTAGTGTCGAGTCGGCTGAGATAAACTCCAGGCTCCATGTGACCCTAGCAGGGCCAAAATTTCATTAATTGATATCCTGAACTTCTTGATCCTAAGGCTGCTTATACAGTAGACAAGAACGACAGATATAACTGTCCCTGTACAACTTGAATATAATTTTTCTTCATTTAAGTTTTTTATTTTTAATAAAATAGATGACACTGTATTTTCTGATTTTAACTACTGTGCTCTGCTTATTTGTTTCCAATAATATTCTTTTCAGTTTTACTTCATGCATCTTGCTTTTTTAGCATGTGGTAACATTTAGAGGTAAGGATTTCCTTCTGTGGAGGCACTGTATTCTTGAAGCAGTAGAGATCAAGGCAATTGCCTTCAGAATCAGAAACCTCCAAGGACTATAACAGAGAACAGTGTATTCATTTCTGAGTTGTGGAGTGTACAATAAACAGTCAAAATATATTGTAATTATAATCAAAGTATAGACCTCAAGTGTGTGTGAGAAATTGAGTGTATGGATGCAACGAAATACAAAAAAGTAATGAAGCTGATTAAATTAAGCACAACATTTTATATATATATATATATACACATACACACACACACACACACACAGGGATCCCTCGCTACTTCACGCTTCAATTCCTGTGGCTTCAGTGCATCGTTTTTTTTTTTTAATAAATAAATAAATATTCATCAAATTAAAACATAAGGAAATTAAGGAAGAATCTGGGAAAAAGTTATGGAAAATGTCACAAAAACAAGGCCAATTATGCAAAAACAAAAAAAAAAACCCAAAATCTCCCATCAGAATCGAATACATTGTACACTCCCCAGCTTAGGAATGAGTCAGGTTCCCGTTAGATGAATTTGTTTGTAAGTCGTTACAGGGCATTCTTTAGAAGGGAACATATGTTTAAACCTTGTATAAATAATCTATATGAGTTTGTACTGTATACAATCTCTCTCTCTCTCTCTCTCTCTCTCTCCCTCTCTACATAATCTGTACATTATCAATATCATTATGTCCCGTGTTTAAACTCCTGGTTCCTCTCAAGCACAGCACAGCGGATCTGATCAGATTTACAAAGTTTCACTCTTGTCCAGTTCATTATAATTCTGGAGTCCATTTATTTCTTCTTTGAAAGTTTTGGCACGGGTTCAGAAATGTATCGTTCTGCTTCTCTTTCTGGACCTCCCATTGTCAGCCATGCCCCGGAGCCTAGTATTAAGTGTACCTCAGGATAATGTTTAATCATATTTCATACTTATATTTATATCTTTCTATAGATTTTATTCCATTTCTATTTCTACTTGTTCTTCAATTTCATTCCACTTTCACTTTCGAGCCTAGACAGCCCTGTTCGTATCTCCGGATGTTTGCAAAACGAATGTTAGTAAGTTGGGGAGCGTCTGTATTTACATTTTATTTACATCTTGTGTTTTTTTAATGCTTAATTGTTATTATGAGCATTTATAGCATTGAATATATATTTATTGATATTATATACACACATATATCTTCTTCTTCTTCTTCTTTTACTTTCGGCTGCTCCCTTCAGGGGTCGCCACAGCAAATCATCCGCCTCCACCTCACCCTGTCCTCCGCATCTTCTTTTCTGACTCCAACGACCTTCATGTCTTCCTTCACCACATCCATAAATCTCTTCTTCGGTCTTCCTCGAGGCCTTCTGCCTGGTAGTTCCAACCTCAGCATCCTACTGCCAATATACTCACTATCCCTCCTCTGTACATGTCCAAACCATCTCAATCTAGCCTCTCTGACTTTGTCTCCAAAACATCTTACGTGGGCTGTCCCTCTGATATACTCATTTCTGATCCTATCCATCCTCGTTACTCCCAGGGAGAACCTCAACATTTTCATCTCCGCTACCTCCAGCTCTGCCTCCTGCCTTTTCCTCAGCGCCACTGTTTCTAAGCCATACAACATCGCTGGCCTCACCACCATCTTGTACACTTTTCCCTTCATTCTTGCTGACACTCTCCTATCGCACATCACACCGGATACTTTTCTCCAACCATTCCAGCCTGCCTGCACACGCTTCTTCACCTCTTTTCCACACTCTCCATTGCTCTGGATTGTTGAGCCTAAGTACTTAAAATCCTCCACCTTCGTTATCTCTGCTCCCTGTAACATCACCGTTCCTCCTGGGTCCTTCTCATTCACACACATGTATTCTGATTTTCTGAGGCTAACCTTCATTCCTCTCCTTTCCAGGGCATACCTCCACCTCTCTAGATTTTCCTGCACTTGTTCTCTGCTCTCACTACAGACCACATATATATATATATACATATATGTACATATACGTCAGTCAGGGGATGGGGGGGTGATCCTACTTCGCGGATTTCGATGGTCGCGTGGGGATCTTGGTCCCAATTAACCGCGGAAAGTGAGGGATCCCTGTATGTAAACAATAAATACTACATTTTTTATTTGAAGTGAACCATACTCAAGGATTTAGTTACAGATGAAGTTTTGAGGAGAAACATGATATTGTCCCCCAGCGATGGAAATTTGTTTATGATTTGATGTGAGCAAAATTGATTACACATTCTAATGATTGATTCTGAAAAATATCTTGCTCAAGGTTACTGTGAAGCTGGAACCACTCCTAGAAACACTTGGTGTGAGGCAGGAATACACCCTGATAGGGACATGAGGTCATTGCAGTGTACAGAAGTACAATCATTCATGGCTGAGGACTATTTAACATAACTAGTCCACTAACAGCAATGTTTTGGGAGGCTAATACACATCGTTTGAGCTATATAATGTTAACAAAGGTTTCTTGACTGACCATTTCCGATTTACTTCATATTTTCAAAAGGGACTGTCATTAATCCACATAAACAGTGTGCAAAATTTCAGCTGTGTAACTTGGTTAGATTTTGATATGTGGGGGCTTGAATTGGTGAGACTTGCTGCTCGAGTTCCACATGTACTGTGCAGAGTTAAAATAGTAGCACTTGTAGAAATATGTAAACAGCAGCAGAAAACGTTTCATCCTTTGAAGTATTTTGGCCCACTGTATATCCACATTTAAACATGCCTCATCTTTTTAATTCTGGTAGTTATTACTCATATTGCAAGAATATTTTGTAAGCTTAATTTTTCTTAAAAGAAACCAAACATTCAAAGTTATATGTTAAATGAAAATTATTTTACAGCAGTTTTTTCTTGTTTTTACTTTGTACACTGTTTATTGCATCTAATTAGATTGATAAGCATTTCGGTCAGAAATACTTTGTGAAATCTGGTTAGATGAGGTAAAATTACCCAAAAAACTAAATTTGTACTGAATTATTTTATACCTTAAGACGTGATGAAGAAACTAAATTTGGTATTTATTACAGTTGACTTACTCAGAGACATATGTCAAGCAAACAATCTTTATTCATCATTCATACAGTCTGGAGTTTACCTGAAAGTCTGGTAACAGCTTTTTCCCTTATGAGCTGAATGCAAATCCTTTAATAAAACTTGTTTCTTTGTTTTTTTTTAATCAGTTTTAACAGGTATGGTGTAGTTCAATCAAAATCTACCTACTTGAGTTTTAAATAAAGTGAGTCACATGCAAAGGACAACAGTTCATGTCATAAAACAAACAAATAAAATACTAGGAAGGAACAAAATAAAATGGGTTTACCCTAACATTAAAATGCCCAGCACTGTTATTATATGGAGTGTACATGTGCTGATAAACTATACATACATTCTACATAGGCTCAGTTTCATTTATTTATTGTAAAAAGTTCAATCAGCTTCTATAACCCACTGTCACAAAATTTCATGAGCATGTCAGTGGTGGTGGCCTGTAGTTCTAAATCAATTTAAATTGAAATATTTTTAATAAGAAACAATTTGGAGGGGTTGGGGAAGGGCATCAATGGTGCTGGTCCCTAATAAAAGTCACGCAAGGTTCCAGAATGGAGTGGTCTCAAGCATGATTCAAACAAATCCACATACGATTTAATATTTAAATTAATCTATGTACAGTACAATATCATGTACTATTAAAAGACATTATTTTGAGCCATATACTGTATAGTGAACTGTGTGAAGTGTAGGAAGTCATTTTGAACGCGACTTCAGCTTTGTTTGTTCGATTTGATTGACTTGAACTCCTCAAATATTAATAAGCAGATTCGGAGTTTCTTTAGAACTGGGCTGTAGAATGGACCTTTCAGGAAAATTTAAATTATATCTGCATCCATTAATTGGGTTTTATTGAACGTTAATATTCACCGATACAAGCCCAAAATAAATCAGACTGAATTGAACATCAGATCACAGAAGGTTATGCTTACAAATGAATAAAATTGAAATCCTAACTTATATGTTCCAAGATATTTAAAGAGAAAAGGTCCATCAAATACTTCAAGTAATTTAAACTAGATCTCATGATTTTCTTTTTCTTTTTTAAACACACCACCCATACCATTTTTTTTATTATTTTATCATTAATACAATAGCACTTAAAGGCACATTCAATACACAGTGGACACATGGTGTATAATTCCTCGGCTACAGGAGTGAAGTAAAATGGTGATTCATGAAAGTGTCTTTCTTTAGTAGCAGCCAAAGGCCAGAAATAACTTTGGATAAAACTTACCCTAAAACTCATTCCCTGCTGATCTTTACCATACTGGCCTTAGCAATAGTTTCAAATTGGCAGACAAGAGTTCAAGTTTGCTCTTGAGCAAGTAAACATTAATGTGATGCAATCCTGTAATCAACACATCACTGGTATCTCAGGCACCTCTGTGAGCCTTATGGGCCTTTGTTGCATTATCTCTGAAACCATATTCCACTTCCACAAACTGATGCAAATCCACTTCAGTTCCTTATGATGTGACATGTTGCTGAACCTTGGGCCTTAATCCTTATAGTCTTTAATGCTCCGCATTGGCTCAACCAGCTGATTATGGACATGCATCAGTCCTGTAAGAGAAAGTTGAGCAGAATGATCTGGTTATTATGAGGAATGACAATATCGTAGCCTTGGAAATATTGAGAATTACAGAAGCTAAATAATCAGCTGCAAAAAGTCCTGAAGAAGAACAGTAAGTTGCCGAAACATCTAACTAAAAAAAACCCTAATAACAATATGTAAGGATTATACAGAAACAAAAACAGTACATCCTATAAAAGTCATGGTCTGTTGTTCTCCCCAGCCAAGAAAAAAAAAAAAAAAAAAAAAAAGTGCCGCACACTAATATTTTCATGACGTGCATTTAGCTTTTATAACAGCATGTAATCTCTCTGGCACTGTTGTTCCAGTTGGTTGGGTCGAGGCTCAGTAACATTAATGTGGAAATAAAATGAAGCAGCTGATGAGCTGAATGTACTGAATGAGCAGGTTATCACATCAATGCAATTTTTCTTCCCTGACGGCACGGATTAAAAAAATAGGGACTCAAATAATGAAAGTGTGACTCAGGGAGCATATGTAATACATAAGTATTGGCACCCTGGAGTCCTGACCTTAATCCTATTGAAGGTTTTCAAATGTACAAGAGAAGACTGTATGGAGTGGTTCAATTTCTCCATCATATTTTCAACACGTCATTAAAAAAAAAAATGAACAGACCGTGTACTGTATTTCCATCCAGTGTTATGTCGAAACAGTTGTATGATGAGTACGTGCCACAGATAAGGCTTAATGTATGCCATGAAAAATTAGTGTGTATGACTTTTTTTTTTTTTTTTTTTGGCTGGGCAGTGTATAATGGCAAGCAAACATGCCACCTTCAGATGAAAAGATGATGCATTCAAAAACATGACAAAATGGAATCGGGTCATCCTTTAATAAAAATGGGTTATTGTGCAAGGTTTGAACCAAATCCTGATGTTTTGCTCACGAGAAAAGCCCTGACAACATCTACCACCGACATGAAGAAAAAACCTTTCAAGTTATATCGATATCAAATTTTCATTAGGGGCGTTCCTAATTACATTTGGTGTGGGAACACAGAGCATTCTCTGATTTTGCGTGAGATGTTTTTCTGTCCACAGTACACTAGGACTAAGGGCGCACTCATGGACTGCAGCACATACACTGTGGTACTGTGTCACGCCATTTTTTTTCCCCCCACAGGAAATTGTATGGGTATGTCTGTCCGCAGATCACAAGTGCACGCTCGTTTCTAGAGGACCGCGGGGAAAAAAAAAAAAAAAAAAATCAGTGAATATTTATCTTGTTTGATATTTTAAATACTATTTATAAAGGCAAAGAGCAAGGTAAATTGTTCTGTATTTAATTTTAAAATGTTTATTGTTTAGTGGTCAATACATTCATCTGTAGGAGTGGGGCTGGTGCTGTAGTGATTAGGGTGCTGGGCTCATGATCGAGAGGTTGTGTGTTCAAATCCCAGTTAGACCCCCACTATGCTAAGACTCCTGGGCAAGGTCTTAACCACAAGTGTGCCTCTGTTCACCCAGTGGTATAAATGGATATCAGTAAAAATATACTGGGAGGGTAACCTGCGATGGACTAGCGTCCCATCCAGGAACAGTTGAACGCTTGGTCACTTCACACTCCAGAAACCGGGGATAAGCACCAGCTTGATGAGCCACTAGGCTCGAATATAAAAACCCAACAGACTTTAACATTGATCTGTATAGTGCCCTGTATATAATTATGCAGAGTCAATCCTACTCGAATGTCTTATGGTTGAATGATGGAACATGAAAATCACTCAATTACCTTTAAAGTACTTTACAGTCTTGACCCGGAGTTCGAGCGTGGCATCTTCATCACACACAAAGATGGTACGAGGGTGCTGCTGGAAAGCAGACACAGTCCACATGTGGTTCACTCCTTCTTCTATGGCCTTATACAGGGCAAAGGCTTTGTGTGCTCCTGTAATCAGGATCATCACCTAGAACCACCAAAAACAATAATGCAATATATATATATATTTTTTTTTTTTTAGTCCAGCACCGGAACTCCAGTAAAACAGTATAAAGTCAATGGTCAATGTGATGATCAAGTCCTGTGTTCCATCCAGAACTATAAATATAGTAATTTTTGCACACATGCAGTGAATTTATGGCAGGAAAACGACATACATGACTATATGAAAGGTTTTTTTTGCAGAATCCATAATCATCATGTACCAATACCTATCAAGATTAGATTGTGAAATCTAAAAGTGGAAGACTGCTGTGTGAAATTCCAAAAAGGTAAAAACAAACATATGGTTGAATGTGGGTTTGCTGGATGTCCAGACATCCACAGAAGTTGTGGTGGGGGAGAAAGCTGATGTTACTTGGGGTGATATCTGGATGGAGGAAGGAGGAAATTCAGTAAAAGCATCAACCCCCAGTGCAGCTAGCAGGGTTATCAAAGGCCGGCCATGTCTCACTCTGTCTATGGTGAGAGGCTGTAAAAGAACCATTACTGACTTTCAACATGAGCAGGTGCATGGCCATCACCATGTTTCTGCCCTGCAATGGCCTGGCGATCTGTCTAGGGTGTACTCTGCCCTCGCCCAGAGTCGGTTACAATGGGTGCCAGCATCCCTGCAACCCTAATTAAGAGTAAGTGGTTCAAAAAATGAATGAAATCAAGGGGAAGAGAAAGTGAGAATAAATGTGGGACCATCAGAAAGACGAAGAAAATATTCAGGAAAACTAACAGGCCTGGCTCAACATGGAGAGAGAGGTGACAAAAGCAAAGGGAAAAAAAAAAAAAAAAAAAAAAAAAAAAACATGATGAGTTGAATGAAAAGATGAACACAAATTGAAGGACTTACAGTATACAGGGATCCCTCACTACTTCATGCTTCAATTCATGTGGCTTTAGTGCATCATCATTTTTTTTTTTTTAATATTCATCAAATTAAAAAATAAGGAAATTAAGGAAAAATAGGAGAAAAGCTAAGGAAAATGCCACAAAAACAAGGCCAATTATGCCAAACACCCTAAACCAACAAAAAAAACCCAAAATCTCTCATCAAAACTAGTTGCATTGTTGTGAGGTGCGCATCTGAGTGCGTGCATGCACACTTGCCTGCGTGCGCATGCGTCTGTATGTGTGTATTTATATTTTAATTACATCTGATTCATTATTTTTTCATGTTTAATTGTGATTATAAGCATTTATAACATTCAATATGTAATTATTGATATTATATACACATATACATGTACGTATACGTCAGTCAGGCGGGGTTGGGGGGGGTGATCCTACTTCACGGATTTTGGTGGTCGCATGGGGATCTCGGTCCCAATTAACCGCGGAAAGTGAGGGATCGCTGTATTATGATCAGCCAGGTAGAGGGATTGAGCGAGAAAGGATGTAGCGCAGGCTAGGGTGATAAAAGGTGTACATATAATGTGCTGACAAGTGAGGAGATTGTGCTGGGATGCTGACTAATGAAGAAAATGAGGGAGAGAACTGTAGCCGAAGACTGGAACAGGAACTGTAAGGGATTAGTACGGATGAAATGAGAGCAGCCATGAAGAGGATAAAGAGTAGAAAAGGCACTTGAGCCAGATGATATGCCAGAGAAGGTATGGAGATGTTCAGGCTAGAGCAGACTGTTCAACAATCTCTTGGAAGGTGACAGGATGCCTGATGAGTGAAGAATTGTTCCTGTAACAATTTCCAGAACAAGTTAGAAGTTCAGACCGGCAGTGACTACAGAAACAAAGATAATGAGTCACACCATGAAGTCATGAGAAAGATTAGTGGAATCCAGGTTGAGAGGAGATCTGTGAGCAGTAGTATGGTTTCAAGACATGGAAGCACTCCGCAGATTTGCTTTTTCATACATTGACAAAGATGTTCAAATTCAGATGGAGTTGCGCACTGCTTGTTTCTTGACCTGAAGAAAACATCCCACAGGGTGCCAAGAAAGAAGATGTGGTACTGCATGGGGAAGTCAAGTTGGGCAGAGTAGTATATGAGGGTGGTACAGGTTACGCATGATAACTGTGTGACAGCAGCAAGGTATGTGGGAGGAATAACAGACTACAGAGAAGTCTATGGAGGTGGAGTTGCATCAAGGATCAGCACTGAGCTCTTTCTTGTTTACAGTGGTCATGGGCAGGTTGACTGAAGAGGTCAAACAAGAGTCCATGTACCATGTTACCATGTACTATGTTTTCAGGAGTTAAAAAAAAACAAAACAAAAAAAAACAGTAGGCAGAGTTGGATGATACTGCGATTTTCTTTGGTTGTGAAAAGAATTTGCGGATTTAGAAATTAAATAAATATCAGAGGAACAGCACAGGTGTGTTTGGCAATAAAGTGAGAGAAGCCCGTTTAAAAGCATATACAGAAGAGGGATGAAGGGTATATTGGTAGAAGAATAGAGAGGATGGAACTGCCTGGTAAGAGAAAACACCACAGAGGAGATTTATGGATCAGTTGAGGAAGGACATGCAGGTGATTGGTATGATGGAGAGGAATATAATACTGCTCCGTAATATCTTATTTAAGCCTAATTTGGGCACTGAATGACTTTTACCTCCCGAGCATCCATAACTGTACCCACACCAACAGTGAGGGTCATTGTCGGGACTTTAGACAAGTCATTTCCGAAGAAGCGAGCATTGGCCACTATGGTGTCCTTAGCCAGGGTCTTCACTCGTGTCCTGGACACCAGACTAGAACCAGGTTCATTAAAGGCAATGTGGCCATCTGGTCCAATTCCTATAATGAAGAGGGGAAAAACTAATGAGTGACACGAACAACAAACTCGGACAAAAATAAAGATGAATTCTCAATCTGATTGGTTAGGCAGCGGCACGGTGGCACAGCGTTTTGCATGTTCGCCTCACAGCAAGAAGTTTGATTTATCGGGTGCTGGCATTCCTCTGTGGTGTTTGTATGTTCTGCCCATGTTTGCATGAGTTTCCTCAGGGTTTTCGGGCTTCCTCCCTCAGTCCAAAAACATGCACGGAAGACTAATTGGCCAAATCACCCCAAAGTGTGTGTGGGTATGAGTGGTTGTATGCATGTTGGTCCTCCGTGATGGCATGGCCAGCTGTCCATGGTGTACCCTGCTGTCGCCCAGAGCCGGCTGAGATGGTTGCCAGCCTCCCCATAACCCTAATTAGGATCATTTGACTTACAAAAAAAAACTACAAGTAATGATTTTTGGTTAAAAGGTAGAGATTAATTTTCTTAACAGTTTTTCTTCTCACAGTAACACTGGGTATACAAGTCACAGTTTTATAGTGATGCATTTGTTCTAATGTGACCTTCCTACTATAACAAATAAACCCAGTGTATGCCAGCAGGGGCAGTGGTGGTCTAGTGGTATAAGGTGCTGGATCGCTGATCCAAAAGGTTGGGGGTCCGAGTCCCACTCTCCACAAGGTTGTCACTGTCCCACCCAGTGCAGCTAACTGGGTTATCAAAGGCCAGCCATGTCTCTCACTGTCTATGATGTGAAGCATGTAAAAGAACCATTGCTGACTTTCGACAAGAGTAGGCTGCAAAGCCATCAGCGTGTTTCCGCCCTGCGATGGCCTGGCGAGCTGTCCAGGGTGTACTCTGCCCTCGCCCCGAGTTGGCTGGGATGGGCACCAGCCTCCCCGCGACCCTAATTAGGATGAAGCGGTTACAGAAAATGAACTGAACTGAACTGTATGCCAGCATATACACAATTTCTGGGGTTCGCTGCCATATGAAGTTTGTTTTGATTTCATTGTTATTCATTTTATTAAGTTCCTATAATTGCCATAGTACCATAATTAGTTCCTGTATGTTGTTGTTTGTGCCATTCATCAGAAATGTTCTGTGCACGCATAGAATGTATGCAAGTGGGCCGATATCATGTGTGCTCTATGGGAATGTCCCGTTCATCCGAATGAAGACTGAAGCATAATTCGTCCACCTCGGACGAGTTCATTTCTAGGCAGACTTCCAACTAATCATTCATACTTCTGAGCTTGAATTCTTTCTTTTTGGTCCTGGGTTTCCCTGATGGTCCTGTTGAGAATGTGCATTCAATTAAGACATTGGATGGACCCGAGAGTTACCAGGGAAAAGTTGGAACTTGGAGGCATGGATCTTAAGGCTTCTTGGGATGCAGCCGCTTCTCCAGCTGAAGATGTGAGTGGTGCAGATGAAGCCTTACATGTTTGCCTGAGAGATGGCTGTTTTTTCAGGGCCATATGCCCCCAGCCTCAAAACTAGGCATTTTCAGAACTTGTACAAGGGGATGGAGGAGAAAATTTGTTCAGACAGTGTGTGAAAGTTTTAATACCTGCATACAAACATGACACGATCGGATTCTATTTGCGGATCATACAAATAAAGCAGGCGCACAGCTCATTATCCGTCTGTTAAAACATTTGTGAATATTCAATCGGTATTTGCCTTGGTTTGATTGATGATGATTTCATTTTGATTTCATTATATTTATTGTTAGTTTGTTCTGTCCAGCTCAACTTGGAGTCAACTTGGCTGGAATTTTATGCACATTCAGACGTTTACAGTTCATTCATTATTTATGGTTTCTTCAATCCGTTATAGTGTTAATTTCACTGAATAACCAAAACCAAATTGTTTTATAAAAGTTCCACAACACTAAATTGAACTATATCCAGATACAAGAATAACATGCTGTTCTTGAATAAACTGACAATTTGCTATGGTTTGTTTTTCAAAAAATATTTTGAGACATGATATTAAATAGGAAAATAATCAACTTGGTTCTCAGCTTTGTGATAATAGTAACATCGCTTCCCATCAGGCCAAAATACCGCACTTACGTGTTAAGTATTTTCTTATAAACATGATGTAAATTGTGAAGGTTGCTAAACTCGACCCAAAATGTTATTTATGGAAGTTGTAAGCTGCTTAGGGATGATAGTATTATAATACTTATTGCCTCAATACTCAGTTTCTACTACATATCAATAGGGTTTGGCAATATAGCGATACATTACTGTATCACAGTATAACCATTCACATCACCAGATAGCTGAATATCATGAGAATTTAACAGAAATATTAACCTTCTGTAGGAAATTGGAAGTACGGTACGTATTATTTTTAAGTCATATTGCACAGCCCGAGCTTCAGGCATCTAGATAAATAGATTGACTGATATGGGAATTATCATAATAACGTTTTCCTCCATATCATCCAACCCGACATACCAATCCTAGACTTCATCTTTGCTACGAACCCCATACTCATGGTAAGACTGCCATTTTCCCTAAAAACCTCATTCATAAGCATGATATTTCATAAAGTTCACACCTCCTACAAACAACTCAATGCCACCAGCAGCTGTTATCTTCTCTTCGAACACGTCACACTCAGCCTGCAGGTCAACTGCATTGCCATCCAGAATGTGGGTGTTCTGGGGCTCGATGTCAACATGTTTGAAAAAGTTGTTCCACATGTAGGAATGGTAACTCTCAGGATGGTCCCTGGGAAGGCCTAGAGGGTGGATACATTAAAAAGAAAGCTGCATTAGACACACACACACACACACACACACACACACACAAAAGTATTATCAAACTACTAGAGTATGATTAACTGCTTATCACCAGATCAGACAGGAGGCACTGAGTAACCTCACAGCTCTAGGGTCCACATTCTGATATGGAGATCAGGTTACTGCCTAGTTGGATATTTGCATGGTCTCAATGTGGCTCTAGGCATTCAAATGTGTCGGATACCATACAATGGGCTAGTGTCTCCTCCAAAGGGTGTATTCCCATACCAAAAAACCCCCAAAAAAACAAAAAAGGATCTTCAATGTGTCCAACGTATAAATGGAACATACTGAAAATACACTGGAATGTTTATAATCTATATCTATCTATCTATCTATCTATATATAAAAATGGAGGCCATGAGGGGAGGGGCACAAACCAGTGTCTCTCCCTCACACCGGTCCCAAGCCCAGATAAATGTAGAGGGTTGCGTCAGGAAGGGCATCCGGCGTAAAACAAATGCCAAATAAAATATGCGAGTCACTACAAAGAATGTCATACCGGATCGGTCGAGGCCCGGGTTAACAACGACCACAATCAGTGCTGTCAACCAACAGGGTGCTGGTGGAAATTGGACTACTGTTGGTCGAAGACATCGAAGAAGGAGAGGTGGGAGGCGTGTCCGTAGGCAGAGAGAGAAGAGGAATGGCATGAGTCTAGGACTGAAAGTAGGGACTTTGAATGTTGGAACTATGGCAGGAAAAGGTAGAGAGCTGGCTGACATGATGCAGAGGAGGAAGGTGGACATTCTGTGTGTTCAGGAGACCAGGTGGAAAGGTAGCAAGGCTAGAAGCTTAGGAGCAGGGTTTAAGCGGTTTCATCATGGTGTGGATGGGAAGAGAAATGGAGTAGGAATCATCTTGAAGGGGTTTGTCAGGAATGTTCTAGAAGTGAAAAGAGTGTCAGACAGAGTGATGAGTCTCAAGTTAGAAATTGAAGGCGTGATGTTCAATGTTGTTAGTGCTTATGCCCCACAGGCAGGATGTGAGCAAGAAGAGAAGGAGAGATTCTGGAGTGATTTAGATGAAGTGATGCAGAGTACCCCCAGAGGTGAAAGAGTGGTCATTGGTGCAGACTTCAATGGACATGTTGGTGCAGGCAGCAAAGGGGACAAGGAAGTGATGGGCAGGTTTGGTATCCAGGACAGGAACACAGAAGGACAGATGTTGATCGATTTTGCAAAAAGGATGGAAATGGCTGTGGTGAATACTTTCTTCCAGAAGAGACAGGAGCATAGGGTGACTTATAAAAGCGGAGGTAGGAGCAGACAGGTGAACTACATCTTGTGCAGGCAATGTAATTTGAAGGGAGTCAGTGACTGCAAAGTTGTCGTGGGTGAGAGTGTTGCCAAACAGCATAGGATGGTGGTGTGCAGGATGATGCTGATGGTGAGGAAGGTGAAGAAGATAAAGGCAGATCAGAAGACATAGTGGTGGAAGCTGAAAAAGAAAGAGTGTCATGTTGTCTTCAGAGAGGAGTTGAAACAGGCTTTGGGTGGTCAGGAAGTGCTTCCAGATGACTGAACAACTACAGCTAATGTGATCAGGGAGACAGGTAGAAAAGTTATTGGGGTGTCCTCTGGTAGGAAAGTAGAAACGGTAACTTGGTGGTGGAATGAGGAAGTGCAGGAGTGTGTGCAAAGGAAGAGGTTAGCTAAGAAGAAGTGGAACATTGACAGGACCGAAGAGAGTAAACAGGAGTACAGGGAGATGCAGTGTAAGGCAAAGGTACCAGTGTCAAAGGCCAAACAGCGGGCGTATGATGACTTGTATGATAGGTTGGACAGTAAAAAGGGAGAAAATTATTTATGCAGGTTGGCACAGCAGAGACATAGAGATGGGAAGGACATGCAGCAAGTTACTTGCGACAAGCACCTACTTTCGGTCGAGCGCCACACACACACACACACACACACACACACACACACACACACACACACACACACACACATACACAACCACACACACACTTTTCTGGACGATAAGTCACCCCGGAGTGTAATAAGTCCCAGTTTTGGGGAGAAATTTATTTTATAAAATCAGAGACAAAGAACAGACATTTTATCTAGGAAATAGGAAAGAAAAGAAAGAAACAGTAATAACAATAAAATGGAAAACAAGCTAAATAGTTTATTATACTGTTAATGTAATGTGAATAGGTGGTATATTATTGTAACCTGTTAACAGTTATTAAGATAACTACAGTATAGCCTAAATAACATAACTAGCTTGCCGCACTCTCAATCTCACTAAAAATAACCAAATCCCTTGAACGCCTCATCCACTGTATCACTTCTGAACAACTCCACCAACTCCAGAAGTAGAGGGTGCGGTGCTTCCTCTTCTGTGCAATTGTCGTCAGACTCGGCATCAGTCCCTGTTATTATTCCAGCCTTTCTGAATCCCGACAGTGTGGTGTCAGTTGTCACTGAAGCCCATGCTTTGTCAATCCATCCAACCACTTCCAGGAAAGTTGCATGGTGCATCCTCCCTCTTGCCGTGAAGCTGTGCTCTCCATCCGTCATCCACTGCTTCCACAGCGGACGTAAAACTGCCTTAAAGCGCCTGTTCACCGAGATGTCAAGTGGCTGGAGTACTTTGGTTAAGCCTCCAGGGATGATGGCAGTGATGGTGTTGAAAAGCTTTAATTTATCTTTGAATTGTGGCATGATGTACGCTCACATACTATCCATCACAAGCAGGGCTTTGCGTGTTCTAAAGAAGCCATCCGGACGCTTAGTGTAGCACTTTGTCAGGCAAAAGTTCATCATGTGTTGATCACCCTTTCTCATTCACGGACACAAAAGTTTTTCTCCTATGTGCTTGTGATTTTGTGACTTTTTTACTGTACTCTTATTTTCTATTGTGCCTCACCCATAGTGTCTCTAATATCGTTTGCGAGAAGATGGTTCATGAATCCAGGAAGACAAAACCAATTTCTCTTGAAATGAAGCTAGAAATCATAGCTGAACATGAAAAAGGAGTATGCGTGGCCGATCTATGTCAGGAGTATGAGAAGTTCAGATGCACTTATTGTTTATTGACTTATTGTTTATTCTTGTTTTATTATTAATTATTAATGTTAATGTGCATGTATTATAAATGTTTATTGTTTTTACATGCTTATCTTTAATATATTAGGTCAAATATACGCGTTTGTGGCAGGTTATATGAGTTTGGGAAGGGATTAATTGGTTTTCTGTTATTTCTTATAGGAATAATTGTTTCATCTAATTAACTTTTTGGCTTATGAGCTCACCCTTGGAACAGATTAAATTCTTTAGCTGCAGTATTACTGTAAATTTGATATTTACTGGTAGCCTAAAAGATACATTTTCAGTGGTAAAGGAGCGATAGGAGGAGCAGATACTGGCACACAAGCCAAGAGCGCCCTCTTGCGGCTGTCAGTATGAAAAAAAAACATATGTTGTACATGAAAACCCCACCTAAGCATTCACAGATTCAAAAAATAAATATATACCAGTCGGTTGTAGTGAAAAAATGCGTGTGTGTCCCATCATTCACCGTACAAAAAAGTGACCAAAGCAAAATCAGTATCAACCGCGCCTCGTGATTGGTCAATTTCATCAGTTCGTTGAAACAGCGATTCTCATTGACCAGTACTGTTCTTAGTGGTAAATGCAATTGTGGGAATTTTAAGATAAATTACATCACAAAAGCACCTGTAAAGCCAAGTCCAGTTATCCTCACATCCTGCAAGCAGTATAAACAATGGTAAACTAAAATCACTTCCACAGTCCAAACATGTTCTTTATGAATAGACTCTGAAGTGCATCTGATTCATGTTTAGAAAGCATACTATACCGTCTACACAGAATTCATACTAGCAATATTTTGTGATAAACCTTGATGACTCACCAACATATTCATCCATGTTGAAAGTCTTGACATATTTAAAGGAGAGATCTCCATTCTTGTAATACTCGATCAGCTTTTTGTAACATCCCAGTGGTGTGCTTCCTGAACATGTGAAGTTATCATTAATGCTAAGAGAATACTTAAATGCATACAAATACATTTCCAGATGTACAAAAACTGCATGGGCTGTGTGTAACCTTCTGTTCTATACATTTCATGTTTGCACTCTCATACCTGTGGGCAGACCGAGAGTAAAGTGTCTCTCTGCACTGGGCTTAAACTGGATAATACGGTTGCGAATGTACTTGGCAGCCCACTCGCTTGCCAGATCATAGTCATCAAGAATCACAAGTCTCATGATCCCCTGAAAAAAAAAAAAAAAAAAAAAAATTCAGATGAATCTTTTCACAGTCTTCTAGAGCACTGGAGGTACACAAAATAATAATTTATCCAGAATCTGAATATACAGTATTACTTAAAATTTCATATTTGAATAAATGCACAATAGTATGGAGTACCTTCAAAATAATTAAAAAATGAACAAAACTTATAAGCTGGTTGTGAAAATTGACACAGAGGTTTACACATTTGGACAAACACATTTAAAATCTGGTTCAGATATGTTTTACTCTAAAGTAGTGGTTCTTAACCTTGTTGGCGGTACTGAACCCCACCAGTTTCATATGCTTATTCATTGAACCCTTCTTTATTGAAAAATAAAATGATTTTTTTTTTTTTTTCAAATTTAAGACATAGGTATATGTTTTTACTGGGGCACCAAAATAAACTGTGCATTAACATCACTGTGTTCAAAGAACAAAACCAATACAATGCATGAACTCCCCCATCAAAATTACTTACATCTGTGTGCACACGCACGTGTCTGTATGTGTGTGTATTTATTTTTTATTTACATCTTATGGATTATTTTTGAATGTTTAATTGTTATTATAAGCATTTATAGTGTTGAATATGTACAGTATTTATTGACATTATATACACATATACATATACGTTAATCAGAAGAGGGTTGATTCCATTATATATGTGAATCCATGTTGTACATGTTCGTCCAACCACTTTCTTTTTTGCTCAACATAGTATGGATTAAAACATTATGAAAGAAATCACACGACGTACCATCACAACAGTCACAATTCGACTACTGAGCGCACCAAATTTTCTGCAGCACAGATTGGCCAAGCAATGTAGTGTGATCACCTGTCGCCAGTGATGGCCGAGTGGGACGTGTCGTCATGAATATGATTTGAGTGCATGTTTTGACCTCCGCCAAACCCCTGAGACTGACTCACCGGTCGAACCCAGGTTAAGAACCACTGCTCTAAAGTTACACCACTAGATGTACTTTATAACAAAACATATATGAACCAGATTCTGAAATGGTGATTACATAAGCATTTGAATACGTATCCTTTCCGAAATCTTTTTTTTTTTTTTTTTTTTATATGCCATCAGTAAATTAACACAAATATTTTTCCCTGTAAAATAAAAGTTCGGAAAAAAATAATCGATCTGCTACATGTTTTATATACTGTACATTTATAATTGAGGTAATTTTACTTCTGAAATCTTAGTATTGACAAAGATAGTTTTAAAAATATATATTTTATTGTTTTGGACCTGCATATTTTCTCATATTTTTATGGGGCAGTGGTGGTCTAGTGGTATAGGGTGCTGGATCGCTGATCCAAAGGTTAGGTTTCGAGTCCCACTCTCCACAAGGTTGTCACTGTCTATGGTGAGAGACATGTAAAAGAACCATTGCTGACTTTCATAAAGAGTAGGCTGCAAAGTCGTCAGTGTGTTTCTGTCCCTTGCTAAAAAGGGTTGTGACAGGAAGGGCATCCGACGTAAAAACCTCTGCCAAATCAAAATGTGTGAATCAGATGATTCGCTGTGGCGACTCCTGAGTAAAAAGGAAAAAGTGAAAGGAAGACAGACAGACCTGCATATTTTCAAAGGCCATAACTTCCAAGAAAATAGCATTATAAATTTTAAACATTTAAGAAAATTACTACTTAAAAAAAAAAAAGCACTTTAAAATTCTTTATTCTTGAATGTGACTTGTTGCTCTAAGATTGTGAAAATACCCAGATAAGAAAGAATCAATCAGTCATTCAACAATGAATGATTTAATATTCTTGAATACTAATCACTGTATGCTTCCTCCATCCCCCCCCCCACTATATATATATATATATATATATATATATATATATATATATATATATATATATAAAAACTTGACGAAGTCTTCTGCCCAACACATCCCATACATGTTCGATGGGGTTAAGGTCGGGAGACCTTGAGGGCCGCGCCACGACCTCAAAACAATTAATTCCGAGTGGATGTTGCAGTGGCAAATCAATTTCGCAAATGACGCAAGACGATTTGACGGTCCTCTGCTCATGACGTCACGCATGGTCTTCCTGAACGAGGTCGGTCTGCTGTGGTGCCTGTATGTTAGAGACATGTCCGTAGATCATGGATAGTCCGTCGACTGCATCCCATAGCCCGGGCAACATCAGTGACGAACGTTCCCGTATTCAGCATGCTAATAGCATTTTCACGTTAAATGTTTGAGAGTCGTGGCATTGAAAATCACCGGGTAATTGTCGGTAAAGACTTGTTTTTACAATAAGTCACACTGTGGTGCTAACTTGAGCAAAAATGCACGTGTCTCGCACGGTCACATGACTAGAAAAACGAGAAAACGCGCTTTTCCCTGAATGTGCACTCGCACGTGCTTCGTGCATGTGCACGTGGAAGTTGTTGTGTGACATGGTGTTCTTGTCAACGTACTTACCCCTAATAATAATGCTAATAATTTTGTACGAAGTTTCAAGAAGATATTTAGCAATTTATGAGTGTGAAGTTTCTTTCTTGACTGAGATAAATATTATATATACAGACACTCCCCGACTTATGTTCATCCGTTTTACATTTTTATCGATTTTACGTTTTTAAGAAAAAAAAGTCAAATTTTGAGTTTAGACGTACCTACGTAGTACGCTGACGTAATGATGCTGTGTCCATTGTTTACAAACGACAGCCTGAACGTGCCCCTCCTTCTTCCCAGTTCAGTTATTTATATATCAGTCATATAGCATGTTACCCTTGTGTTAAGACATCGTCTCTGTGATCTTTGTGTTTACACTGTTTTGTGGACTTTTGTAACCCTAAACAAATATGGTTGGTCAGAGGCATAAGCCTACTAGCATGGGTGCAGGTCTCATACACAGATGAATTAACGATCTTCTCGGATCGGCGCAATCTACCATGCATACTCAGTTAAGCAAAGAGAGTTGTAAAATGAATGAAAACCCAAATCCAGAAAAGAAAGAGAACTCTCTGCTCTGCTGGTGATTCACATCAGTGCAGGCTGAGTACTAAATGAGTTCAACGGCGCCCTTGCTCACTTGAAAGCCCGGAGGTCCATATAACCCGCCTTCAAGCACAGCAAGTAAACTACTTTAGGTATTGAGCACCTCACATATTGTAAGCATTGATTGGCTGTTTTAAGCTTCATGTAAAGTGAGTCGGCTCAGCTTCATGTAATGTGAATCAGCTCAGCTTCATGTAAAGTGATCATCAGTCGACCATCGGAACCATTCACAAGCAGAACGATCGCATCATAGAGACTGTTAAAGGTTATATTTGATACTGTGTTTGATATGAGTGAATTTGATTAACATTTATCAATTTGAAATGATTTTTCTTGAATTTAATTTATTTGAAATTAATGTTGATGTTATTTGATATAATTTTACAATTTTATGTTTATAATGATTTTTTAGGCGTGTTTTATGAGATACGGTAATGGTATTTATGGATGTATAGTACAGTATGATGAGCGTCATACATCACACGTCACTGTAACAACTTACGTTTGGCTCTCCGGAACCAATTAAAAACGTAAGTCGGGGAGCGTCTGTATATCTGTGTGTATGTATATATATATATATATACACAAGTCAAGGTGATCTCTGGTAATTCAAATTACCAAAAAATTCAAATCTCTTTCAGGGCATCAGATAAAATCTTTTATCGCTGAAAATTTCTTTAAATAATCTTGATTCTTGAAGCAGTTGTAGCCTAATGGTTAGAAAATCGGCTTCGGTACCAAAAGATTCCAAAGGTTTTTGATTCCAAAAACCAACAGGAAAAATGTGTGGCAGTGCGGGAGTGAGTAGCACCTTCCCTTCCTCCACATAAAAGGCTGAAGTGCCCTTGAGCCTGGGCTCCCTCGTGTGTGTGGCAGAACATTGCTACCAATGTGTATGTATATATGCTCACTTTGGATGGGTTACATTCAGAGGAAATAATTTAACATTTACCGTACATCAAAATCAAATAATTCTCAAGAAAGTTAGTGTTTTTGTCATGAAATAAGGACTGATTTAGTCTTAAGGTTAAATAAAAACAAGACGGATGGAACAATCATTAAAAACATTAAAATGGCCATAATTTCCTTATTACTATTATTGAGGTTAATGAGGTCTCAAATATTTCATATCAAATGAATCATGAAATGAAGTTGTGAAACCTCATTCATCCTGCTGGATCCAGCCACTCATCCACTGGATGAGTCATCATCTGTTGGTTTGAGCCAAAAACATTGCTACTAAACCTGTCCTAAAAGTTAAACTTCCAGTTTATTTGATCATTTTTAACAAATATCTATGTAAACTAGGTCACTTCCTGCATTAGAGCAAGAGTATACCTTAGTGTCACAATTCTGGAAGCTTGGTAAATATTGTTTCTTATCGAAGACTTCATCATCTGACTTCCAATGTTTCACAGGAAAAACTATATGAACGATTTTTTAAAATTCTCCCAAAAGTGAGATTGTAACCTAATGCTTTTGTATTACATGTAAGCTGATTTAGTTCCAGGTACAAAAGGATGACACCAGATAAAGGTCAAGATATAAACACGTGCAGAGTTTAGCATCTGTACACAGAATAGTGGCACCCTGAATGTTGCAAGTCAGCCATGGACTGTGGTCTCAGTTTCTTCCATTGATAACTCTTACCCCTGGCAGCATTGCCATTAGTACTAGGTATGGGTATCCCAATATCAGAGACAGTGGAGCACATCACTGGTCATTCGAAACCATTCAGATGTCTGCTTCCTTTGAGATGGGAACGAAACTTGTTTCCCAGGTCCTTTTTCAGACTATAAACAAAAATACCATGCCTTTTAATTTCAGTTTTGCAATGACACTCGCTCAACCTTGCTTAAGTTTTGTTACGTTTCCACCCTACCTCAAAAGGGGGAAAAACGCTTCAAGTGACGTCACATTGCATCGTTTTCTTTTTGCCCATTTAATAAGAACAGGAAATAACAGATGGGAAAGACTGATGTACCAAAATATTATCCTATATTATTAACTAAACTTACAGTGTTGGAGTTAGAAGCCATGAACTAAACAAACGAAGATTCACTAAAAGTCTGAATCAGTGTATAACAGATTTCCAATTGAAACGGTATATTATTTAAAGAAATAATAAAAAAAGTAAATTGTACATATTAGATGTCTTACCTCAAATTCACAATGTCGTAAGAGTACCAAACGGTGCTTGTGTGAGTGGAATCGAAATTCCTTTTTTGTAAACACTGATCATATGATTGCTTTCCAGTCATATGTTCTGACGTCACGTAACCGGAACTAGCTTTGTCTTTGTATGGCGGCCGCAAAGGTTCAAACAACCCATAACCAACAGAACTCGCTTATACGAAAACATGCTGGCTAATTTCGATATTGATTGTATAACTCGCCAACATTGTAGCTCAAGTCAAAGGGGGGGGGGGACATTTTAATGTCCAATAAAGCATTACATTAAAAATATATATATACTTCTAGGTTTGTGTTTATATATTTAACCATTCAATTCGTTTTTTAATAAGAAAATGTGATATATATTTTATTTTTGGTTACTTTGTGGGAGTCTCGGCCTGACCTTGAAGACTCAGAGAGGAGCAGAGGAGCAGCCCAACAGGGAAAAACAAGAACAGTGACGTGTGGTCGTCAGGAAGGCCAGGGGAGAGCAAAGAAAAAGACAAGGAGGAGGAGGAGGAGGAGAAGGAGGAGGAGGGGTGGGGCGGGTAGAAGAGTGAAGAGGGGGAGGAGACAGGGGAGTGAAAGGGGTGGGGCGGCCGAGCTTCCTCTCCCTGGATTAAACGCCTATGAGCGGTGCCCTTCTCTGACAGCATCCACATTTTGCACAGTGCTCAAACCGCATCCCGTCACTTTCACGCTTCAATCCAGTGTAGATT
>CM045733.1:63272500-63282500 GCA_024760905.1 Plotosus lineatus | reverse complement strand
TGGACCCAAGGGCAACATGGTAGTGTAGTGGTTAGCACATCCGCCTAACAACCATATGATCCTGGGTTCAAGTCCTGGGTGTCAGGAGGGTGTTTTGTTGACAAGTTTTCATTCTTCGACGTTTGTGTAGGTTTCAACTGGATATTCTAATTTCCACCAACAATTCAAAGTCATGATTACTGTGGGTGTTTATTTAGAGATTTTACTCTGTACCACTTAGCAAACTGAATATACAGAATCTTAATCAAACATGGAAAGCATTATTTTTTGGTGTCTAGTATAGTACTATTATGAACTATTAAAATTTGTATGTCTAGTTGTCTAATTAAGGTGAAAAAAAATCCTGAAAATGATCTTAAATTAAATCTAAATTGTACCAATAATAGAACAAATTTGTTACGTTATCTGATTTTATATATATATATATATATATATATATATATATATATATATATATATATATATATACATTTAAACTAAGTTTTTATTTATTTTTTTTTTTTTTTTCAATTATTTTTAGGAGCAATACAGACGCTCCCTGACTTACGTTTTCGTTCGGTTCCGAACAGCCAAACGTAAGTTGAAAAAAAATGTTACTGTATGTTTCTATGACGTTCATACTGGACTATGCATCCATAAATACCATTACTGTATCTCATAAAACACCCCTAAATCAATTATTATAAACATAACATTGTAAAATAATATCAACATTAATTTCAAATAAATTAAATTCAAGCAAAATAATTTCAAATAGATAAATTTTAATCAAATTCACTAATCAAATACAGTATTAAATATAACCTTTAACATGCTCTGTGATGCAATCTTTCTGCTTGTAAATGGTTCCGATGGTTGACGAAGCCATTTGGAAGAAACGTGCAACATTCACGTGTTTTTCACCAGCATCAATTTTCTTGATAATAGCCATCTTCATTTCTAATGAGATGGCTTGCCGCTTTTTATGATTACCACTATCACTAGTAGGCTTACGCTTCTGACCAACCATATTTACTTAGGGTTACAAAAGTCCACAAAACAGTGTAAACACAAAGATCACAGAGACGACGTCTTAACACAAGGGTAACACACGGTGAACTGGGAAGAAGGACGGGCACGTTCAGTTTGTCGTTTGTAAACAATGGACGCAGCGGCATGCGTAAGTAGCGTACTACTTCAGCGTACTACGTAGGTACGTCGCATACTACTGAGAACATGCTAAACTCAAAATTTTACTTATAATTTTTTTTTTTTTTTTTTTTTTTTACAAAAAATCCCGTAAAATCGAAAAATATGTAAAACGAATGAACGTAAAGCGAGGAGTGTCTGTACTAAATTAAAGGTTGTTTAATATAAACTGATTGGTAGTGTATGTTTTTGGTAAAAGGACTAGTGTCTGTAATTATTGATAATACTGTATTATTTTGTTCGTAGTTTTTGTTTACATTACTTTATTTGAGGGTTTTATGTTTTATTCAGTCTAAATATTTTGCTAGTATGTTTTGTCTGTCTGTTTTGTTGTATATATCGTTTGAGAGTTCTGTCTGTATTTATCTTTTTTTTTTTTTTTTCTTTTTTTTTTTTTTTGGCATGTCTGTCTTTTGGACATAGGTGTATTTCCAGGTATGTGAACATAAACGTGCTTCGAGAAGAGTGTTGGTCAGGAAGCTTTACTGCAGTTAGTATGAGTGTTGTGCGTGTTTGAAATTCATAAGTTTTTCATAACCTTTCATGTCAGCCGGCATCAGGGCTCGCACAGACAGCCAGGCATTGATTCCTTTTTGTGTCAGCTAAATGACTCATCCCTGTAACAGATGCAGATTGTTACTAATGGATATAAAAGTCATGTTTGTATCGGAATTATGCATGACGATAGCCATTGCATCTCTGTGGTCGAATTTTGGTCAAGAACCAACTAATCCACTGGTCTTATATTGGCTAAGGCAGACATGAAAGAAGTCTGAGGCTTGTTACCGAGGCTTGTTGACATAGTAATTGTTGTGTGTGTTATTCATAGCCACAGCATCTTAAAAAAAAAAAAAAAACCCTGTCGTTCAGCCTGAACAGTATTTTTAGTAAGCACAGCTGTTAAAAGAAACTTGAGCCTGAATTCAGCCGTGTAGAGATACTGGAGATACGGCATTGGTTTTGTTTCGATTTTGTTTCAAATATATTTATTTGCATTGACATGTGATGCATGCAGGGCTTTTTGTGGACTGCAGACATGCAGAAGGTTACTGTATTCAGCATCACTCAGCTTTTTTTCACACGTCTTCCTTCCGCTGTCTGTCTAATTTTCACACTTTCCCCACTCATCCTGTCCTTCTTTTGACACCTTTCCGATCTGAAGTGTCCCACTGCAGCCATTCTGTTTCACAATGTTATTTTTATTATTTAAAAAGGAAATTCGAAGTGTCTGCATTCAGCTCCTTTCGTCTCCCTTATTTAATTCCTTTACCTTTTCTTTACTTCTAACTCTCTTCTGCAATTTCTTAAAGTTCTCTCCATCTTTCTCCTGCACTTTGGTTGTCATTTTTCAACATGGAGCCATGGTAGTGTGATGAATTAATTTTGCTGCAATAACTGCATTTATTATTTATACACGAGTTAGCCTAGATTTCTGAGTGCAGGGACAAGGATGAAAAGGACTCTTGCGTTGGCTCCAAGCAGAACAGAGAAGGCAGGAACAGTTGCAAGAACCCCTGAGTTCTTAGAGGAACTAAAACAACTTTGAGGTTTTTCCACAGTAAGAAGGGATGTAGTTCTCGTAAACCTTTTGTTACACTGTCTCACGAATGTAAAATTGTGAAAATGTGGTGTAGACATGTCAGTTCTAAGAAGGATGCCAGCAACAATTACAATATACAGGTAATAAACCAACAAGTAAGATATAATCTAGTGAACTTGTAAATAAAATAAAGCTAAGAAAATTTGTGTATAATATTACAGTTTCATACATTAGACAGGAGTGGGCAGTGGTGGCCTAGTGGTATAGGACGCTGGATCGCTGATCCAAAGGTTGGGGGTTCGAGTCCCACTCTCCACAAGGTTGTCACTGTCCCCCCAGTGTAGCTAACTGGGTTATCAAAGGCCGGCCATGTCTCTCACTGTCTATGGCAGGGGTGCTCAATCCTGCTCCTGGAGATCTACCTTCCAGATTACTTTATCTCCAACCCTAATGTGGCCCATGTGACATGTAAGATCCAGTCAGGTCTTGATGAGATGATTGGATGGTTAGGTGGGTGTGATTAGGGTTGGAGTGAATGTCTTCTGGGAGGTAGATCTCCAGGAGCAGGATTGAGCACCCCTGGTCTATGGTGTGAGGAAAGACCATTGCTGACTTTTGACAACAGTTGGATGCAAAGCCGTCAGCGTGTTTCCGCCCTGCGATGGCCTGGCGAGCTGTCCAGTGTGTATTCTTCCCTTTCCCGGAGTCAGCTGGGATCTGCACCAGCCTCCCCATGACTCTAATTAGGATTAAGCGGTAACAGAAAATGAATTGAACTTAACATTAGACAGGTGTCTTGATTATCTGACTCAGGCCTTGGTGAGTAAGGTGCGATAAAGTGCGTGCAGCCCATGGTGTGCCAAAAAAATCTCCACCTCCAACCAAACGCATTTTGAATTTTGCACGCTTCGCAAATTAACTCGGGACATCACCAAACATTGATCAAACATTGTTGACAAAAGATGAAGCATTTCGTATTCGTCTTTTCAAAAGTGGAAGCTTGATGATGGGATGCCAATCCGTGAACTGGGCATTTAACCCCAAGTCAAAAGAATCGAGGGGAAGGAGATTATGACTGAGAAGTTTATTAAAAACTGAAATTTAGCGCAATGACGACGGGGTCGTTGGAGACAGACACACCGTGCATTTGCATGCATGCCCGTCCTCATGCTTTTGATTGACAAAGCTGTTTTTTTCGGTGCACTTTACACACAGCTGCTGGCCAGCTGCAAGCTGTTTTGTAGCCAAACCTTTGCAGTGAATACTACATGCTAGCTATGATATCATGCCATGCTCACTGCATGCTGTGGTGAGAAACTTTGGCATTTATTGCTGGGCTCATTATTTATGCTTGCTGTCTATCAAGTAGCCTATGCCATGCATAATTTCGAAGAGATCAAGCTGTGATTGGTTGATGATTGATGACATCACTTATAATTGAGAGATTTCATTATGCAGAAAAAAATTAATGGATGAAAAAAACACCTCGACTGTTACGTGTGAGAGTTAAGGAGTGCTTTTTTTGCACCCCAGAATTTTTTTTTATTAACAGGAAAAGGCCTTATGAATGCATGGGACATACAGCATACCGAGAAATGTAGTTCACATCCGACTTACCCATTTGTAAGTTGATCTGGTGCTCTTTTGCTGGACCTCATCCACATCAGAAAGTTGATATACAAAGCTTTAAGGACATCTGGGTTAGGCATAGGGTTTATACAAATGTGTGTAAGATAAAGTGCATTCAATAGCCGTTTTTAGTGGACGACTGTTGGTTTGACCTCACTCTTGCCCCACTTTTGATTTTTTTTTTCTCCAGGAAGAAGGTTGTTAGAACAAAAAAATAAATAAATAATTGATGGACATGGACTTTTACTATGGATGCAAGCTTTTAAGGTCATGTTTAATGCTGCTTTGAGTGGGGCCGGTGGCATTGTGTTTAGGGTGCTGCATTCATGATCAGGAGGTTGTGTGTTCAAATCCCAGTTAGACCCCCACTGTGCTAAGACCCCTGCGTGAGGTCTCAACGTGTGCCTCTGTCCACCCGGCAGTATAAATGGGTACCAGTAAAATATACTGTACTGGGAAGGTAACCTGCCATGGACGAGCGTCACATCCAGGGGGAGTTGAACTTCGAATCACTTCACGCTATGGAAACCGGGGATAAGCACTGGCCTGATGAGCCACTGGGCTCGGGTCTAAAAACCCAAAGGACTTTACCTTTTTAATGCTACATTAACAACGGAATGTTTAGGGGTCCATTCAATTCAGCCGCATCCACCAGCCCTGAGGTGAAGAATTATTTTAGTACATACAACATGGAAACATAAAAAAGCACCTTATTTTATTTATCCTCCATCCATTCATTCATTCATTTTCTGAACCACTTAATCGTAATTAGGGGCGCAGGGAGGCTGGCACCCATCTCAGCCGATTCTGGGCGAGGACACCGCCCCTCCAGTATGTTCTGGGTCGACCCTGGGGTTTTTTTTTTCAATTGGACATACCTCATACACCACACTAGGGAGGCGCTCTAATCGGGCGCTTGAGCCACCTCAACTGCAGCTCCTCCATGTTGAGTCCAATAAAATCCAATGAATTTACAAACCAAAAATGTGTTTTTTTTTTAACAGATCTAATAGAATAAAACATTCAAGGCTTTCTACATCATGCTACACAAGCTAAGCTATGGCACGCACTTCTGCATTGTTCATTGTTTGTTCGCATTACCACTTTTGTTTGTTGTGGTTGAGGTTCTTGTCTTTTCTCCTCCTATGTCCTTTAACTGGTTTTGATTCTATTTTGTCATATTCACCTTCAACTAATTCTGTTTACTCTTTGATTATTCTAGTTAAATCCCAATGTTTAGTTCGTTCACCTCAAAGTAGACCCATCCGGTTGCCAGTCAGTACAGTCTTTGGTTCTCTTGTTCATATTATGTTTTTGATCTTCTTTTTTTTTTTTTTTTGTCTTTGCTTTGTTGTTATTTTTAAGAAACACTCATAGCCTGCACCTGTATTTGTCCCGCCTAAATATCCTGACAAATACATTCAGTTCGCTGTATGCCGTCCAATAAACATATTGAAATAAAATAATGCCGTACTTTGGGGTGGCACAGTGGTTAGCACATCTGCCTGATAGCCAGATGGTCCTGGGTTAGAGTCACAGGCTCGGCAAGAGCATTTCTCTGTGGAGATTGCATGTTCTTCTTGTGCGTGCAAGGAAGAGGCTGCTCCGAATCGCCCCTAGGTGTGAGGGTGATTGTGAATGTTTATGTGTGTGTGTTAGCCCTCGGATGAGCTGGTAAGGGTGCACCCCATTTTCTCCCAGAGTCAGCTAAGATAGACTTGAGCATCTTAGCTCTTGGTAGGATAAAGCAGCAAATGGATGATGTAAAATACAATAATGAACACAAAAGCTCTGCCATGGACTGGTGAGCTGTGTAGTGTGTACTGTGTTTGTCCTGAGTCAGCTGGAAAATGTTCAAAATTTGCTTTAATCTGAGACAGGATAGTAAAATGTGTTTTGTAAGGTCATCTACAACACTGAACACGAGAAAGAAATGCATGAAATTACACTAATATTTTGACCTCCTTTTTAATCAAAAATGTCAGTAATAGTTTGATGCATTCTGCAAAAAAAAAAAAATATATATATATATATATATATATATATATATATATATGTATGCATGTGGAGCCGGTGGTGTAGTGGTTAGAGTGTTGGGTCATGATTGGGAGGTTGTGAGTTCAAATCCCACTGAGACCCTCACTGTGCTAAGACACCTGGGCAAGGTCTCAACCACAAGTGTGCCTCTGTTCACCCAGCAGTATAAATGGGTACCAGTAAAAATATACTGGGAAGGTAACCTGCGATGGACTAGCGTCACATTCGGGAGGAGTTGAACTCCTGGTCGCTTCACACTACGGAAACCGGGGATAAGCACCGGCCTGATGAGACGCTAGGCTCGGGTGTAAAAACCCAAACAGTTAATCAATCAATCAATATATATATATATATATATATATATATATATATATACACACACAGACTACACAAAAAAGTTACGGATATTTGTCAATAGAATAACTGAAATTAAGGCTATTTCACAAAACCGAAAGAAAATTTCGAAATCTTTTTTTGTGGTATATATATATATATATATATATATATATATATATATATTAAAATTAAACTTTTTATCTTTTTTTTTTTTTTTTAGCATTTAATTTTTCACTTGTTTTAATTATTGTCACTGCTTTTTGCCTGTTTGGGTTCACTTTCATTTTCGGCAGTGCTTGTTGACAGACGTTTGGTGAAATATCAATCCAACGCCGATCGCCTTTGACGACTTTTCATAATTTTCGTAAAATGAACAAGGCATACATCATCAAAGTGAGTGATGGCACGAGTCGTGGACACTTTTTCGGGATTTTTTTTTCCATGAATTCGGAAAGTGCGCGAGATTTCGCCAGAATTTCTTTTATTCATGCTGATGGAATGATGGCTGCCTCCTCCTCAACCTTCCCTTTTGCTGAATTCTTCGTGCATTGCCGAGCGTTGCATCACCTCCAGCTCCTTCAGCCCCTCTGTTGAGAGTCCTTCTCGGTGCTCTGCGACCAACTCGTCAATGTCCTCCTCATTGACCTCCAGTCCCATGGCCTTTGCCAGCGACACAGTTTCATCCACCTCAGGCTGAGGTTGAGGTTGAGGCTCTCCCTTCACCTCGACTTCGAATTTCAGAATTCGAAAGTCTCTTGGAACAGCGGCATGCAGCCACAACTTCCTCCAAGCAGCATTAAGGGTACGTCTGGTCACCTCCTGTCAAGCCATGTCAATTAACTTCAAGCACACAACAATGTCGAAGTGGTGCCTCCAAAGTTCATGAAGGGTAAGCTGGGTATTTTCCGTGATGTCAAAACACCTCTTAAAAATAAATTTTGTGTAAAGTTTTTTTAAAATTTGAAATGACTTGCTGGTCCATGGGCTGGAGGAGAGGGGTGGTGTTTGGAGGAAGGTACAGCACCTTGATGAAGGAGAACTCCAGGATATCATCTTCAAGGCCGGGTGGGTGGGCGGGGGCATTGTCAAGAATCAGCAGACACTTGAGGGTGAGGTTGTTCTCTTCGAGGAACTTCTTCTTGGAACACCAAGTTCACGCATTCAAAAAAAATTGTCGGGTGACCCAGGCCTTGGTGTTGGCCCTCCACATGACGTTAAGTTTCTCCTTCAGGATTTTGTGAGCTTTGAAGGCTCGGGGATTTTCCGAGTGGTAGCAGGGGCTTAATCTTGCAATCTCCAGTGGCATTACAACAGAGAGCAAGCACAAGGCAGTCCTTCATGGGGTGTGGCCTGGCATTTTATTCTCCTTAGCTGTGATGAAGGTGCGGTGAGGCATCTTCTTCTAGAAGAGTCCAGTCTCGTCACAATTAAAAACTTGCTGTGGAATGTACCCATCTTCCACGACAAGTTCGAATTTTTTTATAAATTCTTCTGCCGCCTTCTGGTCTGGACTCGATGCCTCACCATGCTGTACGACAGAGTGGATCCCAGTCCTTTTCTTAAATATCTCAAACCACCCACACGATGCTTTAAAGTTTGGGGGTGCTTGCTGTCCTGAAGAACCCTCACCCCCACCCTCCTTCCCAAGGTCACTAAATATGGCGGTTGATTTTTCAGAGATAACGTCACTGTATCTCTGGCAATTTCTTTCTCATTTATCCAAAGGAGTAACAGTCTCTCCATCTCGTCGTTCAGTGATGACCTCTTTTTTGATATCACAGAGAGGCCTTTCGAAGGGGTCGCCACTTTTAAGGCCTCCTTCTGCTTCAAAATCGTACCGATGGTAGACGGGTTTCGGCCATATTCCTTTGTGATATCACTCAGCCGTATGCCACTTTCATGTTTTTTTTATCATCACCTGTGTTACTTCTACTGATAACCGAGCCCACTTCTTATTTTCACTCGCACCGGGAATCACTTTCTTTGGGCCCATGATGAATAATGAAGAATAAAGTTGCAATGAGCACACTCGAAAAACTCACGAAACAACAGTAACTCTGTCCTTTATGCATGCTAGAACTCCGTGATGAATGAGGATCAAAGGCACACAAAAAGCATCATGGGTATAATAGAGATGCAGCTCCCTCGTAGCCAATGGGAGGCCAGCGGGGTGTTGGGAAAAAGCCAATGGGAGAGCAACTCTATCGTGCGCATTGTTTGAATTTTTGAGGTTTCGCTTTTCGTAACCAGAATTTTCTTTCGTATTCAGAGATAAAAATTTTACGTAAAGGCGTTTTGTAACTTGGATTTTTCATTAGTTGGGTCTTTCATAAGGTGAGGTGTGACTGTATAGGGATCTGTGTACTTCGCGCTTCAATTCATGCGGCTTCAGTGCATCGCATTTTTTTTTAAAATATTCATCGAATTAAAAAATAAGGAAATTAAGGAAGAATAGGGGGGGGGTTTAAGGAAAATGCCACAAAAACAAGGCCAATTATGCAAAAAAAAACTAACAAACAAACAAAAACAAAAAAAAACAACCCAAAGCCCGCCATCAAAACTACTTACATTTTTATGTGAGGTGCACATCTGCGTGTGTGTGTGTGTGTGTGTGTGCGCACGCGTCTATATGTGTGTGTATTTATATTTTATTTACATCTTATGCATTATTTTTGAATGTTTAATTGTTATCCTAAGAATTTATAGCATTTAATATGTATTTAATTATATTATATGTACATATGTACATGCCTGTATAGGTCATTCGGCGGTCGCGGGGATGTCGGTCCCAATTAACAGCGGAAAGTGAGGGATCCCTGTATACACACACAACTATACATATGGAGTATACATACATAAATATATCTATATGTAAGTCTGAAATGATAAGTAACTGATATCTATAAAAACAGGTAGAGAATGAATGGTGTCAGTGAGTGATATGTACAGTCTTATCAATTTGATAATATAGTGACATAGTATATAATATATCTATAATATATGACAGTATAATATAAATGTATATAAGTGGATATTGTTGTTATATGGAGGAGCTATACAGTTTAATGGCCACAGGTAGGAATGATTTCCTGTGTCATTCACTGGTGCATTTCGATGGAATCAGTCTCTCCCTGAACAGCTCCTGGGACTGATCAGCAGGTAGTGAAGGGGTGGGAGGTGTTGTTTATTATTATCTTTGAGTCCAGTTCCATCCCCACAACGTTGCTGGCCTTGTGGTTCAGTTTGTTCAGTCTGTTTGTGCCTGCAACC
>CM045733.1:63235000-63262500 GCA_024760905.1 Plotosus lineatus | reverse complement strand
TCTTCAAAGTACTCTTTCCATCTTCCCAGCACACTTCTGTCATCAGTCAATAGAGTTCCCTCTCTGTCCTTTATCAATCTAACTTGCTGCACGCGTCCTTTCCATCTCTATTTCTCTGCTGTGCCAACCTGTATAGATCATTTTCTCCCTCTTTACTATCCAACCTATCATACAAGTCATCATATGCCCTCTGTTTGGCCTTAGCCACTGCTACTTTCGCCTTACGCTGTGTCTCCCTGTACTCCTGTTTACTCTCTTCGGTCCTCTCAATGTCCCACTTCTTCTTGGCTAACCTCTTCCTTTGTACACACTCCTGCACTTCCTCATTCCACCACCAAGTCTCCTTATCTACTTTCCTTCCAGAGGACACACCAAGTACTCTCCTACCTGTGTCCCTGATCACATTTGCTGTGGTTGTCCAGTCATTTGGAAGCACTTCCTGGCCACCCAAAGCCTGTTTCAACTCCTCCTTGAAGACAACACGACACTCTTCCTTTTCAGCTTCCACCACTTTGTCTTCTGCTCTGCCTTTGCCTTTTTCACCTTTCTCACCATCAGAGTCATCCTGCACACCACCATCCTATGCTGTTTGGCAACGCTCTCACCCACGATGACTTTGCAGTCACTGACTTCCTTCAAATTACATCGCCTGCACAAGATGTAGTCTACCTGTGTGCGCCTACCTCCGCTTTCATAAGTCACCCTATGCTCCTGTTTCTTCTCAAAGAAAGTATTCACCACAGCCATTTCCATCCTTTTTGCAAAATCTATCAACATCTGTCCTTCTGCGTTCCTGTCCTGGATACCAAACCTGCCCATCACTTCCTCGTCCCCTCTGTTTCCTGCCCCAACATGTCCATTGAAGTCTACACCAATGATCACTCTTACCCCTCTGTGGTTACTCAGTATCACTTCCTCTAAGTCACTCCAGAATCTCTCCTTCTCTTCTAGCTCACATCCTGCCTGTGGGGCATAAGCACTAACAACATTGAGCATTACACCTTCAATTTCTAACTTGAGACTCATCACTCTGTCTGACACTCTTTTCACTTTTAGAACATTCCTGACAAACTCCTCCTTCAAGATGACTCCGACTCCATTTCTCTTCCCATCCACACCGTGATAAAATAGCTTAAACCCTGCTCCTAAGCTTTTAGCTTTGCTACCTTTCCACCTGGTCTCCTGAACACACAGTATGTCCACCTTCCTCCTCTGCATCATGTCAACCAGCTCTCTACCTTTTCTGTGCCTCATGGCTGCATTATATATATATATATATATATATATATATATATATATATATATATATATATATATATATATATATATATATACATACCTCACCTTACGATAGCCCCAGCAAACGAAAAATCGAGGTATATATACGAGGTATATAATCGAGGTACAAATATATATATATATATATATATGTGTGTGTGTGTGTGTGTGTGTGTGTGTGTGTGTGTGTGTGTATAATATGTGTATGTATATATATATATATATATATGTGTGTGTGTGTGTGTATATATGTGTGTGTGTATATATATATATATATATATATATATATATATATATAATACACACACACACACACACACACACATATATATGCAATATAGCATTGCAAAATGCCACCTTTTTCTTTTTTTCTCCCCAAATGCTGCATTACTGCATTATCAATAGAGAGATCTGTGCAGCTCTGCAGAGTCACACCCACAGAGACTCCATCACCATTCTTAATTTACAGATCATTACAAAATCATTTGTTCTGCTGTGGTTAACAGAGAAGAAGGTTGGGTGTTAATAATCAGACAGTGTGCTAAACAGTGATTTAGCGAGTTACGTCTGTGTTATCTAAGTTTGTGATAGCCGGCTTCATACCATAGAGATCTGCAGCAGCAAATCTTTCCATGTAGAAAAGCAGTCGGCAGTATGTGAAGCCTAAAATAATCCTTCACTGCGGTGATCTAAGATGTTACTAGTCAGTGTCAATGCAAAGCCAATATCAAAATGTCTGTCAAATTTGTGTCTAGTTGATAAACGAACTGTACTTGTATGAAGATCTGTTATCTGTGCTAAGATGGTGAAAGCAGTGCTGTATTCTCAAGGGATAGAAGGATGCAGCAGAGAAAAGCAGGTGTAGAGTTTCTGCAGGTTGCGATGAGGTGTGGAAAGAAAGCGATATCAAAGCATTAGAATGGGAGACTTCCCAAGAACAGATTACTGTGTTTATTTCAGGCATGCAAATTTCCCTTTCAGAATTACAGTGAAGTGCAAGCAGACTGACAGACACCATGTTTTTCTCTCCCTGATTTTTCTCACCTAATTTAGTTGTAGCCAATTTGCACCTGTCAAGTGATGTCTCCTTATCACGCAACCAACACCAGCCAGGAGGGGTGAAACCAAGCACATACCCCCTCAATGACATTGTGATGCTGCCGCCTGCATCTTTTTAAACTGCTCATGTATACATATTTCGGAGCAGCCTAACACACTGTAAGTGCATTCATATAAAGGGATAGATAGTGATCTCCCTCTAAGACTGGTGATCACAGTGATTGACAGGAAGGAGAGTATATGGCATGTCTTCCTCCCATGAGAGTTCAGTCAATTCATTTACATTTACATTACATTTACAGCATTTGGAAGATGCTCTCATCCAGAACATAGAAATAACAACTTTGAGGGTTAAGGGCCTTGCTCAAGGGCCCAACAGTGGTGATAGTGAATATTGAACCACTGGCATTTTGATCAGTATCCCATGGGGTTATAAACGACACCACCAATTCAATCTCATCGATTCCTGGCCACGGATGGTTGTGTGCATCAACCTGGATTTGAACAGACACCGTGTTTTTAATTTGTAAAGATCAGCAAAATGTCCTGACTTTTGAAAATATTTTTTTCTTACTTATTTCAATCTGCAAGCAAGAGCATCATATTTTTGGTTTTGAAGGAAGCCCTGATTTATTTTTTATTTTGTGTGTGTGTGTGTGTGTGTGTGTGTGTGTGTGTGTATATACAGTGAACCCTCACTTTTCGCAGTTAATGGGGACCGAGATCCTCCGCAAACATCGCATCATCACCCCCCCCCCCCCCCCCCGACTGATGTATACATACATGTATATGTGTATATAATATCAATAAATACATATTCAATGCTATGAATGCTTATAATAACAATTTAACATTCAAAAATAATGCATAAGATGTAATTAAAATATAAATACACGCAAACGCGCACCCAGACACGCACACACACATAGCCACTCATACAGACACACACAGATGCGCACCTCACATAAAATATAAGTAGTTTTGTTGGGCTGTTTTTGTTTGTTTGGGTTTTTTTTTTTTTTTTTTTTTTTTTTTTTTTTGCATGATTGGCCTTGTTTTGTGGCATTGCCCTTAACTTCCACTATTTTTCCTTAATTTCCTTTTTTATTTTTTGATGAATATTTTTGAAAAACCCGAAATGCACTGAAGCCACAGAAACTGAAGCGCGAAGTAGCGAGGGATTACTGTGTATGTATGTGTGTGTATGTACAGTATGTACAGGAATCCCTCACTTTCCGTGGTGAATTGGGACTGAGACCCCTGCTGTAAAAGAACCATTGCTGACTTTCGTCAAAAGTAGGCTACAAAGCCGTCAGCGTGTTTCCACCCTGTGATTGCCTGGCGAGTTGTCCCGGGGTGTACTCTGCCTTTGCCCGGAGTCGGCTGGGATGGGCACTGGCCTCCCCATGACCCTAATTAGGATTAAGCGGTTACAGAAAATGAACGGATGAACTGTACAGTTGTAATTGCAGACACCCATGGCTGCCTGCTGACTGCACTAATAATCCAATTTTTTTTACTAGTGTGTGAATAATAGCTGTGTTATCATGTTGCAGTTTAAGGCTATGGCTGCACAGACTGTAATAGACTTCTGATATTAAAATAAGACATCTGAGTTCCGTATCTATCAGACGCGAGAACAGAGTGGTTAAATGGTTCTCGGCCATGGAGCTACAGCAGCTCATGCATTAATAGATGAAGTATTTGGACTCATATATTTCAACGTGTCAACTTGGACAACTTGTGGAGTCAGCAAAGGCGATTGGATCTTGACTGAATCAGCAACAAAGACACAAACAGATGCAGACAAATAAGCTTAGGGTTGCACAAACCCAAATCAGAAGGATGTGTCTCTTTGTACTTTTCCACTTGTGCACTTTGTACACTGTCCTTATATCTGTAGTCTCAGTCTAAACATACCTGTACATATCAGTGTACATGCCACAGTCGAATATGCACTATAATTCACCATATACAGGGATCCCTCACTCTCCGCGGTTAATTGGGACCGAGATCCCCCTGCAACCATCGAATTCTGCGGAGTAGGATCACCCCTCCGACTGACGTATACGTACCTGTATATGTATATATAATATTAATAAATACATATTCAATGCTATAAATGCTTATAATAACAATTAAACATTTAAAAACAATGCATAAGATGTAAATAAAATATAAACACACACATACAGACACACATGCACGCACTCAGATGCGCACCTCACAAAAATGTAAGTGGTTTTGATAGGAGGTTTTGGGTTGCTTTTTGTTTGTTTAGGTTTTTTTTTTTTTGCATAATTGGCCTTGTTTTTGTGGCATTTTCCTTAACTTTTCCCCCATTCTTCCTTAATTTCCTTATATTTTAATTAAATGAATATTTAAAAAAAACAACGAGATGCACTGAAGCCGCATGAACTGAAGTGCGAAGTAGTGAGGGATCCCTGTATTGACAAAACAATGATTAGATTGTTTTACCGCCTGTTTCATTGCTGTATGGTTTATTATCAGTATAGCATAATCTCCAGACGCTCCCCGACTTACGTTCATTCATTTTACGTATTTTCGATTTTACGGGGGTTTTTTTCCAAAAAAAGTCAAATTTTGAGTTTAGCGTGCTCTCTGTAGTACGAGACGTACCTACGTAGTATGCTGACGTAACGACGCAATGAAGTAATGACGCTGCGTCCATTCTTTACAAACGACAGACTGAACGTGCCCCTAATTCTTCCCAGTTCAGTGTGTGTTACCCTTGTGTGAAGACGTCATCTCTGTGATCTTTGTGTTTACACTGTTACGAAATCCCCAGGTTATGAAAAACATTTTCCTAAGTTTTCGTTCCCAGGATACGAAAACAACCTCCTCTTACAAAAAGAAATTCAAACACGCCAATCAAAATTTCACATGATGCGCGAGTTGCTCTCATTGACTGTCTCTCAACATCCCGCCCTGCTGGCCCTCCCATTGGCTAGGAGGGATGATGCAGAACCAGAAGGAGACCTTAAAGCGGAAATACAGTCAGGACCTCTGATCTTTCAAACAGGTACTGTAATTCCGCTTTAAATAAAATATCCCGTCCAAGTGTGTGTGTGTGTGTGTGTGTGTGTGTGTGTGTGTGTGTGTGTGAGATAGAGAAAGAGAGAGAGAGAGAGAGAAGGAAGCTTAACTCGTTTGTTTTTAGTTTATTTTTTAAGTTGTTTATTCAGTAAATGTTTAATAAATGTGGGCGCATTTGAGCTCATCTGGAATTCCGATCCCTCAAGGAATCAAATTAAAGTTGAGTTTGGACCGCCAATCTGTCAAGCAGGGAATGCACTATGAATTCCAAGCCTTTTGGGCGTGGCCCGCAGCGCTACAATAAACATTTAATGTCTATACAATACACATGTAATGCGTATGTGTGTGTGAGAGAGAGCGAGAGAGAGAAAGAGAGAAAGGTGTGTGTGTGTGTGTGTGTGTGTCTTAATAAAAAATGTTTAATGATGGTTTAATTAATAAATATGTTAATAAAATGGTTTAATATGTTAATAAAATGTTTAAATGGTTTAATAAATAATTTTTTTTTAACTTTTAACACACATTTCATACAAAATTGGTGTACTTTTATCATTTTTAAAGGATTTATGGGGTTTATCCAGTCCAAAGACTGGAGTCTTGGAACGAATCCGGCGTTTAACATGTAAAATGCGACCCCTAATGAGGAAAATTACCACATTACGAAAAAGGCGCTGGAACGGATTAATTTCCTAAGTCAGGGGCCGACTGTATTTGATATTATTTTACAATGTTATGTTTATAATAATTGATTTAGGGGTGTTTTATAAGATACGGTAATGGTATTTATGGATGTATAGTACAGTATGAACGTCATACGTCACTGGAACATACAGTAACAACTTGCGTTTTTTTTTTTTTTCACCTTACGTTCAGCCGTCCGGAACCAAACTAAAACATAAGTTGGGGAGCCTCTGTGTTGCTTATGGTTTTATTTAAAATAAAGAGAAATGCACAGTGTTGAATTTATGTAAAATATAGGATCGCTCGCTCTCGCTCTCTCTCGCTCTCTCTCTCTCTGTGTTCTTAGACAGTTCCACTTTTTTCAAGTATTTGTAGCAAATGATCCATCCTTCCATTTATTTCTGCTTATCTGTCAGGGTTGTCCTGCTTATCTCGAGGGCAGGCTGCATTCAATCCCATCTGATTTTGAATGCGATTCGGGATACACCTTGATCAAGTCATCAATCAATTTTAGGTCTAACACAGACAAACACAACCATACATGCACACATTCACACCTATAGCAGCCGGTTGGCCTGATGTGCATGTCTTTGAACTGTTGGAGAAAACCTGCGTACACAGAGGAACCCCAGGCAAGCACAGGGAAAACCAAAAATGCAGACATTGCACAGAAAGGTGCTTGGCCAGGATGAACATTCATGCTGTGAGGTGACGGTGCTCACCACCGAGCGACCGTATTTGTGTTTGCGATAACTATGCACCATGATGCGTATACTCTTATCATCTACGGATCTCCAGTTTTGGTGAGTCTGTGGCCATTGCCATCTCAGATTTCAGCTCTTGTCTGACTAGCATGACGCTTGGTGTGGTTTTCTGCTACTTTAGCCCATCCAGTTCATGAGTGAAGTTGTTGTTTGTTCGGAGAGTATTTTTTAAATTGACCACAGTTGTAAAAAATGTTTATTTGAATCCCGTAGCCTTTCATTAGCTCAACCTGACCTCCTTGTTCAGCCAGTCATATCCACACACACACTCATGTTCACTGGATGGTGGTTCAGGTTGTTCTTCTTGTTTATACTATTTTATACAGACTAAAACTTTATAGACCGATTAGCAGCTTCTGAAATACTAAAACCATCCATCACCAGCAATCATTCTATAGTTAATCTGATTAAATACTGTATATTTATGTAATTTTCATTTCGAACTGCTTGAGCCTATTTAGAGTCAGTGGGAGGCTGGAGTTCATCCCAGCCAACAAATCGCCAGCCCATTACAGGCCCAAGCCAGAAACAACCGTTCTCCCTCTGGCAGTTTGGAAGAGCCAACTTGCCTATTGTGCATGTCTTTGAAACGTGGCAGGAAACCAAAGCACCCCGACACTCGGCAAAAGCAGGGCACACCCTGAAGAGCTCACCAGTCCATGTAATTGTTTATTCACAGTGAAAATAAGCTTCATTTATATTTTCATGCTAAGTGAGTTTCTGTGAATATTTTCCAATTATTTATTTATTTATTTATTTTGTGGTGGTATTGACATGGTGGCCTGTGGTATTCATACAGTGGCTACAGCTGTGTTTCAGGAACTAGGCTAGAGTTTCATTGCAAAAACATCTTGATCTGGGTATATAAATTGCCATGTCATCTTAAACTCAGACAGAAGAGATTTCTTCATTACACAGTAGGATAGTAATTAGTGAGTGAGTGATGTACCGCAGCTGCACATGTCAGATCAGCTGTGTTCGGGTTGATGTGGATCAGCACAAAGGAAGAATTGGTGCTGTCAAATCATGCAGGAAATGCAGTTTAATTCCTTAATATTAAGCAAATGAGTGTGTTATGTCTGGGGTGAGCGTTTTATTGGCTAAACGCATCAGCAGTGAATTAACCAAGCCAAGTGAGACAGAACCTTCAGCTCAGTATGTTTTTCAGTGGAATGAGACAGAGATGAGTGAAGCAATGTATTAAAACACCTGGTATACAGTAATTGTACCTGGACTTACGCACCCGTTGCATAACATTTTTACCATCTATATACACTCGCTCTCACTCTCTCACTCTCGTTTCCTTACTCACTCACTCGCGCACACACACATCCTGGACATCACCTTAATTTATGCAACCGCTCACCCAAATGCACAACTGACCACTTAATTCACAGTACAAAGCAGACACCCTTACAAAAAGAAGACCGAGCTGGCAAAATAAGTGCACAGTAGTACCTCACCTTACGATAGTCCCAGCAAACGAAAAATCCAGGTTACGAAAAACATTTTCCAAATTTTTTTTTGTCTCTGTATACGAAACAAGTTCTCTTTATGAAATGCGCCATTCAAACATTCAAACACGCCATTCAAACATTCAAACAATGCACGAGCTGCACTCCCTTCAATGACGTTCAAACATCCCATTGGCTAGGAGGGATGACACAGCTACCTCCTATTGCCTATCACCCAACATCCCGCCCCACTGGCCTCCCACTGGCTAGGAGGGATGACACAGCTCCCTCCCATTGGCTACTATGGAGCTGCATCTCCCATAATGCTTTTCGTGTTAGGGACAGAGTTACTGTTGTTTCATGCTTTATTTCTTGACTCAGGCTTTTAACCTTCCGTAAACATTTGTAAGATTATAACTCTGAAAAGAAAACATGGTCAACACACACATGCGCGCGTGCGCGCGCACACACACACACACACACACACACACACAGACATACACACACACACGCGCGCGCGCACACATGCGTGTGATTTCCAGTGCGAGTGAGAAGAAGAAGAAAGAGCCTCGTGGCATGCGGTTGAGTGATATTGCAAAGGAATACGGCCAAACCCGTCTACCATTGGTACGATATTGAAGCAGAAGGAGGTCTTAAAAGGTATGCTTTTATAATTATTAAAGGGTTTAGGGGATAGTATTGGGGCCTTGGAACGAATCACACGTTTTACATGTAAAGTACGGTTCAATTTACGAAAAATCCAGGTTAAAAAAAGGCTCTGGAACGGATTAATTTCGTAAGGTGAGGTACCACTGTACTAAAGTTTAGCGCTACCAGCTAACCACTTACTGCAACTTTAATTATCCTTACTGAAAATTGAAAAATCTTTCTAACTTTAGTGTGAGCATGGTGTTAACTTTAATTTTAGTTGTTGTTATAGTGATGGTTTAATAAAATTATTCTTAACCCAATACTTCAAATCTCCATTGTCCATTGAGCTGTAAATTTCGCAGCAATATCAACAGAAACTGGCTAATCTGCTGTTATTCCACTGCAGTCACGTTGATAATAATACAGTAAAACCTCGGCTGACGAACGCTTAAGCTCACGAACTTTTCGCCTCAAGAACATTAAATTTGCGAGCATATTGTCTCTGCTGATGAACTAGTTTTCGGCGGACGAATCAAACCACGCAGTCGAACAGCGCCACGGTGGCGGCCACGAGAAGCTGACGCACGCTCATGGCGTCACAGTTCGTCACACCCCTTTCTTTGAGTGCGGAAGTGGTTTGTGTTTGCTAGACATTTTGGACCATATTGAGTGTACTTTTGCTATTATGGGACCGAAAAAGACCCACCACAGGCAGAGATCATTGAAAAACACGCACGAGGTGTGCGTTTGTGTGACTCAGCGTCCCAGTACCAGTACGCTAAGTCTACCATTGCTCCCATCCTTAAGAACAAGGAAGCTATTAAGGGTGCGTGTGTGGCTAAGGGTGTTTCCAAACAGTAGGCGTTTCCAAACACTCCTTCCAAACAGTAAGTCCCTCCCTCCCTCCCTCCTCCTCCCACTCCATTCCATCAAGCCGTCAACTACCATCACAAAGGTAAATAAAACGACTTTATTATATAGTACAGTTAAAATAAGGTATTTTTGTGTAATTTTAAGGCTTATTTAGTAGAAAATTATGTTTTATGGGGACCTGGGAACGGATTATTCTCATTTTAATTGTTTCTTATGGGAAATAAATGTTCGGAAGACGAACTTTTCGCCTCACACACACTTTCTGGGAACCAATTATGTTTGTGTGCAGAGGTATCACTGTACTAAAATTTTATCATTATGAGACCAAAGCGCACCTCGAACATTCATTAATTTGTAGAACCACTTGGTAGATAGGTAGAACTCTCTCTCTCTCTCTCTCTCACACACACACACACACACACACACACACACACTGGGAATATTTGGAACAGTAAATTAGGATAATCTAAGGTCTATGTCTTTGGACTGTGGGATGAAAAGTAGTATCCTGAGGAAACTCATCCAAGCACTGAGAGAACGTAAGCTCCGAATGGACATGATAAGCTCCATGCTGCATCTTTTGCAACAGTTCTGACTAACCACAGGTCATGGAGACACCCACACCATATTTTTTTTTTTTCCCCAGCCATGGGAGGACAGCTTATCTTGGTGTCCTCTTAGACATACAGAGTGCAATATAGTGTTTCACTACATATTCAGCATTGAACATTAAAGGTAGCATTGCTTTTCACATTATAAAGTACTTAGTGAAAGGAAATTAATGAGGAGGAGATTGTAGTGACACAGCGCAGATGAAATGCCGAAACTGTTGAAAGACGTGTTTTCAATAAATGATCACTACAGTCTGAAAAAAGAGGAAGAATAAACTTTGCTTTCTTGGGAAAACTGCCACTGTAAATTAAAGGGGCAGTGTCAAGGTTTTATAAATAAATTAGCTAAATACAGGGATTCCTCGCTACTTTGCGCTTCAATTCATGAGGCTTCAGTGCATCACGTTTTTTTTTTTTTTTTTAATATTTATCGAATTAAAAAATAAGGAAATTAAGGAAGAATAGGGGGGGGGAAGTTAAGGAAAATGCTGCAAAACAAGGCCAATTATGCAAAAATAAACAAACAAACAAACAAGCAAGCAAACAAAAGAAAAAACAACCCAAAACCCTCAACAAAACTTCTTACATTTTTGTGAGGTGCGCATCACTCCACCCTCGTGCGCACGCGTCTGTATGTGTGTGTATTTATATTTTATTTACATCTTATGCATCATTTTTGAAAGTTTAATTGTTATTATAAGCATTTATAGCATTGGGGCAGTGATTGTCTAGTGGTATAGGGTGCTGGATCGCTGATCCTAAGGTTGGGGGTTCGAGTTCCACTCTCCACAAGGTTGTCATTGCCCCCCCACCCCCACCCAAGTGCAGCTAACTGGGTTATCAAAGGCGGGCCATGTCTCTCACTGTCTATGGTGAGAGGCATGTATAAGAACCATTGCTGACTTGCGTAAAGAGTAGCTGCAATGCCGTCAGTGTGTTTCTGTTCCTTGCTAAAGGGTTGTGTCAAGAAGGGCATCCGACGTAAAAACCTCTGCCAAATCAAAACGTGAGAATCATTTGCTGTGGCGACCCCTGATGAAGGGAAAAAGCCAAAAGGAAATCTCATAAGCATTTATAGCTTTGAATATGTATTTATTAATATTATATACACATATACATGTACGTATACGTCAGTCGGGGGGTGGGGGTGGGGGTGATCCTACTTCGCGGAATTTGGTGATCGCGGGGGGGGGGGATCTTGGTCCCAATTAACCGCGGAAAGTGAGGGATCCCTGTATCATGAATGTTGCTATTAATTAAGACATAATTATTCATATAGGTGAAAATTTGGTGTACTGTATAGTAAGGATTGACATGAAGTTGAGTTCAAACATTCAATTCATTATGGGCTTGCGGTGTAATTTCAATCTTTGAAAATTGTTCAACCGTACAAGATTTCAAAAAGTTCAAGTTGTAATTCCATTTTTCTCCTCCCCATACTGGATCCTACAACTCAACTTCCTTTCATTTACAAGCTGAAAGGCTACTTATCAAATATGGACAAGTATTTTGGACATTTATGGCATGTTAAGATGACTTTTTGCGACTAAATTTACATAAAAATCATGAAACAACTAATTTAAATCACATTCTGAATGTGGCTGAGCTAATACTTTTCAGGATCCCGTGCTTGGATTACAGATTCGATTCATGTTTAAAAGATATGTTTGGTAGGTAATCTTTGTTGAAGTGTACCAGGTCAGTTACAATGTATTCTTTGCCTTTTTTTTTTCCCCACAGCAATACAGAAAATCAGTGATGCAGGGAGTGACGTTGAGGTCAGCTGCCAAGACAGTAAACGAATGTGATTGGGAGGGGGGCTGCGCTTTTTTGCTTTTTCTTTTTTTTTTCCATTAAAGCCATGAATGGGTTCTTTCTTTCTGCTTTTTGTCACTCCCTGTCTTGCTGTCCCACTGTGTGCTTTCGGGGTTGTCTGGCTGTCTGTCTTGCTTTCTCTTGCTCTCTCTTTCTCTCATCTATTTATCTCCACTTTGCACTGTTTACAATGATGGAATGCTTTTCTGTAGTTGGTGTAAAGGCTCATTGATTACTGAGTTTCCTCATCACATCAATTCATCATATTTAACCACAGTTAAGACAAATAGAGTGTAAGAATATGACTGTGGTTTAAGAGAGTGGTCCATTTATCAGTTATTTATCCACTTTTACGACCCCTTATATTCTATTCACTGATCGGAAAATCATAACATGGCACTGTCTGTGGCTTTATTGTTATTGCTGAGGCATAACATGTATGTAGCGGTTTATACGCATATACTAAATGGGCGGGTATGAAACTGTGCCGTCTTGTATGTATGTACCACCTTTAGAATGAATGCATTCATGTGTATGTCTCTGAGATTTTGTGAAATCCTTGTTTTGTGTCCATTGTGATATAGGCTGCCTTGTAAATGCAGTGTCTCATACTATTTTGTCATTCCATATGAAATCAAGAGATTGTAAGAAAATTTCCCCTTCTGACCCTCTCAGATTTTTCTAAATTTTACTGAATCATCTTTGTAAACTATTCTTGAAAATTCGTAAGTGCGTAATGATATCTTCATGACTCTGCAATACATACATTTGAACATTTGAAAATCACTAAATTTTCTGTTATATGACTCAAATATGGGGCGAAAACATGCATATTTTATTTAAAAATTTAACATAGAAGGATGTATAGAAGCAAGTTGTGCTTGGCATCAAAATTTAGGGCAATTCCTGTACTTTCGCATGGTGTCTTTTATTTTGTGATACGTAGCATCTCATATGCCGATGTTGAGCTTTGAATCTGAAGTTCGGACAGATATTTTTGGTTTTCAGCTATTCATATATCATGTATAACATAATGTAGGATCTTCATTTTACACTGGTCCAGTCCCTAGGTAGTCAAGATATAGTACGGAAAATTTCTAATGAATATAATAGTTTGTTTTTGTGTAATGTGGGTGGCGACAGTCAAATTTTAGAAGTTCATGATGGATAAAATCTCAAATTTGTCATTCTCTGTAACACGCAATTATAAATTTTAAATAAATATGTTCGCATTTCTTAGGACTATAGATTCCTGTGAAATTATTGTAAAAATTTCAGACCTCTAGCTCTTGTTGTTCCGAAATTATAAAAGAATGAAAATAGCCAAAAACTTCAAGTCTTAATTTTGGTCGCAATTTTAGGGCACCCCTACCTACTTCGAATGGTTGTAACCTTGGAACTATTTACAATTAAGCTTTGAATTTTGGGATTTTTCCATCATATGTAATATGTATGTAAATTAATGCATGTAAGTATAATGTATGCAAAAATGTAGAAAAATCTGAGAGGGTTAGGTGGGGACCACTTGATGAAATTATACGGAATGACCGTATTAGATGCAGGATACATGGGAAGCTCTTTACAAGCCAGAGAAAATATGATTGTTACATGAAGGAGTGAGAACAGAACAGAGGCTAATAATTAAATTACATATGAAATTGACCAAATGAACAAAAATTATTCTCAGACGGATATCATCCCATCGTTGCAGAAAATGCCATATTAAGGTCACACAAGAATTAAGCTTTTTAACTGGTTGATGGAAAACATCCGTTTTGCTATTACTTGGTAGCTTAAATATATCTGTACCCAATGTGATCTAACCTCTTTTTTTGCTCCTACCCCACCAATTCTGAATAAACACATTAGATAACACATTAATCGTATGAATTATGTTTATCAGATGATGTTCAGACTTCCATATTATGCAATTAAAAAGACTACAATGAAAGAAACTGTCAACTGTCATCCTACATATCTCTCCAACCCCTGTTTTTTTTCAGTCATTTAGATGGAGGAAAGAGAGAGGAGTAGGAGTCGCTCCCCACGCAGGGTGCGTCGGGTAGAGCAGGTTGTGGGGAAATGGCTACGCCGATCACGAGACTCTCTCAGCAGGTAGAACTTACATTCTGTCACATATATGTAATTAATTACCTATTATTGTAAACTATTCATGTAGTCACCCAAATGATTTTCAGCATAAACACAAGTAGAGAAAGCAGAAATCTAAATCTGACATGAACATCCTCATGCTGGGGTGTCAAACTCATTTTCACTAAGGGCCACTACACAATCAATAACTGAACATCTGTTCTAAAAATCAACCATCGCAAAATAATATGTTTATAAATTTGACCTCTTTACTTGCATTTTCTGACAAAGCCTAACAGCAATAAGCAAGCATGCAATCATTTTTGAGTCATGAATGACTAGCTTTTTCCTTGAAAAAGGCTGCTGCTGCCACCTCGTGGAAAGTATGATGAATTAGGTTTCATGGTAATACAGTCATACCTCACCTTACGAATGACCCAACTAAAGAAAAATCGAAGTTACGAAACGCATTTACCTAAAATTTCCATCTCTGGATATGAAAAAAATTCATGTTACGAAGCGTAACATCTCAAAAATTCAAACAATGTGCGCTCGGCTTCGCAGGTGCTCGAGTCCCTCGAAACGTAAATACACTTGTAGCATCCTGTATTTTGTTTTGAAATTGGCGTGATAGAGTTGCTCTTCCATTGGCTATCTCCCAACACCCCGCCCCGCTGGCCTCCCATTGGCTAGGAGGGAGCTACATCCCTCATGATACCCATGATGCTTTTCGTGTGCCTTTGACCCATTGTTTGTCACAGAGTTCTAACACGCATAAAGGACAGAGTTACTGTTGTTTCGTGAGTTTTTCAAGTGTGCTCATTGCAACTTTATTCTTCGTTATTTATCATGGGCCCCAAGAAAGTGATTCCCAGTGCGAGTGAAAAGAAGAAGCGGGCTCGTAGCCTGCGGTTGAGTGATATCGCAAAGGAATATGGCCAAAACCCATCTACCATCGGTACGATATTGAAGTAGAAGGAGGCCTTAAAAGATATACAGTGGGTCGTCGACTTACGACCTATGCGAGTTACGTCTGATCGACTTTATGACCGCAAAAGTCGTGAAGCATGATTCAATGCAGTGCAATGCGAGTGTTGCGTACGACAGTTGTTTGTGTTGCCAGCAGCGCCAGTATCTTAAAAGGCCAAGCAGGAGATGATGCAGCTTCACTTTCTAACTGCTCAGAGCAAATCTATTCATCTACTTTCAATGGTACGTCACTGTGGCACGGGTCTGATACCTTAAAACTCTAATTTTATTGGACTCACCCACTGCAGTGTTTATGTGACAGGAAGCGCATCGCAAGTTTTGGCAATCAGCTGGTCTGCGGGTTGAAGTTTTTCCATGTCTGTCCATTTGTGTTTGCTTGCCAGCTGTGCTTGGCTTCATGGAAATGAGCCGAAAAAAACGAAGGAAATTTATCTCTTTACTCAAAAACAACACGCGCAGTCTGTGGCTGTTGTTATAATCAAATAAAATTAGAGTTTGAAGGTATCGGACCCGCCCACACACTGGAGTAGAGAAAGGATTGTCTCTCCGCTGCGCGCCACAGTGACGTGGAATTGAAAATGGATGTATAGATTTAAATGTGCAAGATTTATTCATCTGTTTTTGTTTGGTATGAGTGTATTTGTATGGAAATTCGACATACGACCAGATCGCTTTGCGACCGGTCTGTCAGAACCAAAAGCGGTCGTAAGTCGATGACTGTCTGTACTTTTAGAATTTTCAAAGGGTTTCGGGGGTAGTATTGGGGGCCTTGGAACAAATCAGGGTTTTACATGTAAAATGCGGCTCAACTTATGAAAAAATCAGGTTACAAAACCACTTCTGGAACGAATTAATTTTGTAAGGTGAGGTATGACGTACCCTACTATGTAAACGCTCATCCAGGAAGAGTTCAGAGTAGAACCACTGCTCCTTTGCGTTTAGAGGAGCCAGTTTGAGGTAGCTTGGGCATCTGGTTGGAATGCCTCCTCTCTGATGTGGTGTTTTCGGCATGTCCAACTGGAAAGAAACTCCCAGGGTCGAACGAAAAAACACGCTGGAGGGATTATGTCTCTCGGCTGGTCTGGGAATGCCTCAGTGTCATCGTCTCCCCCCACTCCCTGAAAGAGCTGGAGGAAGTGGTTAAGGAGAGGGACATCAGGACATCATTGCTCACACTGCTTCTTCCCCTTTGACCCAATCCCGGATTAAGTGGAGGAAGATGATGATGATGATGATGATGATGATGATGATGATGATACATGCAGGTGTTTCTTAATAAACAGTAGAAATATCATAATTGATGTGGATGATGTATGTTCTGTCAACAGCCTTGAAAACATCCAATGTTGAGTCTTTAATGTTTTGTTCTATTTTTGCACAATATAATAGATAAGTATTTATTCTGTCAATGGCGATGCTTCATGAAACTTTCTGAAACACGAGAGATGTAGCTGTTATTGAATTAATTGGCATTTTCTTCCTCACTGAACCACTAAGAGATGCATATTTAATTTCACAAATCTGCAAAAACCTAACCAAATTAATTAACACTCCACAACACATCTTATTTTATTTGAGTTGCTCAACTTGTTACAAGCTACAATAAATATTTTTTTAATGTCACCACTTGTGCTAAAATTCAACCAAGTCAGAGAGGAAACCTTGTCATGGGAAAAAAGCGCAGAGTGTGTACATATGTGTGAGCTTACATGACATACACTGTGCTGTTTATTTTAAAGGGAGCGTTTTCTGGGGGACAGGAAGCTGGGCCGTGCAGACGATGGCAGTCAACAGCATTTCCCAGTGAAAGAGACAGTCGAGGTGATCAGAGATTCTGTACTGGATTCCCATGGCTTCACACTTTCCACACAGCTCCCCCTGCTGGTCAGGGACATTATTCCAGGTATACAACAAACACTAACAATAAACTCTTACTAGTTTGCCCCCCTCTACACATAGGATCATGCACAAAAAGGAGATACAGGAGCATTTGATTGGCCAGTGTTTTTACAGGATACCAGTAACCACAATTTTTTTTTACCTTTTTCATGTTTCATAATTTATTGATTGCCATCGGGGTGCCCAGACAGATTTAATCAATTTACCATTTTGTGTATACAGCTCAAAATGTAACAACCCCAGCTTTATCAGGTCACCAGTTCATAAAAACTCAGAATATGCAAACAGAAATACGTTCTTACTCAGCACAACATAATCATTTCAAATGGAATAAGGAGTTAATGGCACAGCCCTCTGGCCATAAAGAGTTTTTTTTTTTTTTTTTTTTTTTTTTTTTTTAACTTAATAAATTTTACCATAAGATGTCTGAATGTCTCCAGTAAAAGAGAAAGAGCTATCAATCCTTTCCGTGTCCGGGCCAGGTGAGGTTCCCCTGTTGAGTCCAGAAGAAAAGACCATTAATTCAGAGTTGAGTGAGCAGTCTAGACATAGGCCTATCCCAGAAAAGACAGACCTATGTCCTAAACATCACAATGTCTTTACTGTAGATTAGTTTGATCCACCATGATTTTTATAGAAATTTTTTAAAGTGCAGTTTAATGCAAACATGTTTGTGCAGTGCTGATAAGGTGGCGTCATTTAAATTATTGTGTCGCTACACAGTATGCATACATATACTGTACTCATATAAAATATAAATGTATTGTCCTATACTGTGAGTTGTTTTGGCAGAATGGTTTAGGAGGTTAATTGCTCTGGAGTAGAAACTATTCCTTTATCTGGTCCTCTGTAGTGACAGCCGAAGGGCAGAGGAATGAAAAGATAGTGACAGGGTTGAGTGGCGTCAGTTCAAAATGTGATGGCTCAGTGGAGACCATGAGAGCTGGAGATAAGTCTGAGAGGTGGCAGCTGGTCTCCAAGGACATTGTGGACACAGTTGATGACCTGCTGCCATATTGCAGGTGGTGTACCATGTGATGCAATACATGAGAATGTTCTTAATACTACAGCAGTACAGGGTGACCAGCATATCTTTTGGTCTAGTTTATTTTATCCTGCAGTCAAAGAAAGAAGAGATCTTGTTCTACCTTCTTTACCAGTGCAGTCATACAGGCACTACACGGTACTATATCAAGGGTGGCCAACCCGCGGCTCCTGAGCCACATGCGGCTCTTTGCCTGGTTTCATGCGGTTCTTATGTTCATATCAAAGGTAAAGTCTAAGTCTGTTGGGTTTTTACACCCGAGCCTAGCGGCTCATCAGGCCAGTGCTTATACCCGGTTTCCATAGCGTGAAGCAACTCGGAGTACAACTCCTCCTGGATGGGATGCTAGTCCATTGCAGGTTACCTTCCCAGTATATTTTTACTGGTACCCATTTATACTGCTGGGTGAACAGAGGCACACTTGTGGTTGAGACCTTGCCCAGGCGTCTTAGCACAGTAGGGGTCTAACTGGGATTCGAACACACAACCTCCCGGTCACAAGTGCAGCACCCTAACCACTACACCACTGGCCCCACAATATCAAATCATATCAACGTTTGTGGGTTTTTTTTTTTTTTAATGTACGCGTTTGATTCGCTTGAGTTCATACAATGAAGGAGAGTTTGTTAAAAAAAATGCCTCAGTGGTGATGTTGAAATCTTTTCTCCTGAAAACGACAAATTAAAACCCACGGTATCGGACGCCCAACTCTCCCACCACACTGTTGAACACAGATAATCGGACATTAACACGGCTAGTTGAATCATAGTTACATTCTTACCTTCAAAGATGTGAGAATTTTATGAGAATGTTGGTGTGTGTGTGTGTGTGTGTGTGTGTGTGTGTGTGTGTGTGTGTGTGTGTGTGTGTGTGTGTGTGTGTAAGAAAGGGATGGTTGATGTTCATGTGTGTGACGTGGCTCTTCGTGGTACAGTAAGCCCATGTCCATTCGCGGTTCAGCGGTCATGACACCACATACTCGCGGATTAGCGGCAAACCTAGAAGTTACTGGCACGTGATTCAAAAGAGCTTTTGTTTCTCCATCCTGCTGATTGGTTGCAGATTATGTGTACACCTGTTTTTTTTTTTTTCTCCTTCACGCCATATGTCATCAACGTGATTGCTTCAATTGTGAATTCATGTCTTTTTAGTGTGTTTTTAATTATTATTTAAGCGCTATGATGTCACTCAAGTGCCCTGCATCTTCTATAGCTTATTAAAAAATTAAAAAGTTTTTACTTAATCATTACTACATTTTACTGCGTTATTACTGTGCTAATCAGTAAGACTGTCTATAGAATGTGTGTTTAAGAAGCATATTTTGGCGTTTGTAATATCATACATAGAGTTTTAAAACCGCGTCAATAATTCGCGGATTTTCAGGATCTGCGGGAAGGGGTGGAACGCAACCACGGCAAATAACAGAGGCCTACTGGAACACTGTATAAAATGTGGCTCTTGGTCTCTGACTGGTTAGCCACTCCTGTACTATATTCTCAGACAAGGACCTTAACGCTTGAAACTCTTTAAGTCATGTCTCTAATGGAACAGACTGATGCACAGTGGGCTGAAGCCAGATACAAACATTTTGGTCATACTGGCATTGAGACTTTATTGGTGTCGCCTTTGTCTGAGCACTATCGCTCTGGGAGCTTGATTTTCTTTCTGTAGATGGACTCATCATTGTCTTCGAATATGATGTTTGCATTGTGTAAATAAAGAAATAGAATTGTGTAAAAGGCATACAGGATTGGGCCTACAATGTAGCCCTGTGGCACACTCGTGTTTATTATTGGTGTGTAGGAGTGATGTGTTTTATGCCTGACTGGGTGAGAACGGTTGAAGAGGAAGTCTGTGATCCAGATGAAGATGGTGTTGTTTGAGGTCCCAACCTGCATTTCTGGACCTAAAAGTTGGTGACCAGGAGGGTGGTGATTATTGCATTGAATATTATCCTGTAGTGAATAAACAGTATTTGGCTGTTCAAGGTGAATTGCATCTTCTGTGAATGTGTCGGTACTGTATGCAAACTGGTGGGAATTGAAGTTTGCTGGTGTTATACTATTTATGTGTGTCTGTACCAGGTTCTCAAAGTACTTCATGTGTGTTCAGTTGAGTGCAAGCAGAAAGAGGTCATTGAGACTGATCTTTTTTAGAATTTGAACAATAGTGGCAGTCTTGAAACATTTGTCCAGCAGCCTGTGACTGAGACATTGAAAAAAAAAAAGCAGATGAATAGCTCAAGCTACTTGTCAAGCAGCCCAGTTTCACAGCACTCGTCCTGGAATGCTGTCAGGACCTGCTGCTTTTTTCAAGTTCAGGAAATTCACTGTCTGCAGTATAAATGGTGGGTCTTGGGCTGAGGGCTGGACTCTGGATGTTGTTGTTTCCTTGATTTTCTTGTCAAAGCAGTCAAATAAATTGCTGAGCTCTTCTGCTCGTGTGGCATTACCAGCCTGGGGGGGTTGGACTGTTGGTGTTGAAAAAAAAAATTGGCATGGGATTAGCTATATTGTGCAACTTTGTTGTTATTACCACGGATCTCAAATAACAAGTGGAGGGATACACATCCCAATAAGTCTATAGCATTACCAGTACATGCTGCTTAAAAACAGATGTAATGCTTTGATTGAAATATGAATGAGTTTTTGCACATGTATTTGTCAGATCATAATATACGTACTTGCAAAATATGTTGTATGAACAAACAACAAGTCACGTGTATGTACAGTATCTATGCAGAAGCTTCAAAACATTTTGTAGCAGTGATGTCTGCTGTTGCCTGGCTGGTACACCTCAGTCCTTTTGTTTTCTTTCTTCTTTTTCTCTCTGTGGCAATGTCAATTGAAGACTGGTGTAATATTTTCCAAGGAAGCCCTGCTGGTTTCCGAGTGTTCGCTAGCTTTGGGGCTTTGGGTGTATGCTAGCATGCACAAAATTACGATAGTTATGTCTTGAATTGCAGACCAACTGCATAAATTTCCTGTTTTGCCTACATATGTATGTTAAGGCATTTATTTATTAAGTATAAAAAGGAAAAGAATCAAGAGGCAGCTTTGGTTAGTAAATATAGAGTCACTTGGTCAGAGCAAACTGACGTGTTTTGACAATCATATGTCTCAAAAGACACATTATTCAGATTCGAATTTTCTGCAGGACACCGCTGAGTTGCAAGAAGGGGCTGAGAAGGGTTTTTTTTTTTTGTTTCTGGTCCTTGCTGAGGTAGTGTGTACACAAATAAGCCATAAAACTGAATATAACCAGTGCACATAAGTTTAATTTATTTGTCAAACCACGTAATACCACTAGGGTTGCAGGACGGCTGGAGTCCACCACTGCCAACTCGGGGCAAAGGGAGTGTACACCCTGAACAGCTTCCCAGTCCATTGCAGTGTCAACATATTCACATTCACATTCACACCCGGGGCAATTTTGAACAGCCATTGAGCCTAATGTGCACGTCTTCAGACTGCAGAAGAAACTTGGAATATTTATAGGAGACCAACACATGAAAACTTGCTCACGGAGCTCAGGACGCGAACCCAGGAAGTGCTAACAACCATTCCATTGCACCACCTTATACGGTATAGAGTTGGATGTATGAATGAGAGTTTAAAAAAAAAAAAGTAGTTCTGGATAGGGCATCTGCTACAACTGGTAAATATAAATAATGTTCAGTATTTCATAAATACTTATTAATTTGAATTTTATTTATCAAATGGAAAAACTGTTTTTTTGTTTGTTTGTTTTTTTTTACATTGAGTCCAATTACTGCAGCGACATATGCCAACGCGGTGCCATATAGGCAGAGACAGCAAACCATTTGTCCTTCTGCTGCGACACATCTTAAGCTCAGATTTAGCTGTGAAAGCAGCTTAAATGGTGGGCATATGGCATATGATAAAAAGCACGCAGAGTAACGCAGGTTTACAATGTTAAATGAATCATGAGTTTGCTATTGATAGAGGAAATTGTGCCACCCAAACAGATCAGTTGCTAAATGTATGTAGAATGTCACATTTTAATTACAACATAAAGTTTAGTTTTAAAAAAATGAAAGACTCAGAATAATGCTAGTAAAAGCATGAGAGTGAGTTGGCCTATACATAACTGGGTTTGAGTTTCTATATTTTATATATGTATATCAGGGATCCCTCGCTATTTCACACTTCAATTCATGTGGCTTCAGTGCATCGCTTTTTTTTTTTTTTTTTTTTATTCATCGAATTAAACAAATAAGGAAATTAAGGAAGAATAGGGGAAAAAGTTAAGGAAAATGCCACAAAGCAAGGCCAATTATGCAAAAAAAAAAAAAAAAAACCCCAAACAAACAAAAACAAAAAACAACCCAAAACCTCCCATCATAACTACAGTAAAACCTCCGCTGACGAACGCTTAAGCTCACGAACTTTTCGCCTCAAGAACATTAAATTTGCGAGCATATAGTCTCTGCTGACGAACTAGTTTTCGGCGGACGAACCAAACCACGCGGTCAAACAGCGCCACGGTGGCGTTCACGAGAAGCTGACGCACGCTCACGGCGTCACAGTTCGTCACCCCCTTTCTTTGAGTGCGGAAGTGGTTTGTGTTTGATAGACATTTTGGACCATATTGAGTGTACTTTTGCTATTATGGGACCGAAAAAGACCCCACCACAGGCGGAGATCATTGAAAAACACGAACGAGGCGTTTGTGTGACTCAGCGTCCCAGTACCAGTACGCTAAGTCTACCACCATCCTTAAGAACAAGGAAGCTATTAAGGGTGCGTGTGTGGCTAAGGGTGTTTCCAAACAGTAGGCGTTTCCAAACTCTCCTTCCAAACAGTAAGTCCCTCCCTCCCTCCTCCTCCCACTCCATTCCATCAAGCCATCAACTACCATCACAAAGGTAAATAAAACCACTTTATTATACAGTACAGTTTATTTCTTTAATTACAATACAATAGCACATTTATTATACATAAAATAAGGTATATTTTTGTGTAGTTTTAAGGCTTATTTAGTAGAAAATTCTGTTTTATGGGGACCTGGGAACGGATTATTCTCATTTTAATGGTTTCTTATGGGAAATAAATGTTCGGAAGACGAACTTTTCGCCTCACACACACTTTCTGGGAACCAATTATGTTCATGAGCAGAGGTATCACTGTACTTACATTTTTATGTGAGGTGCGCATGAGTTTGTGCATGTGCATCTGCATGCGCGCATGTCTGTATGTGTGTGTATTTATATTTTATTTACATCTTATGCATTATTTTTGAATGTTTAATTGTTATTATAAGCATTTATAGTGTTGAGTATGTATTCATTGATGTTGTATACACATATACATGTACATATACGTCAGTCGGGGGGTTGATCCTATTTCGCGGAATTCGGTGAACGCAGGGGGGTCTCGGTCTTAATTAACTGCGGAACGTGAGGGATCCCTGTGTGTGTGTGTGTGTGTGTGTGTGTGTGTGTGTGTGTGTGTGTGTGTGTGTGTGTGTTTATATATATATATATATATATATATGGATGAGCATAAGTCATATATATATATATATATATATATATATATATGACTTGCGTTCATCCGTTTTTTCGATTTTACGGTTTTTCCCCCCAAAAAAAGTCAAATTTTGAGTTTAGTATGCTGACGTAATGACGCAATGACGCTGAGTCCATTGTTTACAAAGGACAGACTGAGTGCCCCTCCTTCCCAGTTCAGTTATATATGTATGCTCAAATATATCTCAGTTATATAGCGTGTTACCCTTGTGTTAAGACATCGTCTTTGTGATCTTTGTGTTTACACTGTTTTGTGGATTTTTGTAACCCTCAGCAAGTATGGTTGGTCAGAAGCATAAGCCAACAAGCATGGGTGCAAGTCTCATACACAGAAATGAATTAACTATCTGCTCAGATCGGCGCGATCTACCATGCATACTCAGTTTGCATGTGTTTTCTTGGAGTACTTCATTTTCCTCTTGCAGGTCAAGGACATGCACAGTAGGCTAAATTGATATTTTTTCTTGCCTCTGGTGTAAACATGGGCATGAAGTGGTGGTGATAGTTTAATGACCTGTTCAGGGTTTACACCGCCTTCGCCTCACCATTGGCTGGGTGGACTCCAGACTTTCATAACCCTAATAAAAGATCAAACAGGTCAGAAAATGAAATGAAAGTTTTATTGATTTCACATCAGCTTTTAGTTAAATGGGTCTCAATAAGCTGATGCATTTTCTGGTTGCACTTTAAAAGGCCATGGGCAAAGTTGAATTTGATTAGATGCTGTTTTTACAAAAGAACAATGGGTTGTTAGGGCAAAACAATTTTGCTGCCTCTTCTTTGCAGACAGTCTGACATTTACACGGCCTGTGTTTTCGGTTCCTGTGTGTGGTTGTCATGAGTACGTCGCTCTCACTAAATGACACATCCAGCTGTGTGCCATATCAAATCATATTCTGCTCTTTTTAACAGGGTTATACTGAACACATTTAACAGACCTAGTGTGTGTATCTGTGTTTAATAGACAGAAATTTCTAAATTTGTCCCATACAGTTATCCCCTTGCCATAGGTTTGTTTGGTTTGTATGATTGTGTTTCATGCCTGTCATGTTCTGAGAACATTGTGAGCCAGCTGCTTCTCTTTCAGTTATTTTATGCTTAAAATGCACACACACATATATATATATATATATATATATATATATATATACACACACAAATAATGCAAATGTTCTTAATCTGTTCCAAGACTCTAGAAAACTACCTTTTTTAAATAATGTTATTTATATATCAAAGTGTACTATATTACATGTAAAACAACAGGGCAAACATGCAAATTCTTAATATAAAGTAGGCTAAGCTCGGGTAAGAATTGCCACTGTAACTCGTACCCCGGCCCAGCCTAGCCTACAGTATGTTACGTTTTTTGTGTAAAGGAATGTGTAGAAACATTATGCAGTAATGAAACATGTCTAAGAAATGTAAATTCCTATATTGACGATGTCTTCAACGATTTGGTTATCATCCTGCTGTTGCTCCTCGACAGGAGCTGTGTCTCTCGTTTGTTTCGCATTTGGCTTCCAAATTTTGTTCGACTTCTGAGACAAAAAATTCTGAATTTTTTTGGTCGAAAAACCGATTCGTTCAACATCTAATGTTTTCGAAAACCAATATATATATATATATATATATATATATATATATATATATATATATATATATATATATATATAATGTGTGTGTGTGTGTATATACTTATATATATCTGTCTTCCTTTCGGCTTTTTCCCTTTCACTCAGGAGTCGCCACAGAGAATCATCGGATTCGCACGTTTTGATTTGGCAGAGGTTTTTACGTCGGATGCCCTTCCTGTCACAACCCTTTTTAGCAAGGGACAGAAACACGCTGACGGCTTTGCAGCTACTCTTTACGAAAGTCAGCAATGGTTCTTTTACATGCCTCTCACCATAGACAGTGACAGACATGGCCCGCCTTTGATAACCCAGTTAGCCGCACTGGGGGGGGGGGACAGTGACAACCTTGTGGAGAGTGGGACTCGAACCCCCAACCTTTGGATCAGCGATCCAGCGCCCTATACCACTAGACCACCATTGCCCCCCCAGTATATATATATATTGTGTGTGTGTGTGTGTGTGTGTACAGTGGGTACAGTAGGTACACATATATGTACAGGAGGTAAATTCCCTCCCGCGAATGAAAATCTGCAAATTTTGTACCCGGAAGTAAAACTCCATGTATCATATTAGATGCGAATGATCAACCAGAAGTAAAATACTATGTATCTATTGCATGCGCTAAAATATGCTTCTTAAACAAATTCTATGGACAGTCTTACTCATTAATATAGTATCAATGTAGTCAAATGTAGTAATGATTCAGAAAAACTTAATTTTTTACTTTTTTACTGTGATGTTTATTGGTAATGAAATGTAAACATTAAACAGCACACATGCGCACACACACACACACACACACACACATATCTGTTCCATGTTCCACACTATGCCCACTAGGGGGAGGTATTGCATTATATTTACTTTAGATTGCATTATATCAGGGGTCGGCAAATCGTGGCTCCGGAGCCGCATGTGGCTCTTTCACCTCTCTGGTGCGGCTCCGTGGCTTTTCAAAATAATGTTGTACTTTACGATGGCCAACGGGTGCACCACAAACGTTATCTACAAAAACCACTACATCACCAAAAACAACTGCAAAAAGAAAATGTCGCTTAGTAACTCACACCGGAAGCACTCTGGGCTCCCAGGGGTATTTAAACCAGCTTTCTCCTGAATGATGGGAGAATCTGCCTTAAGCAGTGCACCTGTGGTTACCCAGTGGGTACCCTTCCAAAAATTATCTTTTAGGGTTGAAAATTAAATAGATGAAAATTAACAGTCAAGGGTGTGGGCGGATATTATTTGGTGTGGGCGGGGTGATTTTGTGTGTGTGTTCTTGTGGACATGCCTATCGTTATATCAATCAGCTACATTGAGAGTCTCAGTGTTTTTGATCTGCTGTGTTGAGGGATTTCCAAATTCTTGTGCTCATGGCAAGGAGTGTTCTCTTCATACAGCAGAGCAGCGAGCGAGAGAGATTTTTTTCCGCCACCTGGATTTGTAATATATATGTGTATGTGTGTATATAGACACACACACACACACACACACACACAAGCACATTTTCTGATGCACATTCACTGATATTGATGCAGCTAGCTTGACTCTGTATACTTCACAGATGTAACTCAATTTTTAGGCCGTGTCCTCGTATTTAACCCATTTGCTACCACTAACCACTGTAGTGGTGCTGTTTTATGACTCCCACGTCCCCGCAAATCACTGTAGCGGTGATGAAAACTGAACCCCGCAAATCACTGTAGAACCAAGGAACCACTGAAGTGGTTAAGTACACATGGTCTGATTGGGTAGATTGCTAATCTTCTCATAATAAACGTACTTCAAATATCCCATCAAAACAACCAATATAAAGGTTTCAAGTGAATGTTGCACATCAGAAATAATAAATCAATCATGTCAAATTAAAAATTCTGTCCGATTTAGAATTGCTGTGTGCTTGCATCAATTGGTTGTTCGCAATCAACTTCGACTGTACTGCAAAACAGAAGTAGCAAAAACCGGTCCATTCAGAACATTTCCCCTGAGCCTTGTCAGGGGTCACAACCATGTAAAAAGTAAATGGAATCTTTATGGTCAGAACATC
>CM045733.1:63130000-63230000 GCA_024760905.1 Plotosus lineatus | reverse complement strand
TGACACTGGACTTCAGGCATTTTGGCATTTCCTTCTCCCCAGTCTTCCTCCAGACTCTGGCACCTTGATTTCCGAATGACATGAAAAATTTGCTTTCAACTGAAAGAAGTACTTTCTTCTGCTGCTGTTTCTGGTTCAAAAGTGGCTTGACCTGGGGAATGCGGCACCTGTAGCCCATTTCCTGCACATGCCTGTGCACGGTGGCTCTGGATGTTTCTACTCCAGACTCAGTCCACTGCTTCCACAGGTCCCCCAAGGTCTGTAATCGGCCCTTCTTTCACTTTTTCCTTCCCACAGACGTCCCACTGAGGTGCCTTGATATAGCACTCTGGGAACAGCCTAGTTGCTCAGAGATTTCTTTCTGTGTCTTACCCTCTTGCTTGGATGTCAATGATGGCCTTCTGGACAGCAGTCAGGTCGGCAGTCTTACCCATGATTGTGGTTTTGAGTAATGAACCAGGCTGGGAGTTTTTAAAAGCCTCAGGAATCTTTTGCAGGTGTTTAGAGTTAATTGGTTGATTCAGATGATTAGGTTCATAGCTCGTTTAGACTACCTGAACATGATATGCTAATTTTTTGAGATGAGAATTTTGGGTTTTCATGAGCTGTATGCCAAAATCATCAGTATTAAAACAATAAAAGACCTGAAATATTTCAGTTGGTGTGCAATGAATCTAAAATATATGAAAGTTTAATTTTTATCAGCACATTACAGAAAATAATTAACTTTATCACAATATGCTAATTTTTTGAGGACCAGTGTGTGTGTGTGTGTGTGTGTGTGTGTGTATATATATATATATATATATATATATATATATATATATATATATATATATATAAAATAAAAATAAAAGGACAGGACAAAGACTTTCTATTGAAACTCCATTTATCACAGTTATAAATGGAGTTTCAATAGAAAGTCTTTGTCCTGTCCTTTTATTTTTATTGTTATTTGCTCTACCTCCTATGGAAGGATCTACTCAGAAAATCCTCTCTCTCTCTCTCTCTCTCTCTCTCTCTCTCTCTCTATATATATATATATATATATATATATATATATATATATATATAATATACACACACACACACAGAAGGTCCCTGTAGCTCACACATGGGCGCTTGGGCAACGTGCCTCAGGGAGAGGCTTGTAGGGTAGTTGTCAATGAGATGAATAGAAATGAATTTGCGTGAGGACTTTCTTGGTATTACGGCTTCATGCAACACAACCCCCTCTCTGTATAGAGTGAGGACCACAAAATCACAAAAACTGTCAGCAAATTTCCAAGCCAAGGCAGACAGTTTCCATGAGTTTGTGACTTGTAGTCCAGTGAGACTTGTATATGGGTTTTTTTCTTCTTTATTATGCATTATGCATGAACCTAAGATCTTCTTGCTGTGAGGTAGAAGTGCTAATAACTCTGCAACCATGCTGCCTGATATAACACATTGACATTTATAAATTTAGAAGGTACATTAGATACCCCTCTGAATGAAATCTCAGATGGTATTATGAGGGGTATATAGGTATACCTCGACTTAAGTCGTTTCGAGTTAAGTCGTTTTTGTTTATCCGTCGGTTTTCAAAAAATATATAGAAAAATAAAAATAAATAAAAATTTTTGAGTTTGTTGTTTGTTTTTTCATAATCATACATTATATATATATATATATATATATATATATATATATATATATATATATATATATATATATATATATTAAATATTGTGTGTGTATGTGTGTAGGCTTATATCTATATCTCTATATATAAATAAAATGTATGTGTGTTTGTGCATGTATATATATATATATATATATATATATATATATATATATATATATATATAAAATTATACAAGTAAATTTGACATAGCCTAGCTTAGGCTAGCCTAGAGACAAGCTAATTTGATTTCAGTCATTTTCGAATTAAGTCGTTTCTCCTGGATTCAATTAACGACGTAAGCCGCGGTATACCCGTATAGCGCACCTGTCAACTTTTAAGCAATTTTATATCTGTGTGAGTATTCTGAAATCATTTGTCTTCTAAGGCTTTTATTATACAGGGATCCCTCACTTCCCGCGGTTAATTGGGACTGAGATCCCCATGCGACCATTGAAATCTGTGAAGTAGGATTACCCCGATACTGACATATATGTACATGTATATGTTTATATAATATCAATAAATACATATTCAATGCTATAAATGCTTAGAATAACAATTAAACATTAAAAATAACAAGATGTAAGTAAAATATAAATAAACACACATATGGTATTGCATAGGAAGAAGACGACACCCATACATGTGCGCGAGTGCTCGTGCGCAGATGCGCGTGCGCACACACAGATGCAACAAAGATGTTTTTGTTTTGTGTTGGTTTAGGGGTTGTTGTTTTTTTTTGCATAACTGGCCTTGTTTTTGTGGCATTTTTTAAAAACCGCAAGCCGCATAAATTGAAGCACGACGTCGCGAGGGATCCCTGTATTGCAGTTTATAGACAACTCTGTGGAGTTATATATTTATCCTTTATTCATCTGCTATTAAGAATTCAACTTTATCCATCTTAATTTATATACACTGCATTTTGCACTTGTGATCATTTTATTTGAACAAATTATAGGAGGACCAGCAGATGGACGCCTCTTACCAGGTGATCAAGTACTGAAAGTGAATAACAAAGCCATTGAAGACTTGTCTCCTGACTATGTTGACAACATGATTCGGTAAAAATTGATTCTTCTGTCTCTCAATGATCTCTCAGTAAAACTTGAAATGAATATCATATATAGAAAAACAGTTATTTATAGTATAAGTTAAATTGGTTTTCTTTTTAGAATCAAGAACTTTCCTTGGCATTATGCATGGTCAGTGTCCTTCAAACTACACTACATTCAGCTTGCTAATTTGCTGTTAGTGTCGCATAATTAAAATTGAGTACATGAAACCTAATTTTAAATTATATTTACCTAGGAAATAGTAAGTATTTATACCTTGTGTCTACACTTCTGAACAGGTTGTCTTGTGATTTGTTCAGTGTTGTGAAAAAGGATCTGTGGATCCTGAAGAATACACTACAGTTGTCCTGAAGTTATCACATCTCCACAGGCTTTTTTAATTAATTTATTAATTTTTAACCATCCTTATTTCATAGTTTCGTAAAGTAAACAATTCCTCCACTCTGAGAACTGAAATATCTGGGAACTGGGACGTCTAGAAAGGAACTATCCAGGGCATCCCTGCAATCTATGATGACACATGTGTCACTATGGGTTTTACATCGACTCACTCACTCATTTGTTGACCTTCTTAATTTTACTATTAGGGTTGCAGGGAGACTGGAATCTATCTCAGCCAAAACTAGGCGAAGGCGGGGTGCACGCTGAACAGCTCGCCAGACCATTGCAAGGCAACACACACAAACATCCACACTCACATCCACACCTAGGGGTAATTTCAAGCAGCCAATTAGGTTGATGTGCATGTCTTTGGACTGTGGGAGGAAACCGGGCCTACCTGAGGGAAACCCACGCAAGCATGGGGAGAACATGCAAACTCCACAAAAATACCCAGAGCCCAGGACTTGACCCCAATACCTTATTGCAGTCAGGCGATTTTATATCTATTGGATATGCAGTTGCGCTGTAACCTCGATAAGCTATAATGGTGAAATGTGTGTAACACCAAAAGGTCTCAGATGAGAACCCTGATGTATTCCACTTAGTATATTCAAAAGGGGACATCTTGAGAATATCAAAGGCGGTGACCATCACCATGCATTATCTTAAATGGGTTAGATGGATCTGTAAAGATGATCACTGGTATGTAAAACTCACAAAAACGGTCTTATTTGCATTGTCTGCAAAAAAGTATTACTGAGACTTGTAGATAGAAAAATCATCTGGGGCTCAGTACGCTAATAAACGCACATTCTTGCCATTCTCTTGGGTGACTGTTAGCACTAAAGGAGAACATAGCCTACTTTACAAATGTATTTGTGTAACACCAGTACGTAGTTTGTTTTAGACCAGTTTTAACCTTGTGTGCGTTTAATCAATTGAATTGTATATTGGGGACAAAGATTAAAACAAGCTAATATTCACAATATGAGCTGTAAACGTTGCATTTATTCTTCAATCTGGGTTTGTAATGATGTTCATGTTTTAAAGTATTTTGTACTAGCAACAATCGATTAAAAGGTCAGCCATATCCATAGTACAATTAGCTTTACCAGCATTTTTTTTTCTAGGCTGTTAACCCATTCACTTTATTTAGCGGATATGCTACACTGATTAATAGAGGGTTCTTTTACTAAAGCAATAATTTGTAGACAATTAACACTTTGAGAAGGGAAAATAAATACAAATATTTAGAGATTTGATGGAATTTTTTCGGCTCGGTTGCAATTTTACAATCTCATATGCACTTCTCCTAGGCAGTGCCAGGATTCTGTAACTGTGACAGTTCTCCGGAATATGTTGGTGAGTACATGGAAACTGCTGACACAGAACATATCACATAAAATCCTGCATTTTGATAGCGAAGGTGTGTGTGTGTGTGTGTGTGTGTGTAAATTTATTTATTTTTATCAGAACCCCAAGTCTTCGTTTATGTCAGCTGAAAAGAGAGCTCGTCTGAGAAGAAATCCGGTTAAAGTGCGATTTGCCGAGGAAGTATTAGTCAATGGACACACTCAGGTTCAGTCTGCACACACACACACACACACACACACACACACACACATTGATTGATTACACATTTTTCCAAATTTTGTTTTTACTAGTTTATTAAAAACCAAAACTCACACCAGTTGTGTCTGTTTCCAGGGAAACTCTCTTCTCTTCCTGCCCAATGTCCTGAAGGTGTACCTGGAGAACGGACAAACCAAAGCCTTCAAGTTTGATAAAACCACTACAGTGAAGGTTCGTCGTCAACATTTGTGTATTATTTAGTTCTCCTGTGACTCAACCAGTTTATAATTCCATTAAATAACAAACTGACCCCATTATACTACACAAAGTCACAATTTAATGTTAATCATGCCACCCAAATGTACTGTTGAGACATATGGTATGTGTGTGTGTGTGTGTGTAGGACATTGTGCTGACATTAAAGGACAAGCTGTCAATTCGATCCATTGAGTATTTCTCCCTGGTGCTGGAGCAGCAATACAGCATCACTAAACTACTGTTACTGCATGAAGATGAGCTCATACAGAAGGTACGTCCGGATATCTCATAATTTCCTTCAATAGATTATTTTCTCCTGCTCAGCTTCAACAGTCAGGACCACAAAGGTTAAGTGGCTAATGAAAGACATTGATTAATAACAATATGAATCCCTTAGGTGGTCCAGAAGAAGGACTCGCATGATTACAGATGTCTGTTCCGTGTGTGTTTCATCCCCCGAGATCCAGTTGACCTGCTGCATGATGACCCAATCGCCTTTGAGTACCTCTTTCACCAGGTATTTATGTGCAGGTTTTATGAAATGCTGTACAGATTTATTTTAGCCCATGTCTGATTAATGCTTTTGTTCAGGTTTTTTTTTTGTGTGTGTTGTCTGAGAAAAATGTATTATTGCAGGTTAATGTCATACATGTGGAAAATTGGAGACAATTTCTGGTAGTTCAAGATGCAGTATTGAGGTGTGTGTGTGTGTGTATGTGTATGTGTGTGTGTGTGTGTGGTGTGTGTATAGAGCGTTGGGGATGTGCTGCAGGAGCGGTTTGCAGTAGAGATGAAATGTAACACTGCATTAAGGCTAGCAGCACTGCATATGCATGAAAGGCTGGCTAGCTGTGGGCAAACCTCGAGAGCATCACTCAAGAATATTAGGTGAGTCTCTTACAGTAACGACGCATAACCTTGCAGCTCATATGAACAACTCTTATGTATTACAGTTAATTAGTAGACATATACAGGTATACCTCAACATAAGTCGTTCTCGATTATACGTCGGTTTTCAAAAAAATATGGAAAAATAAATGAATAAAGTTTACGTCTTTATAATCATATATTATATATTACAGTTAGCCCTTGTGAATGGGTGGCGAAAAAACCCCACTCCCACCCCCAGTGCCCCATGGGGTCACAATAAATGGAATTATTTGTCTATAAAATTGTTATGAATACACCTCTGCATAACATTGTATCTTTATTTACATTAAAAATAAAAAAGCATTAAATAACAAAAAAACAAAAAAAAACAAACAAAAAAAATGCTTAATTCTAGGACAGTATGGCAAAAAAGCATGTTCTCCAGGGTCATATGCGGTCCCCCTGGCATCATACCGCACCGCCCCACTATTTGAGAAGCACTGAATTCGCAGCAGCCCCAGCAAATTATACATATGCATTATCACGACATTACTGGCACGTGATTCAAATTTAGCCAATGGCTGAGAGCTTGTGTTTCTCCTTCGTGCTGATTGGTTGCAGATGATGGGCACACCTGTTTTGTTTTTTTTTTTTCTCCTTCGCGCACATTTCATCAGTGTGATTGCTTGAATTGCAAATTCAATTTTTTTAGTGTGTTTTTAATGATTATTTAAGCCCAATGATGCCACTCAAACGCCCTGCATCTTCTCTAGCTTCTGGTAAGGAGCCTAAGTGCTTTATTTATTAATTTATTAAACAGTGCAAAATTAAAAAGTTTTTACTTAATCATTACTACATTTTACTCCATTATTGCTGTATTAATGAGTAAGACTGTCTATAGAATGTGTTTAACAAGCAGATTTTAGTTATAGATTATAGATAGTTTAATATTATACAAGGGTCAGTGGTGGTCTAGTGGGATAAGGCGCCGGATCGCTGATCCAAAGGTTGGGGGTTCGAGTCCCACTCTCCACAAGGTTGTCACTGTCCCCCCCCAGTGCAGCTAACTGGGTTATCAAAGGCCGGCCATGTCTCTCTCACTGTCTATGGTGTGAGGCATGTAAAAGAACCATTGCTGACTTTCGTAAAAAGAGTAGGCTGCAAAGCTGTCAGCGTGTTTCCGCCCTGCGATGGCCTGGCGAGCTGTCCAGGGTGTACTCTGCCCTCGCCCTGAGTTGGCTGGGATGGGCACCAGCCTACCCGTGACCCTAATTAGGATGAAGCGGTTACAGAAAATGAATGATGAACTAATATTATACAAGTAAATTTGGCATAGCCTTGCCTACGCTAGCCGAAAGACAAACTCATTCGTTTTTAAGTCGTTTTTCGACTTGCGTTGTCTCTCTTGGAAGCAATTAATGACGTAAGTCGAGGTATACCTGTATTCCTATCTCAAACAGTTTCCCTTCCATCTAAGCATCTTGGCAGGCACTGTGCTTGGGACACTCCTCATCGTCATTCGTGCATTACAACAATTGCTTGCTACTTCACCCGCTTACCCGATGATCCTCGACCAGTTTTAACTCAATAACCTAACAGTGTTTCTCCCTGCCAAGCAAACGAACATGATGATTATGAAATAACAGTGTGTGTGTGTGTGTGTGTGTGTGTGTGTGTGTGTGTGTGTGTGTCACTTTCAGTAAGGAGTTTGGGTTGGAGAGTTTTATTTCACCCACTTTACTGAGGAACATGAGAGAGAAAGACCTGCGGAAAGCTCTTACAGGTCATATGAAGAAAATCCAGTCACTGCTTGAACCACGTCAAAAAGTATGTTTTGGGATTTTGTGTAGACTCGGGTTGGAAAATAATAATATTATATAAGATCCATAACATTCTTATCCATGATCCATGATCTTATCCATGAGATTTTCCCCCATTTTCTCCGTAATTTAGCTATATCCAATTCCCATCCATCAGGTATTGCCATCCCTATCTATCACACGACAACCACTGACCAGGGAGGGCTGAAAGCACGCCCCCTCCATGACATGCGATGCTAGTCGGCCGCCTCCTTTTGAACTGTGGTGCCATGTGTATTTGGGGGCGGTCTAACACACTTGGAGGGAAGGTGCTATCCGCCGCCTCGTACAAATGAGCTCGCTGTGAGTGGCAGGGAATTGAGCACATGCCGCCCTTCCCTCCCGTAGAGAGCTCGGCCGATTAGCTTCCATGGTCTCCCGGCCACGGACGGCTGAGAGGTGTTTACCTGGATTCAAGCTTACGATCCCCGGGTTAATAGTCACACACGTTTTATTCATGACTTATGACTTCTAACATTCTTATCCATAAACTACATGCATTACATGATGTATACTGTATCTGTCACAAGGCCTCTGTTTATATAACATATTTTTATATCATATATATTCTATAAACCAACCGAACGCAGCTGGGTTTTTTTTAATTGTAAAATCTGTTTGCTAAAAATGAAAAATTACATTTTTGCAAATTAGCTTTTCCCTTTTTTGTCCTTTTAGTCAACTGATGTATTGCATATAATTATAGTTAAAATAAAAGTGTTACCCCTGGGTTTACTCTGGGGCATGATGTCTGGAATTCAAAAACGTATGGAACAGCACAATTTACAAGCACATTTGTTTTGGGGGATTATAAAACGATTGGGGTATAAAAAGGAGGTAGGAAGCATCCAGCAGACAAAAGTTGAAGGAATCGTCTATCCAACTCATGAAGATCTCCATACGTTCAATGGTATATTAAGGTTTGTTATGCACTGTAAGGTCTGTTAAGCTGTGCTGCACTCGACCCTGATTCCCACGTTCTATTAGGATTGGCGTCAAATCGTAATGCGTCGTAATAATCACAGCGATATTTTTGACAGTCAAAATTTTTCTACGTTCAGTACGATCATCACAAATCCACCAAGTTTCATCGAGATCATCAGGATTCGATACCGCGGCCCACCACACTCATCATGGTTCTCTCAATTCGTGGAGATCGCAGACGTTGTGGTCCCAGTGTAATCTCAGGGTTAATGCAACACCCTTGTTTTTCTTGTTATTTGTTAGGGAACCTATAGATGATGTAATATAAATGTTTATCACCGTGCCGTGGTAATTAAGAAAGTAAGATTTTTCTAGACATGATAGTAAAAGCTGCAATATGGCGTTGTGTGAAAATTTCTGAGATAGAAGAAAGGGTGTTGTGAGAGTGTACATGCTACTGTGATGCTCACTATGCTCCATTTAATCTCTCACTTTTTTTTCACTTGTCTCTTCTTTCTCTCCATTTCTACCCTTTATCTCAGATAATCTCAGTACCTCAGGCCAGGTTAGCATATCTGACTCAGATGGCAGAACTGATATCATATAGTGGGAGATCCTACAATGCCACCATGCTGGTGAGACCACCATTATTTCTTGATTTTGCTTCTCGTCTTCTCAAACCTATTAGACATTGTTCATGATGTGATAATTTCTAATGAATAATAATGGACAAATGTCATTTCCTTTTTTGAGATTCATAGTAGCATAGCATTTTTTTTTAATTATTATTTGGCAGGTGTACAGTTTGTGAGTAAGGATGATGAAAGGTGTGTATTTATGTATGTGTGTCTCAGCTGCAGGACCGGGAGTCGTTGGTGAGTTTGTTGGTGGGAGCACGATTTGGTGTGAGTCAGATACTAAACCACAAGCTGAACATGATCTCAACTATTATAGACTTCCATTATATCAGCCGTGTAGAAGTGCTCTCTGAATCTGACAGGGTCAGCATGCTAAAGATCTACTTACATGATATCCAGGTGGGTATACAGATGGGCTTACTTAGAGAATTCTAATAAAAATGTCGCATGTTTATTGGCATACAGAATGAATTTGTATTCATTATGAATTACAAAATATTTCTTCTCATTTCCTTAATTCTTCTTTAATGTTCCATATCAGATATTCACTTATACTTTTCAATGAACTCTGTGACTGGAATAGCATCTCGTGACTTGTCAATGTGCCAAGTGGAAGCTATTACTAAGTGTTGGACACACTACCTCTCGCTGTGCTCTTCAATGGAACATGACTAATCTTGAGAAAAATCTAAGAGTGTGGCTGTTTGAGCTGACAGTGTATGTCGTGTTATGAAAAAACAAGCTGTATAGTTTCATATTATGCAGTATTGTTTATTTCTTTATACAGTGGTACCTTACCATAGTCCCAGCAAACGAAAAATCCAGGTTACGAAAAACATTTTCCAAAATTTTTGGTCTCTGTATACAAAACAAGTTCTCCTTACGAAACACGCCATTCAAACATTAAAACACGCCATTCAAACAGTGCACAAGCTGCTCTCCCATTGACTATCTTCCAACATCCCACCCCGCTGGCCTCCCATTGGCTAAGAGGGATGATGCAGCTCCCTCCCATTGGCTATCTCCCAACATCCTGCCCCGCTGGACTCCCATTGGCTAGGAGGGATGATGCAGCTCCCTTGAGCAACAGCTTGTTTCATGAGTTTTTCGAGTGTGCTCATTGCAACTTAATTTTTTGGCTCAGGCTTTTAACCTTGCATAAACATTTGTAAGATTATAACTCTGCTAAGAAGATATGGTCAATTGAAAAAAAAAAAAAAAATTCAAACAATGCACGAGTTGCTGTCCCATTGACTACTGTATCTCCTAACATCCCGCCCCGCTGGCCTCCCATTGGCCACTGTATTACAAATCAAACTTTCTTCGGCAAATTAGGCTCATTTTGACCCATCTGTAGCATTTCACCACGTTTGTTATTGATATAATTAATTTAGGTCAAAACAGGTGGGTACAGGGGCATAGTAGTTAGCATGTCCAGCTCACGGCAGAAGGTGCTGGGTTCTTGTTACAGGATCGGGTGTTTCAATGTGGAGTTTGCATGCTCTCCCTGGGCATACTTGGGTTTTCTCCGTGCTAGTGTAAATGGTTGTGTTTGTTTTGGACCTGATATGGTCTGGTGAGCTGCTCAAGGTGCACCCTGCCTTCGAGGTTTACAAACGATAGTCACTCAGTGCTGAACCTCTATATCTTACCAAGACTGAAAATAAGACGAGCTCATGAACAAGCTAACTTTGAGTTCAGTTACAGAAGCTTTTTTCTGTTGAGAACATTTTGGCTTATGACAGACTTCATGCTGCCATTGTATTCAATAATACTTTGGGCCTGTCCAACTCTTAGTACTTGCTCGATGCTTGGCATGCTACCCCCGATACTAGCGAATAGGCTACTATTACCATTAAACAATCATAGAAGCTGTTTTTTGTTTTGTTTTGTTTGTTTGTTTGTTTTTGTTTTTCTCCAGCCCTTGGCCTTGCTAATGGATTCTGTAGCCGCCAAGGACTTGGCATGTCTCCTGGCAGGCTATTGCAAATTGTTGGTGGATCCCAATATGAACGTGTTCCGCTGGGGCCCTCGCCCAAAAATACGCCGTATACCTTTAGATGAAGGTAAAAGATAAATGTGTTCCTGGAATTAGATCTATTTTTATACTTTAAGTATTTGTTTGTTAATGTTATAATATTATTGCATAGGCTTCAGATTCCGCTGTGGTAGTGACTCAGAGGAGAGCTCAGACGAGGACTACTCCATGGACAACCTGCTAGACACACCAGTCTCTGAGGACACTATCTCAACTCAAACAAATGATGATGGGGAAGATGAGAAGCATGGAGAGATAGAAGAGGCCAAAGCAAACATAGTAAGGGTGATTGTGACTCAGACAGAAGAAGACGAGAAGGTAGTAGAAGGTGTTCTAGAAGGAACAAGTACAACTGGATCTATTGAGGATGAGGACTACGTAGCAAGAATTGACGCACTTTTGGAAACAGGATGGTACACAGACCCAAGAGTCAACAGCAGCTTCTCTAGTCTGTCCAGTAACTCCTTTAACACTCTTGATGAGATTAGCAAAGTATCCAGTACATGGCCTGCTCTTTTGGACACTTTTCAGGAAGAGGTGCCTCAATCAGACCAGTCTAGTGGGGCCTCTAGCCTGGATGTTCATCATCCATACCTACCACAAATTCCTGAACACCTGAAGCAGAAAGGTAAAGCAAACTCCACCTCTAACATGTTCTATGATAAGCACAGTGGCTTACGGTACAGTGACCTCTCCCAAATGTCTGACTCCCTTCCAAGCCCACCTGAAGCAAGTGATGATGCGCTGAGTGATTTGGAAGAAATTAATAAAGATGAGAACAAAAATTATAGTCCTGCAGACATTGACAGTGTGTTGGCTTCGGGTAGTAGTAATAGCATAAAATCCACAGTCGCTGGTTTCAACGTCCAGGTACTTTTAACAAGGATCCGTAACCATCCAACATGTAAGAAAGATTTAAGAAATTCTAACCTCCACCAGAAAGAAGAAGCAAAGTACAAAGGGCCTTTGTCCAGACCTAAAATCCAACCTCCACCTCCACCACAAAGAGCAATATCCAGAATTGTAAAGGACTCCAAAAACAGTGGTTCAGAATCAGAAGATGAGTTCTTTGATGCACAGGACCGTCTCACTCCACCAATCGTAGAACAACCTTCAGGTCAGTAAGCTTTAATGTTCAACTTTCATTTTGTATGAGTCGTATGTGTTCTGTCTAGTGAGCTTGTTCTAGCATTTAAACTTTTTGTTTCCTCCTCTTCCTTCTTTCAGAAAAGAAAATAAATGTGAATGGAATGGAAACTGCGCTGAAACGGATTGGTTCAAAGATCAGTGCGGAGGACCCGGTAGCTTCCAAGATGCAGAGTCAATTGGAGAAGCCATACAATGTTAATTCTTTACCAGTTAATAAAAACAATCTAAAGAATGATATGTCCCTCCTAAAAGATCTCACTCCTGCAAAAAATTTTCTTGATAACAGAGCGCTGGAGGGTAACCAGCCCTCAATGACTCTGCTTGCTCAGCCAGCCATGCTTGAACCTAAACCTATCGCGGATAATCACATCTCTGGGAAGACGGGACAGCAGTGTAATGGAGACATTCCTGGCCGCAAGGCTCACATATCTTCTGAGCTTCTGGAGATGGAACCAGACACTATGGAGTTTAAGCCTGTTACTACAGCTGGACCACCGCGGTCTTCTCCCTTAATCACAGCTGTGCGGCAGACTAAATCTCAGCTACCAAACACGATGAATCCTGCAACACTTTCGAATGTTACTCAAAATACCGTGAACACTGTAGAGCTCAAAAAAGATCAAATACTTACGGAAGATCAAACAGAAGAACGCCAATCAATGCCTCCTCTGCAAGCCAAGAAAGAAGAAATCCCAGAACCTGATCAACCCATATTCAAAGTTTCCCAAACATCAGTTGATCCAGCTCTGAAAACTGAACATGAGAACCCATCAAATGGGATTTATTTGCGTACCTGGTCCCAGCTAAATGGGGCCACCCCAGGATCTCCTTTGAGTAAAGGGGTGTCTGTAAGCCATGAGGATCTTAAATGCCAACTAGGGAATGAGAATACTGCAGTGACCCACACTTCAACTCTGACGGCCAGTCCACCACCATCTGTAGTTATGAGAGGCTCCTTGAGCATGGATCCCAAAGAGTCTTTCGGGATTGGAAGGAGTTTTAGCAGCAGAAGTTCTTCTGGGCGACTGTCTGCTTCAGCACTACGTGGAAAGATCCAGGACATGCCCTGGTATCTAACCCGATCACAGGAAATTTTGGGGACAGTAGCACTCAGTGGTGACAAATTAGCAAATACTCAAGCATCTACGGATGCAGGTGATGACAATGAGTCTAAGATGAAATCTCCAAAATCCACATCAGTGCCTGCTTTGAATGATTGGAAAGAGAAAGATGTTGAGGTGGTTGTCGTGAAGTTCAAAGATGGACCAGAAGAAGTGTCCTCGAATGTAAGAGACAGAAGTGGAAGAGTTTCGGGGCCTAGTTATCCCGACATAAGGCAGAATGGGTTACAAAACTCCACTGAACTTTTATCACGCTTGGGTATGTGCAGATCTGAGCAGCCAAAGTCTCAAAAAATGACTGGTACAAATGATAATCTCGAGCAACCATCTCCTCCATCTAGCACTGGCACACCCCACCGTGATGCCTGTGGGTGTCATACTGTTTACGCCAATTGCTTTAGTGGGGATTCTGAAGATTTGTCTGGTTTTGATGATGGTCTGACAGTGTACGAGTTCTCCCGTCAGAAACGAGTCAACAAACCACCTCAGACCTTCAGTGCACCTTCCTCTGCCCCTTCTTCCAACATCTTGTCTCTGCTAAGAGACTCACCTCACCCTCTTTCATCCTCTTCTGAGCTTAGTCCTCTCTTTACCCCACCTCGACCCAGACCACTGGGTTACAATCCACTGGACAATCCACTCCGGGATCTTCAAGAAAGACGATACGTGACAGGCCTCAAAGGTACTGGGCTTAAAGGAGGCTATACATCCTTGCACAAAGACATTGATGAACTACTGCTGGTGCTTAAGAATGGCGAGACTGCAATAAACCCTCCAGGCCAGAAAGTGCAGTGCGAAAAGGCTAGTGGTATGAATGGCAACTCCTTTTCTGAAGCGGAGCGCTGTTTAGTGCAGGCTGAGGCTCGGAGGCTAGCTTCAGGATGTCAGCGTGCCACGCGAGTTGGTTGGGCACCGGACGATGCTCTTCTGTCGTTGGGCAACAGCTTTGGAGCATTGGTACATCTTGCAGCAGCTTGTCTTCAAGTTTCCTGTTCCGACTGTGGAAGTTGCCATGGTGACATTGATGGCACTGAAGCTCTAAGGAAGCTCCAAGAAATAGTCTGTCTGTACAAGGAGTTTGTGATGGCTGTAGAAGCAGCCAGAGAAGGGGAAGGGGTAAGGTTGTTAGCTAAACAATGCACGGTTCTTATCTCGACAGTGTTCTCTCTAACACAGCTCTTCAGGACACACACTCCAGACACAGACAACAGACATTTACCTCTCAACTTCTGAACTTGAAACTTGTGAAAGAGAGCAGTGAACTTAAAAAGATACCGATCATCATGATCTTTTTCTTTGGATTTAAAGACTTTGAATGTGTGCTGGCACACAAGAAATAAATGTAAGTGCCGTGTACACACACACACACACACACACACACACACACACAAACACACAAAATCTCAGTCAAACCCAGTAACAGGCAAATAAGTCTACCAAAAAGTAGAACCTTTGTCTTCTAAACCTGTTGGTCTTGCCAAGTCTCTTTATGAACTTTAAACAGGATATGGTTTTATTAATACAGACAGTAGCTATTTTCTAACAATATCTTATTTCTTTAAGTATGTACTCAAGTACTTATTTATTTTTACACACATGTGTATGCACCGTGGCTTATAACCTATACCGACATTTTTGTTTTGTTTTGTTTTGTTGTATGTAAAGTCCTACCTCTTGGTCTAATAACTAGTGAAACCTGAAAGAAATAGACAGTGTTATGGTGTTCTGTATTTGTATTTGTTTTATACTGCTCTTCAATGATTTTTGGCATGGTACTTTATAAGATGGACAAAGGACACGGAATCCCTTTCCTCTCCCAAATTCTTACCATATGTACATATAAGAGATGCTAGAAAGGATGTATAAAACACTCCGTAACATTCGAATTGTGTGCAGTAATTTATCAACTCACTATCCAAAGGTCTGTCTTTCGTTTTGTTTGAACGCTGCATAGAAATGGAATTAATGGCGGTTGAGATGAATTTGAAAGTGTTTAATTTTGTACATGTATGTCAGTATAAAATCTAATGTTTCGTTTTCACTGGCAAGTTAACTTACTGTTGATGGTAGCGATCAGTTTTGTCCAAAGATGATACAGCACAAAGTGCTCTGTCATTGTCTTTATTCATTTCTGTAGCACTAGTCAAACTCCACTATTTTTACTTGTTTTATTACTATGCAAGTGTCACGAAGTCATAGCTGTTGTCATGGTTTTTGTATCGAACATCGCTCTTATCTGAACAAAACTGTTTTGATAGTGGGGCGCACCCCCCGTCCCACCCCCGTCCCACCCGAATAACCTAAGCCTTATTCCTGGTCTAGAAGGCCTTTTAAGAAAATATTCTGGATCGAGGTCAAATTATGTATGTATGCAATTGCAACCTGAATCATAATTTACCAGGCAGTATTACCAGGTAGGAATACTTACTTCTCATGTTTAAATAATTCCTCAAATTGACTTAGTGCTCTTTATTTTACGCTGCCTGTGCCCAAAAAAAAAAAAAAAAAAAAAAAAAAAAAAAAAAAAAAAAAGTCCCCCACTCTAATATTTTGTTGGACTGCCCTAATTACATCACATAATTGCCATGGCATTATTGCTTTAGTTGGTCAGGTCAAGGCTCAGCAACGTTAATGTGGCAATAAAATGAACTGTACTGCATGACTACACTAGATTTTTACATCAATTGACTTTTTCCCTTGATGGCAAGAATATAAAATTGGAGCTCGAATAGTGAAGGCGCGATACAGGGGGTATGGGGAATCATTTCCGAATGTGAATCGACACCGCAGAGTCCTGTGAATGTCCTGTATTGAACGTTTCTGAGATGTGCTGGAGAAGACTTTATGGAGTGGTTCAGTTTTTTTTTTTTTTTTTTTTTTGTTTTTTTTTCCCCCCCTTCATCGTCAAATTAATTTGGATATCGGTTAAAAAATGAACCCGACTCTGGATGAATGTTTTGATGCTGCTTAGTTTGGTTGAAACCATGCCATTGCAATTATACAATGAAATCAAGTCTAAAGGTGGTTTAACAAAATACTAGAGGGCGAGACTTATTTACAGTACAGTGTTATTTATTTATTTATTTATTTATTTTGGTCGAGCGGTGTTAAAATATTGAAATTCATTGTGTCATAAAATGTGGTACTTTCAGAGCCATGTAATGCTCTGTGTGGCCACTGGTAGCATTCATGATTTCATCTTTCATTTAAAGGAAACAACTGAGGTATGGATCTTCGTGAAAGCGTCTGTTCAGTGTCCGTATAAAAAACACACTTAAATTTATCCTTTTGGATTATGGGATTAAGGATTTTGTACATGCTACAGAATACTTCTAGTAGACTGAACAAATTTCAATGTGTTCCACATTCATATAGCCCGGAATTATGTGCTTTCCAAAAACATTTGTGCAGTTGGACACCATGAAACACAAAGGTTTTTGGGTAGTAGTTAACTTCCGAAGCCTGTCAAATTTAACGTACACAAAGTTAGGCCGTAAAACCTGTGTATCATTTTGAGGGATGGATTTGACTATACAGCGGCATGATTTAGATCTTGTTTTATTTAACTTGAAAATTTAGACTCGGTTTCCCAATTTGTGGTTCCATTACAAGGACATAAAGTATGACTAATATTTAATTAATCCGAGTCCTTGAAAATTTCTGCACTCACACATATACATCTCAGACCGCATGGTGTATCAGAGAAAGTTGTATTTGAGGCAAAAGGTGACACTTACACGAATAGATCATAAAAATAGTGAAATGTAGAAATAAGTTTTCTTATGCTATATCACTGTTGCATTTGTGGTCTTATCTGTTAATACTTTTTAAAAATTTGTTACGGCACGCCAGCAAAAGTTATGACACTAATTGTTACACTGACAGATGTCTATCAGCCATATCAAACTACCTGAATGAGGGCAACCTCAAATTTTCTTGTAGCTGTTTTTTCATCCTAATTGTAGCAAATAAAAAAAGAGAAAATGTAGTAAATTTATCTTTGTATGCAGATAGCTTGCGTTTGGATTCCACATATATAAACCCAGACTAGCTTCAAACAGAGAAAAATTGTCTAAATAATGAAGGGACAATCGTGAAATAATTTTGCATTCCTTCTACTGTATCAATAATTAAAGAATGAAAATTGAATGTAATCTTCTGCTGAATTGATTCTATCCAGTGTCTCTCTTTTTCTGGTTTTAATGTTTACTCATGTATTTAGGGCAGTGCAAGGAAATCTCGCTTCTCAATTATTTTCTGTGGCGCCCTCTCTAGGAAGAAAAAAAAACCATTTCACACCACCACCCCACAAGCGACTATAAATAGTATTATTTGTTTTTAAAATTGGTATTAGTACACCTCTGCATAACATTCTATCTTTATTAACATTAAAAACAAAAAAGAAAGAAATATAGTTCAACTTACAATAAAGAAAAACTTCATTAACATTGTTTTTTAATCTGGAACAGAAAAGATTTAAAGTGCACCAATGTGCCTGAAATAAAAAATAAAAAAAAAATACTTACATCATTTAAACTGATTTAAGTTACTTATGTCTTAATATCTCCATCTCTCTCTCTCTCTCTCCACCTTACTCTTCGTTCCTGTTAGAAATTTTCCATGTTGTTTCTTGAGGGGTTGTTGACTGCACTTCATATCATTTGCTCGTGCGGAAAACCGCTACACCATAGCACGACAATGACAGCACCATTACCAACTAGTGGAGTGGAGGTACAATTACACTTAATTATCGTACACTATTCCAGAAATGCATGTTCTGCAGTGTCATACACGCCCCCCGTGACATCACACCGCACCCTCCAAGGAGGGTGCATCCCACTATTTGAGAAGCACTGATTTAGGGACTTCATCCATTCATCATTCATTTTCAGTACCACTTAATCTCGATTAGCGTTGCAGGGAGGCTGGGGTCCATCTCAGCAAGTGATGAAACCATCTTCTCTCTTCAGGTGATTATAGAAGAATGATTACAAAGTGCTGGGGGCGGTACTATGTCGATGAACATGGCATCCTCTAGATGGGGTGATGTTCATTATGTATTCGTGGGCGGGTTCTTTTAAATATTGGTATCGATACATGCATATATGTGCATACATTTTTTCATGCCCGTGGACTCATATATGTACACACACACATATATATATATATATATATATATATATATATATATATATATATATATATAATATACATACATACATATATATATATATATATATATATATATATATATATATATATATATATATATAGTACATATACATACACATATCTTCATATATATGTACACATACGTTCACGTGCGTAAACACATACACACACATACACAAGTATATATAATGTTTAGATACAGATTGATACAATCAAATACTTAGTGTACTTACGGGGGTGTGTTGCATAATAATGATTTTTTTTCCTGTGTCGGCATGAAGTTACGAGTTCGTTTCTTTTATTTAATGAAGACAGTTTGGGTCTGTATATAATGAGGAACTATATATATCGGGTCTGTATATAATGATGAACACCACCCCATCTAGAGGACGCCATGTTCATCGACATAGTACCACGCCCAGCACTTTGTAATCATTCTTCTATAATCACCTGAAGAGAGAGGATGGTTTCACCACCCCTCGAAACAGATCTGTAGTGATAAATGGAGTTTCAATAGAAAGTCTTTGTCCTGTCCCTTTATTTTTGTTTATATATATATATATAAAATTATTCGCAATATTTGTCCAACAAAAACACCTACTACTGCTGTTACTACCACTACTACTTATTACATAACCACGAAGAAAGGCATTGGGGAACCACACATGTGATGTATCCGAGGCTAGGAAGTCTGGCAGTGCCCGTACCTCTCCAGGCTCTCACATTCACACCTAGGGAGATTTTGAAATAGCCAGTTAGCCTTTACTATCAAATCAGGGTATGCAGAGTAAATCCACACGAGCACAGGAAAAACATGCAAACTCCACAGAGAATCATCCTCAACAGGCATGGGGTTTGAACCCAACACCTTATTCCTTTGAGACAGAAGTGCACTGTCACCTCTGCACATCCACATCTGAAATCTTTTTTTTTTTTTTTTAAGTAACTGTTAAAAAGTTTCGAATGATTGGAGTTATAGGGATGTAATGTTTACATCATATCCCCTATAATCAGCGAAATAGTTGATTTTGGCCAGAGCAATATTAGGAGACAACGTTTGAAGTCAACCACTGTGTTAAATGTCTTTTGTCAAAATTACAATTTTTCTTTCAGAGGACCTAAGAAGCCCAAATTTGTTCCAGCATGCCAGTAGCCCTGTGAACAAGGCCAGGTGTGCAAAGACAACATTGGCGTTATGAAATTGAATGACCTGCATGGAACCCTGATTTTAGACCCACTGAACATCACTGGGACAAAAAGAAATGATAATTGCTGCACAGGTCTCACTTGACATCAATGTCTGTCTTCACTGATGCTCTTAATGAACATACAGTCCAGTTTTCCCAAATTGATAGAAAAGCCTTCCCAGAAGAACAGGGGCTTCTAATTCCACCAAAAAGAGACAACCGAAAGGTGGCTACAAACTTTTTCGCCGTACAGGGTTACAAAAAGTGTATTGGAAAACGTTCACTCATCATCCATTCATTTTCTGTAACCACTTAATCCTAATTAGAGTGGGGCCAGTGGGTGTGGCGCTGGTGGTGTAGTGGTTAGAGTGTTGGGCTCATGATTGGGAGGTTGTGAGTTCAAATCCCACTGAGACCCTCACTGTGCTAAGACCCCTGGGCAAGGTCTCAACCACAAGTGTGCCTCTGTTCACCCAGCAGTATAAATGGGTACCAGTAAAAATATACTGGGAAGGTAACCTGCGATGGACTAGCGTCCCATCCAGGACGAGTTGAACTCCTGGTCGCTTCACGATACGGAAACCGGAGATAAGCACCGACCTGATGAGCCACTATGCTCGGGTGTAAAAACCCAGTAGACATACCTACCTTACCTACCTACTTAATCCTAATTAAAGTCGCAGGGAGGCTGGCGCCCATTCCAGCCGACTCTGGGCGAGGGCAGAGTACACCCTGGATGGCTTGCCAGGACATCGCAGGGTGAAAACACACTGATGGCTTCGCAGCTACTCTTGTCAAAAGTCAGCAATGGTTCTTTTACATGAACCTCCCACCATAGACAGAGAGACATGGCCGGCCTTTGATAATCCAGTTATCTGCACTGGGGGGGGGACAGTGACAACCTGTGGAGAGTGGGACTCGAACCCTCAACCTTAGGATCAGTGATCCAGCACCTCTTATCGCCAGGCCACCACTGCCCATATTGGAAAGCGTATTTCCTTAAATGGTATTTTCATGACCATGTTGCTGTGATGTGGATGACCATGACATGTGATGTTCATCCTTTTCATCCTCATCAAACCAATGGGGAAGTCCTTGTGACCTCTGGATACAAATATCAGAACAGAATTTTTTTTCACCTCGTTAGGTAGGGGTGGCCTGGTGGTAAAGGTGCTGGATCACTGATCCCAAGGTTAGGCGTTCAAGCTTCACTCTCTACAGGGTTGTCACTGCCACCACCACCACCACCCCCCTCCTCCAGTGCAGCTAACTGGGTTACCAAAGGCTGGCCATGTCTTTCACTGTCTATGGTGTGAGGTTCATGTAAAAGAACCATTGCTGACTTTCAACAAGAGTAGGCTGCATAGCCGTCAGCATGTTTCTGCCATGTGACGGTCTGGCGAGCTCTCCAAGGTGTTACTCTGCCCTCGACCAGAGTCGGCTGAGATGGGCGTCAGCCTCCCCGCGACCCTAATTAGGATTAAGCTGTTCGGAAAATGAACAAATGGCATGAAGTGCAGTACTTTTTCTTGAAAATAAAATGGTATCAGCCATTACTCAATCACACAAATGTCAATAACCTCTGTGTCAGGCACAATGCTCTGGAGAATGTCAACATTGTGTGTGTGTGTGTGTGTGTGTGTGTGTGTGTGTGTGTGTGTGTGTGCACCATCTAGTGGTGAGGATGCAGAAATATTGATCAAGATGGCAACCAATAACACAGACACAGATAACATGAGCAGTGAAAAATCGTTAGGTTTCTATCAAATTAAACTTTTTTTTTTTTTTTCTTTTTTTTTAACCAATTCATGGAATTTAGTTCGATTGTAAAAGGCACTGTGAAACAGTTTGTTTTTTTATTTTCATGTTGATGTTAAAGAAAGGTCATTCCTCCAGCCAAGTGTGTGAGTGGTTGTGTGTGTTGCGCTGTGAAGAAGTGGCTGTTCAGGGGGTACACTGGTTTCACCCAGTGCCAGTTGACATGGACTCCAGCCTCTCCACGGCCCTAATGGAATTAAGCAATGAAGCAACTGACAGATTAAGGCAAACTAACCTAAAATGACCCACATTAGGCTAACCTACCTAGATAGTTAATCTTTCTCTGAGGAAGTTGGCCTCTGTTTCTATTTCCTGTAAATCATCTGATTTTTTCCACTAAAAAAGTCACATACTGTTATAATAATGAATTATTCCAGTGAAGGATGTCATCCAGCCTGAGGAGACACTAGATTAGTAATTAAGTCCATGATGTTAGCAGCGGTTGTTCAGACAGAATTTAATAAGTGGGTCACCACAGTTGTGCGTGTGTGTGTGTGTGTGTGTGTGTGTGTGTGTGTGTGTGTGTGTGTGTGTGTCGGATTCAGGAATATAAAGACGTGAATGAATGATAGGATCAACTGTGTCCTATTTAAAAACAGCATGAGGGTGTGCATTTGGAATTTAATATTATCACTGTGAAGGAAAGGATAACCCAAATCTTGGATATAAACTTTCAATTTGAACCCATATTACAAGTACTGGTTCACTGGTCCCAAGGTTGTGGGTTCAAGCCCCATTCTCAATGGGTTGTCACTGCCCCACCCCCTCCCCCCCAGTGCAGCTAACTGGGTTATCAAAGGCCGGCCATGTCTCTCACTGTCTATGGTGTGAGGCATGTAAAAGAACCATTTCTGACTTTTGACAAGAATAGCTGCAAAGCCGTTGGCGTGTTTCCGCCCCCTGCGATGGCCTGGCGAGCTGTCCAGGGTGTACTCTGCCCTCACCCGAAGTTGGCTGGGATGCGCGCCAGCCTGCCCGCAACCCTAATTAGGATTAAGCGGTTACAGAAAATTAACTGAACTGAAGGAAAAATAGGCAGTTAAGGAAAAGTTAAGGAAAATTATGCAAAACAACGGCAATTACGCAAAAAAAAAAAAAACAAACAAACAAAAACAAAAAACAACCCAACAAAACTACTTACATTTTTATGTGAGGTGCGCATCTGTATGTGTGCATTTATACTTCGTTTACATCTTATGCAATTATTTTTTAATCTTTAATTGTTATTATAAGCATTTATAGCATTGAATATGTATTTATTGATATTATATACACATATACATGTACGTATACTGTACGTCAGTCAAGGGCGGGTCAAGCCTACTTCACGGAAATCGGTGGTCATGGGGGGTTTCGGTCCTAATTAACCGCGGAAAATGGGGGATCCCTGTACTTGTGTTGCAGTGCAGAGGTGTTCGTGGTGTGCAATGTGGGCTGTTTTGTATAAAAAAAAAAAATAAAAAAAAAAAAAGGGAAAACATGATAACAGCTCATTATTGCCTTAAAGTATATGGCAGGTTTTTGTGGCCAAAGCAAATGGGAAATAACCTCATTAACATATGGATAATTTTCTGTTCCCTTGTTCATGATGTCACACATTCATATGAAAGGTTTTTTTTTAATTCCAAAACAAGTCGAAATATGCAGGTTTAAAGGGACTGTGGGAGAGGGAGTCAAGCGCCCTCTGCAGGCAGGGAGGAGTCAGGTAAAGTCAGCAGGCAAGTACTGTAAATGAATGCAACTGTGTTTCAGTAGTGTTGTTGTATGTTGAAAAGAGAGAGAGAGAGAGAGATGGGAACAGTCCTGTATGTAGCGTGTGGCTTTTGTTCAATTAAAATACAAGTACTGTCTAAAGCTAGCATCTGAAAAGTGCCAGGTCATTTGAAGGAAATGAATGAAGTGTGTACTGTCTGTTGGAGCCTCTTGTATCCCGAACCTAACCGTCAACAGAGCACACTGTCTGGCATGCCTACCAATCCACAAACTCAAAAACAAGTTAACCCATTCTGTTTATTTTGGGCTACCTTGGTAAACCTCAGAAAATGTGATTCAATAAGTCGTTCAGATTTGGCTTCTCTTCTTATGTAAGCTTATGTAATATTTGGAATTGTAGTGACCTATTCCCCTGGAATGGATCAGCACTGCAGCATTGCGCCATCTTCCAGAGAGTGCAGGTTCACATCCCAGTGATGCCTGAAGCGTAAGAGAGTAATTGGCCAAACTATCCAGGAGGGAATGATGTCATAGTGACACTAGGCAATCATACGTATGTATCGGTGACAACACACATATGAAGGAGGGTAAGATAACGCTTTCCTCCGTCCCAATATTACATAAACAGTCACGTGCATGCATCTAGTTGGGTGTCTGGAAAAAAAGATGCGTGATGGATGGGAATGAGCCATAACTTTTTTTTTTTCTCGAATTTCTGTTTTCTGAATTTCTGAACGAATTTCAGTTTTCTCTATTTTTTACTGAGTCCTTGACCCTTGGTTATTCAAAAATCTGCAAAAACTATAAGAAGCATGTTAGAATCTTAAAATTTGGCTGGAATACTTACAAAAGGTTGAACTTTCAAAAAAATCGTAGGTCTGACCATGCAGCAATTACAAATTTCACGTTACGAAACGCGCCATCTCAAAAATTCAAACAATGCGCGAGTTGCTCTCCCATTGGCTATCTCCCAGCACCCCGTCCCGCTGGCCTCCCATTGGCTAGGAGTTCGCTTCATCTCCATAATACCCATGATGCTTTTCATGTGCCTTCGACCCATTGTTCATCACAGAGTTCAAACACGCGTAAAGGACAGAGTTATTGTTGTTTCGTGAGTTTTTCGAGTGTGCTCATTGCAACTTTATTTTTTGGCTCAGGCTTTTAACCTTGCATAAACATTTGTAAGATTATAACTCTGCTACGAAGACATGGTCAACACACGTGTTATCAAAGGCCGGCCATGTCTCTCACTGTCTATGGTGTGAGGTTCATGTAAAAGAACCATTGCTGACTTTCGACAAGAGTAGCTGCAAAGCCGTCAGCATGTTTCCGCCATGTGATGGACTGGCAAGCTGTCCAGGGTGTACTCTGCCCTCGCCCGGAGTCGGCTGGGATGGGCGCCAGCCTCCCCGCGATCCTAATTAGGATTAAGCGGTTACAGAAAATGAACTGATGAAAATGCCCCTGGGTTTATGGCCTGGGCTTGGCGAGGATGTTCTTGGGTAGATTTTCCATGTTCTTCCTCTTCTTGTGTGGGTTTCCTCCAGATACTCCAGGTTTCTTCTACACGCCAAAGACATAAACATCAGGCTAATTGGCTGTTGCCTCTCGAGGTGTGTGTGTGTGTGTGTGTGTGTGTGTGTGTGTGTTGGTACTGCAATGAGCTGGCAAGCAGTTCAGGGCCTCTTCTGAACAGCCAGAGTCGGCTGAGATAGGCCAACCTCCTCTTGACCCTGATAGGATTAAGTAGATTGGCACATGAATGAATGATTAGTGTAAACAATAAAAAATATGTTGAAATATTGGCAGTTATGTTGGGATTCGGGGACAAACCTTTCATACCGGATCATGACATACAACAAAAGCGCAAACGAGGAAACAAGTTTTTCAATCATTTGTCATCATCTGTACCACAAACAAACTAAATTTACTGTAGATTGTGTTGGTTTGTTAACACATTAAAACTAAATATACGACATGCAGTTCCACTCACTGTCAGTGTCAGCTGCATTCGTGCACTTCGAATGCCAGACAATATGACCTCTGTGTCTGGGATGATGTCTGAAGGAGCATTGTAATCGTCCACATGCACTTCTATGTTCCTCGCCAATAAATATTCATTTAACTAGGTTCTGTATTTTCTGTAATATGTCAAAAAGTTTTGTGGGGCAGTGGTGGTCAGTCTGGTGGTAAAGGGCGCTGGATCGCTGATCCTAAGGTTGGGGGTTCGAGTCCCACTGTCCCACCAGTGCAGCTAACTAGGGTATCAATGGCCGGCCATGTCTCTCACTGTCTATGGTGGGAGGTTCATGTAAAAGAACCATTGCTGACTTTTGTAAAGAGTCGCTGCAAAGCCGTCAGCGTGTTTCTGCCCCTTGCTAAAGGGTTGTGTCAGGAACGGCATCTGACATGAAAACCTATGCCAAATCAAACATGTAAATTATTCGCTGTGGCGACCCCTGATAAAGAGAAAAGGCCGAAAGGAAATCTCTCTCTCTCTCTCTCATCTCTATCAAAGAGTTTTATAAATACACATGGCCCAGTATAACCTCCCTCATTTCAAGGGTAAATAAAGAACATCATTAGAAATAATAAAATTATCATTTGCACACATGAAACTTCATTCAGTCCAAGTTTTTATTCACCATGTTTCAAAGATGCTCGTTCTTCGACTGGCGGTTATAATTGTATAATCATGCTCGGACGTGATTTCTGAAGGCTGCCATGGTGGTACCGGTCATGTCAGGTGGAACATCAGCGATCTCCTGTTGAATAGCAATCTTAGTGGCTTCAAAAGTTTGGGTTCGACAAGTATACAGTCCTGATTTAACCCTCTCTGGGCAGGCGTTGCAAATTTATAATTTGGTCCTGAAAGTGTTCGGGTAGCCCACAAAAAAAGGAAAGAAAAAAAATTCATGGTGGCAGAGCGATTGGCACGTTCACCTCACAGCAAGAAGGTCCTGGGTTCGATTCCCAGCTCGGGCATTTCTATGTGGAGTTTGCATGTTCTCCCCATGCTTGTGTGGGTTGACAGTTCAGGGGAACAAGCAAACCCACCCAGCATCACCATATAACAAGATCACCTGATCCTTCCCACTTCCACCTTGCACTTTAAGCCGTGTGTGCCGTTGCTACATTTTGTTGGAAGCACACATCGTGTTCAAATCGGTATGGGGCTACCAACAGATCTTCGCACCAGCTCTCTTGTCCAGGATGTACTCTGCTCTCACGCGGAGTCAGCTGGAATGGATGCCAGCCTCCCCATGACCCAAATTAGGATTTCTGGGGACAGAAAATGGATGAATGAATCTGCCACCTGCAGATAGTGAAGTGGAGGAAGATCCGGGTATGAGGTGCCACTGGGGGCGCTCTATGTTTTGGATCCATAAACTGTGGTAGGCCGATGGCCTGTGAGATACACACACACACACACACATATATATATATATATATATATATATATACATCCTGTCATATACTCAATAATTATTATTATTATCAGCAACATTATGAATATGAATACTGTACAGAAATATATAATGTAATGTCTTTGGAATGAGTGAACATATATCTTTAGGCATTTGTAATCCTGAAATGGAGAATTGTCTGATGAAGTAATCGCTATTGAAATATATATTTAAATTGTTAATTATTATACCTATTGAAGAGCAATAGTACGAGTTACTGCATTAAATAATTATTGGATGATTTATGTGACTATTGTATGAAGGATTATTTTATTTCAGCCATTTCATGCTGTCTGGGTTTTGCTCGACTGACCTTGAAAACAACAAAATGGCCACCCTAAGCAATTGAAGGGTGGGTTTCCATTCAAGGCCAACACGAGGCATTTCATCTTAAGGCGTGACATATGGTGACATGAGCGACCAATCAGAACAAGGTGAAGCTGACACATGATGTCATTGGCCTACAATAAGAGTGGAATGGGTACTTGATAAGCCCTCCAGAAGTGCAGTCTGTGTCTGACACTTTTCTCTCAGAACATTTTTTTTTTTTTTTGTGATGTATGCTGGTCTTGTCCTCAATGCTCTGAATAAACACCTGAAAAAATGAATTTACATCTCTTGCATCATGACCTGGACACATTTTGCGACGCCAACTAATGCTCTATCATGCAAAAAGGAGGTGCTAGTTGACCATTCTCCAGAAGTGTCGTCCTGTGGGCCGAGACTTATTTGAAATAGACTGTTTCAAAGTGGGAAAGTGTTCTATGGTCATACGAATCCAAATTTGGTGGTGTCCTCCAGGCTAAAGGGAGACCTTCCAGTGTGTAATCAGCGATCAGGTCCAGAGCAAGCGGCATCTCCGATGGTATTAGACGCATGATACATACTATATGGGCAGCTTGCATGATTTAAAAGGAACTATGAATGCTGAAATGTATATAAAGGTTTTAGAGCAACTCCCCTCCCCTCCAGATGTCTATTTCAGCAGGATGATGCAAAACCAAATACTGCAGCTATTACAGTGCCATGGCTTCGTCGGAAGAGTCCGAGTGCCGAATTTGATCTGAATCTTTCACCGATAGAGAACATTTGGTGCACCGTTAAAGAAACGTCAAAGACATCAGGCATGAACGGGCCCAAATTTCAACCCTGAAGCTCACAAGCTTGATGCCCTGATGTCTTCAAACTGTTTTGAAGAGCAGGAACGTCCCAACTTTTCGGAACTTTTCCAGAATTCGGGGTGTAGAAAATGTGAAGTGGGAGCATCAGAAATTTTGTACAAGTGTACACAAACCTTCACAAAGTGTACAGTATTTAGTACAAATCTTGTGCTATTTTATGAAACCTGATCATGTGATATCCTTAAACAAGAGTCTAATTTAGGGGTGTGGTTTGCACGGTGCTAAACTGGTGGTTATAAGCTTATCGATGATTAAGATTACTGCTCTGCTGGAATTTTTATTTTTGAAGCAAATTCCAATATGCCCAATAAAAAAATCTGCAAAAACTTTGCTTGTAGAGTATTCTGGATTCATTTACTTTCCACTCAATACTGAGACGTAATTACAGACAAATCAAATGTGTGTGATGTGGTCCATAGAAACAAATCAATGTGTTTTATTCACATTATTACAAATAACACCTATTTTGGGTGCATAATTGCTGTTCAGCCATGTAAAACCTAACCTTGAGTCCCATCTGCAAGTCATAAAAGCCACATCCAATTTTAATTGTAGGATGAATGGGGGTAATAAATGTGGGCAGTGTTGGTATTCACAAAATTATGACAACTATGAATCAATATTTCAGGAAACATATGATTAGCTTTGCCTTTAATAAATGTTTAGGCGTTCAATCGGTAGTTGAATACAAAAGAAATATGGCAGTGTTCTTGAGCTCCAAGACCGTCCTGTAGCAAAGATTTTCAGCTCTGGTAAGCATTGTGGTTGAACTTTCCTCTCCTCTTGCTCTCATGTCTTGTCCTGTCCTCATATGACTTTCAGCAGCAGTTCGTAAGTTGCATTAATGATGCCCCATGAGAGCAACGAGCGGTGATAGTTGAGAGTAGCGCCGCGGAACAGCATCGCTATGCTCCGGCCCCGTTCCCTCCATACGGTCTGGAGCACTTTGCTAAAGGGCACAAATGCACCTCCAACCTGCGATTGTGCCCGGGATTTTACCACATTCAGTGGATAGAAGAGAACACCAAGCGCCGCTCCCAGGAGCCCGCCACACACAAAGTCATTCAACATGTGTCCGGCGCGGGTGTGGACTTCGGGCAGCTGTTGCCGGAGTGGCCCACGTAGTCCGAAGAAGAGCATGTTGCTGGGCCCGTTGCGCATCAGCACAGGTATCAGACCACGGTAGCACTCCCTTACCCCATGCTGGCGTAGCAGTGTGTTAAATGCATTTGCTGTGTTACGGAAGCGCCCTGCATGACGGTGATCCTGAAGCAGCGTCTGCACACGCTCGAACGGCGTCAGGACCGCTTCAGCTGTGCCAGCCAAAAACGCTGCTGCGCTGCGAGTGACGATTTCGGGAGCTCCGCAGGACCCACTACGATCTAAAAGCAGTCGTGAAAAGTCCTCATACAGGCCAAACATGAGAGCCACCGTAATAGTTTTCTGTAAGAGCGGCGGCAGTAGACCACGGTACAGGGTTCGTAAACCTTCTTTCTGAAGCTGATGTACTGCCTCAGTGGCTCGCAGACCATGTAACTGCTGTCGGAAAAGCACCTTCTGGATGGGGAAGGTGATGATGATGTTGGTAAAAGCAGCCATCGAGCCGCACACATAGTGTTTCCCTCGAGATTTGAGACCGACCTCCAAGCTGTGTGAAAGGACAGGGCTGCTGCTACATGGCTTTCCTGGAGGAGAGGGCAGGGCTTGAGGTTGCAGGGAGGAGTTTGGGGCCATGGTGGTAACCATCCCCATGGGATATCACACTACTTGGTGTTTGATGCTCGATTCATTTTAGTGCCCTCCACTTTTCAGTCATTGCGACCTGCAACAGAAAGAACAATCATCAAATGATGATGTGGTAAAATACAAGGCAATGTCTATATCAATTTTCCCTCTCAAAAGACAACACCATAAATACTACTGTATATCCAAAATGTTCGTCACTTGTTTCCAGGTCGAGGTGATGTGCACATTCCTCAAATCATAGATCAACTGTACAATTATAGACATCACCGCTGCACGTCTTTCCAATTGCCCCAATGTGTGAATGATTGTGCGTTTGTCATGTGAGTAGTTTATGGTGTATGTTACTCTTGCCCGGTGCTGGCTCAGATAGGCTTCAGCCTCCTGTGGACTGAACAGGATGAAGTGTTGAGGCGAAACAGTGAATGGAGAAAATTCTCTGAAACTTAACATTTTACTCCACATTATCTTCTATACCATCGTACAGACATCATCTTTTCCTTTCGGCTGTTCCCTTCAGGGGTCGCCACAGCGAATCATGTGCCTCCATCTCACCCTATCCTCTGCATCTTCTTCTTTTACACCAACTACCTTCATGTCCTCCTTCACCACATCCATAAATCTTCTCTTTGGGCTTCCTCTAGACCTTCTGCCTGGTAGTTCCAACCTCAGCATCCTACTACCAATGTACTCACTATAACTCCTCTGTACATGTCCAAACCATCTCAATCTAGCCTCTCTGACTTTGTCTCCAAAACCTCTTACATCTGCTGTCCCTCTGATGTCATCATTCCTGATCCTATCCATCCTCGTGACTCCCAAAGAGAACCTCAACATTTTCATCTCTGCTACTTCTGCCTCCTGTCTTTTCCCCAGGGCAACTGTTTCTAAACCATACAACATTGCTGGCCTCATCACGGTCTTGTACACATTTCCTTTCAATCGTACAGACATCTATAATAATTTATTTCTTATAAGAAGGTTAATTAAATTAAATTAAACAGTGCTCAGGGTTAACAAGACATTGGATGTTCGATCAAGCGGCATGGTGGCGTAGCAGTTAGAGCATCCGCCTAATAGCAAGAAGGTCCTGGTTTCGATTCCCGGGCTTGGGTGTTTGCAGTTTGCATTTTCTCTCTGTGCTTCTGTAGGTTTCCTCCAACATTCCAAAAACTTGCACAATAAACTTCTCCGACTGTGAGCACATTGGGGTAAATTTCAAATAAAAGCATACCAAAGCCAAGAGCTCTCAAGTGGCTCAGAAGCAAGGTACGCCACGATCACCAAAGCAAGCGTTGGAAAGTTTGTGCTCGAGTCGATGCACCCATGACAACGTAACAGGCACAACCTGTAGCCACAGTAACGGAACCGACACGTACATCCACTCGGATGTCTAACGTTACGAACATATATATATATATATATATCTATTGTGTGGACGCAGTGGCCAGTCTCTATCTGCAGTGGTGGTGATGTCAGGTCATTATGACACCCGCGCCTACTGAGAGGGCCGTCTACTTTGATCAATGCCATGCTCGCTGTGATGCCGGAAAGAGTGTACGTACCAGAGGAGAGCTCTGCGCCTCCTCAGCCCTTTGTGCGACCAAACCCTAGACAACCTAGACATTAGTAGCCATTGCTAACCTCTGTGGATGTATCTACCTGAATAAACTGCCACCCCGAGAGAGTTGCCTCAGTTACATTTAGTGCTGCAACAACGAATCGATAAAATCAATAAAAATCAATTATTAAAAGTGTTGGCAACAAATGGCGTTATCGATAAGTCTCGGATTATTGCATAATCAGCCACTACAGATGAGTATCACTCAGTACGGAGTTGAACGGACGTGTCATACGTGCGCCTCACATTTTTTCATCTTCATAAACATTACGAAACATGGCTCAGTCGGTTCCCAGTGGCACTGGGATGGGGGGAAAAAAAGTGTTTGACTGAAATCTTCAAAACTTTAGGAACATTTGAATCTCAATCGTTCCCGGAGATGTATTGAATGTAGACTTTGTAAAAGTGAGATGGCTTGGCACAGGAGGGCTACAGTAATGCAGGAGCCAGTCCATCAGCAGGGTAAGTGACTACAGAATCCTAAATTTATTTTGTTTTGAAGGGGGAATTATATATTAGTTTATTTTATTACAAAAGTTCACAATGCAATGAATCGGCTCATTCCGCCATTTCCGTACATTGAGAACTAAGCTCGGCATCCGGCCTGGGCAGCTAATGAATTAAGAGTAGTAATACACAAGTGCGTTTGCTTGTCACGTGATCTAAAGTAGTCCGGCAAGTCAAGATGGCAGCTGTCATGTTCCTGGCGAGGTTGTTTAACCTTTACGGGAACGCTCGGGCTGAAATGTTGTACGATTGTGAAAGTTCATTGACCTATTTGAATTGGTAATGTTGTTTGTCATGCTGTCTTCATTAGCATTTAATAATTGTTCACATTAGCATTAGAAACTCATGTTAAGTGCTGAGAAATTGTTGTATTATTAATAGAAGCAATAGACCTCTTTCATGATTGGCAATGTGGCCATGCTGATAGAGTGTAGGACAAAACATCTCGACTGATTCTTTCGAATACACAACTTGCATGAACCTTGAAATACAGGGATCCCTCACTTTCCGCGGTAAATTGGGACCAAGATTCCCCCCCGCGCCTGCCGAATTGCACGAAGTAGGATCAACCCCCCTGATTGATGTACATGTACTGTATATGTGTATATAATATCAATAAATACAAATTCAACACTCTAAATGTTTACAATAGCAATTAAACATTCTTTTTTTTTTGTTGTTGTTGTGAAAGTATTTGAAAACCCGCGATGCACTGAAGCTGCAGAAACTGAAGTACGAAGTAGAGAGGAATTACTGTATATGTACTGTATATGAATTCCTATTCCTATTCCTAGGGGCAGTGGTGGTCTAGTGGTATAGGGCGCTGGATCGCTGATCCAAAGGTTGGGGATTCGAGTCCCACTCTCCACAAGGTTGTCACTGTCCCCCCCCCAGTGCGGCTAACTGGGTTATCAAAGGCGGGCCATGTCTCTCACTGTCTATGGTGAGAGGCATGTAAAAGAACCATTGCTGACTTTCGTAAAGAGTAGGCTGCAAAGTCGTCAGCATGTTTCTGTCCCTTGCTAAAAAGAGTTGTGACAGGAAGGGCATCCGACGTAAAAACCTCTGCCAAATCAAATGTGCGAATCAGATGATTCGCTGTGGCAACTCCTGAGTAAAAGGGAAAAAGCCGAAAGGAAGACAGACACACAGACATAGAAGTAGATTATTTATATAAATATGTTGAACTATGATTAACTACCCATCACAGAATTAATAAATGATTAGATAGACACTGTTACTCACATATAGACTGGCAAGTTGAAAACAAATGGTCTATTTTTGAATATAGATACGTAAATTCATAATGTTTGCCATTTCCGATTTATCGAAGAGAAAAAAAAAAAAAAAAAAAAAAAAAAATCGCCCAATTCATTGATTATTAAAATTATCATTAGTTGCAGCCCAAGTTGCATTACTCCAGCAATCCATCCGCCAGTCCGTCAGAATTGTAACCGTAAAAATGTCAGAGTATACACCACCAGCCATCACTGACCTATACGGAAAGTCTCTGTTCCCCACAACAACCAACTTACGACCGTCTCTCCGGACCAAGACCTAGCGAAACTATTTAACTATATTCCTTACTTGTGCGTTTGCCACATTCACTGACTCAACTCAATAAATTGCCATACTGAATTTCTTTACCTAACCTGCATTGTTACAAACATTTCTGGAATACGGGTTAGTCTGTTACAGCATCCATCCAAGGCATGGTGCGAATTGGCCTAACTCTCAGAGAGGGAGGGAGGGAACACTCGCCAAAATTATGAGCATCGGTGAACTCCTGTATACAAGGGAGTGTATAACATTTTCCTCAGAGCGTGTTATACCTGTTGTCATCAATATGCAGGTGGTAAAACTTAATAAATTTAAAGTTATGACATCTATTTTTTTAAATGCAAGTAGGCCTGGATGCTTAAAATTTGCAATAATACCAGCAAAAAACTTGGCAACCAATACAAAAATAGTCAACCTGTTCCCCTGTATGCATGACAAAGGGCAAGTTTTTTTTCCCTTTTGCTGTTGTAATATGAATAAAAGTACATTTTAACAGCAACAGTTGATTAAATGGGCCTTGCTCATATTTTTATTGTTCTTTGCAATAAAAGGCATCACAACCTTGCAGTAACAGTAACAATAAGACAGTTTATTAATCCCAGAGGAAAGTTCAGATTTTCCAGCAGCATTTGTAGTGAACAGCACATATATACGCCACATAACACCTCTATCCCTACACGGGAAAAACACAACAGAGTCAATCATTGACAAAGAGTTACAAAATTCAAAAGTTCAATTTCTGCCTCTCTGATGGCATTTTAACCTTGAATCATTCACTGTGGCGACCCCTGAAAAAGGGGAAAAGCCGAAATGAATAGATTCCATATTGTGCTTTCTCCTGTGTTTATCTTATCGCCAGAGTCCTGTAGCTTGAATTCAGTGTTTTAGGGTTGTCTAGAGGGCCATTCAACCCAAAAAGAACAATCTTACTTTCATCAGTCCACAAAATGTTGCTCCGTTTCTCTTTAAGCCAGTCAATCTACTCTTTGACGAATTGTAACCTCTTCAGCACGTCTTTTTTCAGCAGTGGGACTTTGTGGGGGCTTCTTGGGGGGACTTCATCGAATTAATAAAAATCAGAAAATTAAGGAAGAATAGGGGAAAAAGTTAAGGAAAATGCCGCAAAAACAAGGCCAATTATGCAACAAAAACATCCAAATAAACAAAAGCAAAAAACAACCCAAAACCTCCCATCAAAGCTAGTTACATTTTTGTGAGGTGTGCATCTGAGTGCATGTGTGTGTGTGTGTGTGTGTGTGTGTGTGTGTGTGTGTGTGATATATACAGTGGTACCTCGGTACTCGAAAGCTTTAGAGGTCGAACAAATCGGAATTCGACCAAAAAATCTGGGATTTTTTTGTCTCAGAAGTTCACCAAAATCCAGAAGTGAAACGCTATAAAAGCGTGAGAAAAAACAAGACCGAGGGGGAGGGGAAATGCCTGCTTTCCGGAAGTCTGGAAGTTGTTGATACTATGTATCACCCTGATAAAGCTGGTGGAGTGCTAAACACATACACCTGATTCCACTTAATCACGGGCTGTAAAGACTAGCAAAGCACTCCTCCCGGTGTTAGATTATCCCTCTTCCCCGTGATCTCTCTGGCTCTCATCGCCGTACTCCAGAAGTTCCTGCTTTAGTTTGATTTCTGTGTTTCTTCGCATCTCTAACAGCGACTATGATTTCCCCGTGCTCTAGTGCCTTCCCTGTGAACAATAAAGTGCACCCGTTTCCATCTCCACTCTGTGTCCTGCATTTTTAGGTCTGGGCTGAATGTTCCTGGCGTCATAGAAGCTAGAAGATTCTAGAGGCTAGAAGATTCTGTGATTCTGGGACAATCTTCTAGCACCGGGAGGAGCACTGCTGGTCTTTATCAAGTGGAATTGGGTGTGTGTGTTTCGCGCTCCACCCACGTGTGACAGCCACGCCCAGAGTCTCTGGATGACAGAGTCTCTCACAACACAGACCATAACAATGTACTGTATTCAATAATTTTTTTACTTAATTTGCGGACCTATGGTACGAGTTACGGTACTGTTAACTTCTGTTCAAAAGACGACGGAACGGATTAAGACCATTTACATTATTTGTATGGGAAAAGCTGATTCGGAATTTGACAAACTCAGTCCATTATTTATATATATATATAAATATATATATATATATATATAGAGAGAGAGAGAGAGAGACACCCAATTATGCATAATCTAAACAATCACACACTAAGACACAGATGTGTTTTGTCACTGTTGGCTGTTTTGCAGTAACAATGTAAAATGGATTTTGTTTTTAAATAAAACAAAAGTTAGCCCAGAGCCACCTAAACCACCAAAAAGAAAGTGTTCCAGAAAGAAAAAGTTCCAGAAATCTGAATAGAACCAGTTCGGATTTGTAATGGCAGGCAGTGAAACTGAGCTGAAGGCATGGTGTGTTAAATATGGAGAAATCTTTTCAGTGCAGGCACCAAAACCACAGACAGTTGAAAACAAAACAACTGGGCTATGCTGTGAGGCCAAAAAATATTTTTGAAGGAAAAACAGGATGGGTACCAGGCACAAGAGTGAGAAATATCACAAAGGATAATTCTGGTGTGTGGCTGGTTCCTCAGTGTTGCTCTTAATTATGAAGAAAGATGAGGTTTTGTGAACAATAAATAATTATTTCTTGAATGGGTTTAAGTTTAGGTGAAAGTTTACCCTGCCCGAGTACAGTCCATGGAGGAAACCCAATGACAATGTTAAAATTGAGTTGATAAGTCCTTAAACTCAAATTTAAAGATTTAAATTAAACATTTTTCTCCTGGGAATTACAACTGCACAGCAATAATCAAATATCGAATGAAATAATTAACAATTATGCACTGAAGTGGTGGATTTTGTTGACTTAGCTAGATTCAAAAAGGTAAAAAAAAAAAATGAACAAACAAACAAACAAAAAACTTTATGTTTGAGTAATATAATATTCTGAATCACTGCATCCATTGAGTGTACGATGAGACAAAGGATGGGGGGGGGGGTCACCAAACAAATACTTAAGCAACTTTTCTGGTGCATAGTGGGGAACCATGGGTGGTAGCACCGGTCTAAAAACATACAGACTTACTCTGAATCATAAGTTCTTACGTAACCTTTGGGTGAATCTTCAGTACACAGAGAGATGATGCAAAAACTGCTCCTTTCCAAACCTCATGCCTGTGCAATGGTTCCAACCTGAACTTGTATTTAAATTGGTTTTGGGCTCTTACAGCATAAAATGAGTAATCACCATGAAATGTCACATTAATGATATTCTTCTTGCCCAAGAGCTTTTTCTGTTCTGTTCTTTTTGCAGCTCTATTGTGCCATTTTTCCACTGCTGCAATTGGTATTCCTCAACAGTACCTATTTATACACTTCTCCAGCTCTGCAAGATCAATAATTTCACTTTTAGGTCCAGTGTCATCTGCCTTGTTGATTACAGTACATTGTGTAATTTAACTTGTCACAGCAACCTACAAGTTTCTACATCCCAGCACTGTGATCTAGATAATGTACTGTGATCTAATGCTAGCATGAATATTGAAAAACCTGTTTTTCCCATTGTAAAAAGCTTTAAAGAACAAAAAACATTTTTTAAATGAGTGCCAAAATCTAGAGCCACTACACCATTGAATTAAAGTAGTTACTGAATGGACATTTATTCAGGTGTTTGTTATATACTAGGTCAACATGATGCCAGAGGGAATCTGTAGAAATTTTTCAGTGAAGTTGGGCAATATATAGTACTGCTAACAGTACAGCCAGTAGCATTAGATTTATACCTCGGAATAATCTGACTGTATTACGTATACTGGCTTCAACTGGGAGATTAGGACGGCGGTCTATTTTTACATGTAAACACCACCTGTGCCACCATGGATTTTAAATCCATTGGAAAAATGACACTTGACATCAATAAAATATTTTCCCCTTCTAGAGCTTCACAATCTCTAGGGAAACAAAGGCTTCCAACCTGGGGCCATAAACCTTGGGGGATCACACCATTTGCATTCCTATTATCCTGCTCCAGTTCAACTAAGTTCTCTCCCATAACATGCTGCATGGGAACACAGAGGAATTCCAGCACACATAGCATGACTTACCAAACTTAAAGGGACACCAGAAACACTCATCACAACAAACGAGATGTTGAACTATTAACATGGTGTCCATCACAGCAAACAAAACCATGTACTTATGCAAATATTTACATACAGAACCCACATTCAACACAAAACCCAATCAGGGACAATGGCAGTACTGTATTATGGAGTTAGGAAGGAACAAAAGTGATGAGCTATTACCCGCATTTCTTTTTTACATGATGTGAACAAGCTTTAACATGACCGCTAAAGTAAGGTTCAGCTGAAAAACGCTCGCTTTTTATAAAAATTTAGCTGGATGACTTTTTGCTTTTTACTGTGGTGGACTGGCACAAGTTCTAGAAGTGTTTGGAACAATCCAAGTCCAACTGTAAGTCGGTTTAACAAGTTATTCAAGTTGAGCAATTGAATATAGCAATTACACAATATGGATTAAGGTTAAGTAGTTTCGCCAAGTACAGTACTGGTTGGAAGGAAGGCAGTTGTAGCCTGGTTGTAGTGAGGGCAGGCAAAGGTCGGAGATGGAGAGAGTGTAATGTATGGAGGCTGGAGTCCCACAGCAGGATTGTCACATGTCCAGGTTTCGGTGTAATCTGTTCAACAACTACAAAATAGTACTACAAGGTAGCTACATTTTATTTGTAGTCAGACAGTCAGTCTGTCTCTAAAGAAAATAAGAGAGTGCGAGCACACGTTTATAACTAATGTGGCATCCATCACTACAAATGCATGTTCGTTACTTTAGATTTGTCATAGTGGATACAGGCGCACATACACAAGTTCAGAATGCACCTGTTACATCACATTAGCAACAATTACTGTTCTCTATATTTTATTCAAATATTACAGCCTAAATCAGAGTTGTCAATCTCATTGCCCACGAGTCAAAACTAGAGCATCAACTCATTTTATGCAGCCTGCCGGAGATTTCAAAGAATACGAATATCGCACATTCTTTGCATTGACCATTACCATGAAACCCAATTCAAATTCCAACTCAATGGCAGCAACCTATGTCAAGTAAAACGCTAGTTATTAATGACTCAGCAAAGATTGCAAGTTAGCTGGTCAGAGTCAAGTGTTAGCAGAAAAGATAACTGAATAAAGGAAGGTGGTGCCCAGTGGTAAGGTGCTGGATTGCCGATCCTAAGACATAGCTGCATAACTGTCGGTGTGTTTCTGTCCTGCAATGGCCTGGCGAGCTGTCCAAGATGTACTCTGCCCTCACCCAGAGTGAGCTGATATGGGCACCAGTCTCCCCGCAACCCCAATTTCAGATTTCCCACTTGTTCAAAACCAGTAAATGATGATGCAGGAAGTTTGTGAGAAGTTTCTCAGGAAAGATACACTCAAATGCCTTGCAAATACTACAGCATAAATCAATTATTTATATTCTTCAGACGCTTAGCAAGAATGGACCCAAAGTGATGTTTGCAACCTCTCTAGTTTAACCATTCTTAAAAGCCCAATTACATGAATAATGACCAATCTGGTTCATCTTTGTTTAGTACCGTTAATTATTTAACATGGCCTTCACTTTGTAAAAACAAGATGTTGGGTCAGAAAGCTTGGGATGAATTGGAACTCTGACTGTATGCCAAATGTGTTCACTGTGGGTTGAGACCAGGATTCAGCGCAGGCCAATGGAGTTCTTCCATACCAAATGTTGAGTCTTCATGTACCTTGTTTTGTGGATACTGTCATGCACAGACCATAACAGTGTACTGTATTCAAAAAAATTTTCACTTAATTTGAGGACCTATGGAATTAGTTACAGTATCGTTACCTTCTGTTCAAAAGACAACGGAACGGATTAAGACAATTTACAATATTTGTAATGGGAAAAGCTGATTCGGAATTCGACCAGCTGTCGGGAACAAATTATGGTCAAGTACTGAGGTACCACTGTATGCTGTAGGCTATTATGTGCTTCCACGACTGCATCAACAGTTTTGGGGTAAACCAAATATGGCTTTGATGATCAGTCTCGACAGATAGACAGGGTGTAGTGTAGGAATTCTGAGAAACGGTTACAAAGGCATATATGCAAAAAGGCCTCACACTTCCAGGGCCTCTAGTTTAGTCTTAAATTCAGATTACTGTGTATTAAGCTCCATTTGTACACCATGCATATGTGTGGAAGGACAAGTTAAATCTTTCCGTTTCATCCCATTTATCGTAAACTGAGTGGTAGGTTGACTGGTCATTCTAATTTGCCTATAGCTGTAGGGGTGGACAGTAATGAAGTAGGTTTACTTGAGTGTTGTACAGTACTTAAATCCCCCGACCCCAAAGTACTTGAGTATAAATTTGACAAGTTTTTCATACTCCCCACTTTTTCAAACCAGAGTCCTCACCTTACTTTTGGGGGGAAAAACCGCCAACAATCCCTTCCGTTAATTCATTAATTGTAGAACAGGATATTCTGAAAATCTAATGTTTTGTTTAAATGAGCAAGTGGAGCATGTTGGAGTAAAGAGAGAGAAATTATTAGTTGTCAAAGGTGTCAATGAAGACATGTGTGCAATTATGAAGCAGTGATCATAGAGCAGAGTCTGTCAAAAATAGACAGGACAGAATGCAAGGGAGACAGGTGCAGCTAAAGAGAATCACAGAGCATGGCCTCGGGTTGTCTTCCTTATTGCTTGAGGAAACAATCTGATATTGAATGATTAGTTATTATACATGTACACAACTTACTACTGCACACTACAGTTAGTGGATTTAATCACACACACACACACATACACACACACTGTATGTATACACACATGCGAAAAAGACAGAATGTGAAAAATGCATTTCATGGCGAACATGCAAGTTCCACCAAGGTGTATCCCATTATAAAGATAGTCCTATTATATAAGTTTCCAACACACACACACACACACACACACACACACATAAAGGAGGCATTTCATGACATGTACAAACCCATCCAGTTGTTTAATCTGAATAGGCCACTCCAGGTTTAAGGTTTTTTTGTTTTTATGAAGAGAAAGGGTTTTCAGTAGAACTTGGTTTTTAACATTTTACCCATCCTCATTCAAAAACTAAGTAAATAGAAGAAATATTTTAAGATGCACTCTCTAATCCCCCCCCCCCACACACACACACACACACACACACACACATACATACACAACAGCCAAAGACACTAAAAAATTCCAATTGAGTGATCAACAAACTTATTTTTTGTTTGTTTTGATGCACCTGGGCAGTGGTGGCCTGGTGGTAAAGCTACTGGATCACTAATCCAAAGGTTGGGGGTTCAAGTCCCACTATCAATGGTTGTCACTGCCCCCCCCCCCCCACCCCCAGTGCAGCTAACTGGGTTATCAAAGGCCGGCCATGTCTCTCATGTCTGTAAAAGAACCATTGCTGTCTATCATCAAGAGTAGCTGCATAGCCGTCAGCGTGTTTCTGCCCTGAGATGACCTGGCGAGCTGTTCAGGGTGTACTTTGCCCTTGCCCAGAGTTGGCTGAGATGGGCACCAGTCTCCCCGCAACCCTAAATAGGATTAAGCGTTTCAGAAAACAAACGAATGACTGTTTTGGTACACGGCTTGTTTTCAACTTTCCTATATTTTCCCACACCACTGCTACAATCTCTCTACTGGCTTCCTTTAGCTGCTCGCATTTTATTTAAAATATTATTGCTTGCCTACAAAGCCAAAAATGGACCTGAACCTTCCTACATAAAAGCACTTATCACACTTCACGCTGCACCATGTTCTCTCAGATCCTCTAGCACTGCGAGACTGACCCTTCCCTCTACCAAGAAACAAAGAAAAATGCATCGAAACTCTTCACTCTTCTGACTCCAAGGTGGTGGAATGAACTTCCTCTGGACATCCAAACAGCTGAGTCACTGGGTATCTTCAAACGACAGCTGAAAACATACCATTTTCAGCAGTACTGAGGTTAAGCACTATGCTGTATACAACCACACAAACCACCAAAAAAATAAATAAACACACACACGCACACAAAACACCTACCATCGTACTTAGTCTGTGTTCTAACAAACCAGTGTAAGAATATTCACTGATATAGATTTTAAAGCGTGCCTGTAAGTCAGTGTGGATAAGAGTGTCTGCTAAATGCTATAAATGTAAATATAAATGTGTGTCCTGTTATGTTTTCCAAAATAATTGGTTTACAATGTTGCAATAACAGCAGTAATACATAAAGTGAATTCACACCAGCATTTTGCTGTATTTTCGGCAGCTTGGAGCACCTCAAACCAAGCTAAAATTTTCATCAAGATATTTATGCAAATACACTTGCATGTTTAATGAGTTGACAGCTACCTCGTCTATTGTCGTGTTTAATGGTGGTAGTGTAGTATGTGTTGATGTGGCCGTAATGTAGTACAGCACTGTGGGGTGATATTGTTATCTTATTGTGGAAGTATGTGTAGATGGTGGTTGTGTTGGTAGTATGTGGTGATATTGTAGTGGCAGCGTATTGGTTAATGGTGGTAGTGCCGTAATATGTGGTACTGTAGCAATGAGTAAAGGTAGTGTTGTGGAATGTAGTACAGACGCTCACCGACTTATGTTCATCCGTTTTACGTTTTTTGTTTTTTTTTCGCTTTTATGTTTTTTTTTTTCAAAATGTGACCGTCCGTTGACCATCAGAACCATTTACAAGCAGAAAAATCGCATCATAAAGAATGTTAAAGGTTATATTTGATACTGTATTTAATATTTGATGAGTGAATTTGATTAAAATGTATCAATTTGAAATTATTTTGCTTGAATTTAATTTATTTGAAATTAATGTTGATATTATTTGAGACATCTGATATTATTTTGCAATGTTATGTTTATAATAATTAATTTAGGGGTGTTAATATGAGATGCGGTAATGGTATTTATGGATGTATAGTACAGTATGAGCGTCACACGTCACATGTCGTACGTCACGCTAACAACTTACGTTCAATTTCAACTTACGTTCGGCCGTGCGGAACCAATTAGAAACATAAGTCGGGGAGCGTCTGTATAATAGTTCGTAGCGGTATGTGGTGATACAACACCATTTCTTCCAGATTGAATAAAGTACCATCATTCTGAAGATTTATGACCAAAGAGAAGATTTATGGATGTGGTGAAGGCGGACATGAAGGGCGTTGGAGTAAGAGTAGAAGATGCAGAGGATAGGGTGAGATGGAGGCAGATCATTTGCTGTGGCGACCCCTGAGGGGAACAGCCGAAAGGAAAAGAAGATTCTGATAGTGTTGGTAATATTATACTGGCAGTGTTTTAGTATCTAGTGGTAGTGTAGAGGTATTGTAGTGATAGTGTGGTGGTTAATGATTGTAGTAGTGTCGTATGTAGTGTAATGGTATGGGGTGACCTTGAAGGGGTAGTGTACTGGCTAATGGTGGTGGTGTTGTAGTATGGTGCAGTGTAGTAATGTGTAATGGTGGTGTCATAGTATGTAGTGTAAGAGTTATGGTGCAGGATAATATCATGGCCAGAGCGTAGTGGGGCAGGGCCATATCATGGCGCGGTGCGAGCATAGTGGCTCGGGGTCATGCCGTGGCCCGGTGGGAGCATAGTGGCGCGGGGCCATGCCGTGGCCCGGTGGGAGCATAGTGGCGCGGGGCCATGCCGTGGCCCGGTGGGAGCATAGTGGCGCGGGGCCATGCCGTGGCCCAGTGGGAGCATAGTGGCGCGGGGCCATGCCGTGGCCCGGTGGGAGCATAGTGGCGCGGGGCCATGCCGTGGCCCGGTGGGAGCATAGTGGCGCGGGGCCATGCCGTGGCCCGGTGGGAGCATAGTGGCGCGGGGACATGCCGTGGCCCGGTGGGAGCATAGTGACGCGGGGCCATGCCGTGGCCCGGTGGGAGCATAGTGGCGCGGGGACATGCCGTGGCCCGGTGGGAGCATAGTGGCGCGGGGCCATGCCGTGGCCCGGTGGGAGCATAGTGGCGCGGGGCCATGCCGTGGCCCGGTGGGAGCATAGTGGCGCGGGGACATGCCGTGGCCCGGTGGGAGCATAGTGGCGCGGGGACATGCCGTGGCCCGGTGGGAGCATAGTGGCGCGGGGACATGCCGTGGCCCGGTGGGAGCATAGTGGCGCGGGGACATGCCGTGGCCCGGGACTGTGGTGCGGTGGGAGCGTAATGGCACGGGACTGTGGCCCGGTGGGAGCGTAGTGGCACGGGGCCATGCAGTGGCCCGGTGGGAGCATAGTGGCTCGGGGCCATGCCGTGGCCCGGGACTGTGGTAAGGTGGGAGCGTAGTGGCGCGGGACCGTGGCCCGGTGGGAGCGTAGTGGCTCAGGGCCATGCCGTGGCCCGGTGGGAGCGTAGTGGCACGGGGCCATGCCGTGGCCCGGTGGGAGCATAGTGGCGCGGGGACATGCCGTGGCCCGGGACTGTGGTGCGGTGGGAGCGTAATGGCACGGGACTGTGGCCCGGTGGGAGCGTAGTGGCACGGGGCCATGCAGTGGCCCGGTGGGAGCATAGTGGCTCGGGGCCATGCCGTGGCCCGGGACTGTGGTAAGGTGGGAGCGTAGTGGCGCGGGACCGTGGCCCGGTGGGAGCGTAGTGGCTCAGGGCCATGCCGTGGCCCGGTGGGAGCGTAGTGGCACGGGGCCATGCAGTGGCCCGGTGGGAGCATAGTGGCTCGGGGCCATGCCGCGGCCCGGGACTGTGGTGCGGTGGGAGTGTAGTGGCACGGGGCCATGCCAAGGCCTGGTGGGAGCGGAGTGGCGCGAGGCGATATCGTGGCCGGGCCGTAGTCCTGTACGTAGTGTAGTATGGGGTGATATTGTAGGGGTAGTAGTAATGTTCAGTGAGTATGAATGAGTTTAGAGGGGTGTGGCTTGTATACACCGCCAACGGTTCCTCAGCAGGACATTAAAAACGTCATGATTTGATTGTAGGGGTATTGTAGTGGTCGTGTTGTAGTATGGGGTGGTATTGTAGTGGTATTGTAGTGGTATTGTAGTGGTATTGCAGGGGTATTGCAGGGGTAGTGGAACATCAGTAGTAGTGTGCAATTACAGTACAGTAGTATGAATGAGTTTTGATGGGCGTGGCTGTTATCCAGTGCCAACGGTTACCAGCAGGATATTAAAAAAAAAAAAAAAATAAAAAAAAAAAAAATAAAAAACGTCGTGACTTGATCTCACCGCCAGATTACCACTTTAATCCCGGCCAGACGTCGGTGTATCGACAAGCATTCAGTTCAAGCTCATTAAAAGATTCCTTCCTCACTAATCCTGTTATTAGATCAGGACCGAGCAGAGTCGGATCACAACACCGAGGCAACTTTACCAGATTCATCCGCACAGAAAAAAATACTCACAAACTGCTGGTCCTCCAGTAACCGAAGAGACGCCCTTTACCAAAGATCACACAATATCTTTCAGTGGAGATGCTACATGCTAATGAGCTAGCAGTGTTAACCGATAATGAAACTGCATGCAGGCCAGGGGCGTGCCAGGGCTTGTCTGTTTCCAACGCCGCGTTTGAATACGACGTGAGATCCTACAAGAAAAATTATATATATCAGAACAGTTTCTTTACCTCAGATGACCAGCTGGCACACACCTTCTCGGGAGTGACCCAGGAAAATACATCACTTGACAGGTCGCGCTGTGCCTTCTTCCTCTTTTACATATACAACGCTACGCAGAAGCCGCCATTACTGCCACCTAGTGGACATGGGTTCAAATTACACTCAGATGTTCAAGGACTGAGCTGCACTTCCAGTACAGTACAGTACTGTATTTCCTTATGTGGACAAAGACTTGATGAACCCGTGACTGTCAGACCCAATGGTGGGCCTTCCCCAACTTTCTGCTACAAATATAGAAGCATACCATTGTCGAGAATGTTTTGTGCAAGATTTCCCTGCATTGGAACTGTTCCAGCATGGCACTGATCCAGTGGGCAAAGCTGGGTTTGCCAGCGTTGGAATGAAAGAAATCAAGAGCTCTGACCACAAACCCTCTGAATGCCATTGAACTGAATGAACTGAAAAACAGTACTCCAGGTCTTCTCACCGAACGGCAGTGCTTGATCTCATCAGTGTAAATCTCTACAGTTAACATTTTCATCCATAGCTAAAGCCTGATACATGTATAATGGTAGAGGTGGTGGTAGTAGTAGTAGTAGTAGTAGTAGCAGCAATTAATCTGAATACTTCATTACAAGCTTGAAGAAGATGTGCCTAATAAAGTACTAATATTTTTTTTTCCTCATGCAGCTGTCCTGACAGTCTGTGTAAAAAAAAACCCCTCATTATTAATGTAAAAAAAAAAAAAAAACACTATAAATAAGGGGGAAAACTTGCTCGTTGAAATAATACTCTTGTTCTGATCAGTAGGGTAATGATGAGTCTGGAGTCTCAGTTGACTCTGGATGAAAGCAGAGTACACCTTGAACAGTTCAGCAGTGCATCATAGGACCAACACAGACAGTTTCCATCTCCCAGCATTTAGTTGTTTTGTTTTGGGCAGCTATGAGCTTTTATATAAATTAGCTAGAATGTGTGCAGTGAGAAGTGTGGTTTACGGTCCAATGATATGGTAACACTTACCGGAAAACATTATGATCAGCTCTTCAAAACACACACTATAATTGTTTTGTTTATGGACTTGGTGACTCACTGACTCAACTTGGTAAAAACTCAGCACGCATTACTTTTACTTTCCAGCAGGTGGCAACAGTCAGATGTGAGGAATTTGACAATCTTAAAAGAAGAAATACCGGCACAATACATTTTATAAAATAGGGAGGTAGAGTTTATTGTGCAGCTTTTGATAAACATAAACAGTACATATGTTACTAAAATAATATTTTTCTTGATATTATAGATATTTATGCTCTCTCTAAATACATCTACATGTAAATATATGCTGGAAAAAGCAGTTTTTAAGTAGTCAAATTCTTTCATGCCCCTCTATACTATAATGGTACAGTATTTAAACAATTAGTCATTGCTCTGAACACAGCGCGGGAAAGAAAAGCGGAAGTGAGGGAAGAAGGCTGTTGAGGGTTAACGGGAAAAGTTGATAACATTAACCAAACCGATTAAACTCGCTCAGGTTTCGTGGTGAAGATGAGTCGGGTTGCAAGATTGTTAAAAACCCTTCAAGATGAAGTCAAGGTTGATAAATTTTGTTTGAATAACACGTCGAAAATCTTATAAACGTAATTACTACAACTTTTTTAAATGGTGGATTCTGATTGGTCAGAGTCACTCTTAGTGTAATTTGAACGTTTCTATAGTAACTCGTTTATAGGGACTGGTAAAGCGCAGGTGCTGCGTTCAAACATATTGAATAATAAGGTTTAAAAGACTTAAGGCTTAAGAAATGTGGTGTTTAATTATATAGAGTTGTCGTTTGCTGAATTGATGTTTTTAATGTTTATGGAGGAGCTTCAGGTGGATGTCCGTATATTGTCAGTATGAGGTGAATTTGTCAGGGCTGCCAAATTGTATGAATTTATCCGTATTCCTACGAAAAAATAGCATAAAATACAATAATACGATTCATTCATACATTTAATACGAAATTAAAATTCGATCAGTGTTTACCTTCGTGGCAAAGCCAAGTCTCGCGATAATCTCCCGCAATGTTACAGTTGTATTTTACCACGTGATTTGTTAATTGGCAGCAGAGAAGGTCGATTTCCACGAATCAGCGGTTATCTAACATACGCTCCGTGGTAACCTGAGCCAATCACTGAACGGTTGCGAGAAACCCAAAATGGCGACGAAAAGAAAGCGAGAATTTTTATCGGAACATTCAACAGCTTATCCATTTATTAAAAGCATGACAGATACACGACCTCTTACACGATGTGAAATTTCGCATTTGGGCGGTTTTGATATTAAAACGCATATAAAGGGGGGCAGATGTAGCAAGCTAGTGACCGGTTTAGTTACTTTAGACCTTTTTTTCTTGTCCTGAACTCTTTTACTTGTTATTTGTAAATGCTGCACTTCATATCGTTTGCTCAGTGTTTTTCACCCCCAACACTATAGCGCAACAATGAGAGTGCCACTGCCAACTACTGTAGTGGATGTGCAATTACACTTAATTCTAGAACAGTATGGCAAAAAAGCACGTTCTCCAGGGTCACCCCCCCCACCCCACCAAGCATCGAACCATGCACCCCAAGGGGGGCATGCCCACTATTTGAGAAACACTGGCCTTGTGGGAGCTCACCATGAGCCTTTCCTTGCTGGCATTTGTCGCCTGCACACGCACAAAATTCTCCTCCTCTTCCGTTACGCACAACCTCATGCCTGCGCTCGTGACATTTTCACTGCAGTCGATGATCAGAAGAATAGTTGACTTATTTTTCATTCTTGTTTTATTACTTCTTACTAAACGACAGACTCGGTTAACGATGATTGGGAGTTATGACGGCCTGTTAAAAATTTGCAAATGAACAAAAGTATACTTTTATTGTTAAAGAGTCACAGCACAAACAAAGAAGCTGAGTTGAGTGTGTGCGTATGTTATGTTCGTGCATACCCAGTATCGGCGCATCTCTCATCCTGCCTCTCTACTTACATACACACACGTGCGCGCACGCACACACTCCCTCAATAGTCAGTCAGAAGTCTACCACGCTGCTTGGTAAGGAAGTTCAAGCGATTGCTAGCGGTTCTGGCTTCTCACATTCAACGGTCTATGCGTATGCAATACAGTAGCCTACTGTACAAATACAAACCAAGCAAAATGTCTACGAAAGTGGGGTTCGTATAACAATGGAATTACTTAATGACAGGGTCTACAGAACGTAACCCCATTGTTAAGTGAGGACTGTCCATGTTTATTATTCATGTTAATGTACATTTATTATTATTATGAAATATGTTTTTACATGTTTATCTTTAATATAATAGGTCAAATGTACATGTTTGTGGCAGGTTTTATGAGTTCGGGAGGGGGTTGGAACGGATTTACTGGTTTTCTGTTATTTCTTAAGTGAATAATTGTTTCATCTAACAAACTTTTTGGTTTATGAACTTGCCCTCAAAACAGGTTAAATTCATTTGACAAGGTACTACTGTGTGTGTGTGTGTGTATATATATATATATATATATATATATATATATATATATATATATATATATATATGTATGTGTGTGTGTGTATATGTGTGTGTGTGTGTATATGTGTGTGTGTGTGTATATGTGTGTGTGTGTGTATATGTGTGTGTGTGTGTATATGTGTGTGTGTGTATATGTGTATATATGTGTGTATGTGTATATATGTATGTATATATGTATATATGTATGTATGTATATATGTATATGTATGTATATATGTATATATATATATATATATATATATGTGTGTGTGTGTGTGTGAACTCAAAATTTTACTTTTTTTTTTTCAAAAAAAAAAATGTACACAAATTTCCGATTATTTCTTGTTTATTTTCAAAGTGTTTTTATTCCTTTACTATAAAGTTTTGTAGTCTGAGCGTTCTCACTTCCATAGTCACACATTACTGACAACTACTTATGTCTGACATCATATTTACTGAGTTATTATGTCAAGTCTTATGGCCTAATGTGCTTTTTTCCTTGTGCTTTTCAGGGTGGGATTGAGAAACAGAATGAATTGGCATCAACAGAGAGTCTGGACATGTCCTCAATTGAAAAAGCCAGCTTTCTTCAAGGAGAGGGATATTCCTCCTATGGTACGTGCATCACTTCTGTAATGGGTAACCTCCTTAAATCCTTTGAATTTCTTTTTGTAGTTGTGTTTACCTTGTTCAGGTAACCCTCTACACAGCACTGCACTGGAGGATGAAAGCAGACCTGAACTGCATGATCAACACAAGGCTCCAGCAGGAAAGCAGACAGGTCAAGGAACAGGGAAAAAGATCCAACGATTGAGAGACACTCCGGTTAGACCTGGCCGTGCTGCCCAACAGAACAGCAGTGTCCAAACACGGAGAAAGAGCTCCAGACCTGGTGGGATTCAGAAGCCACTAGAACAAAGAGCCGAGACACCAAAATTTCGGTATTTGTAAAAGATTACTGCTTTTTCTATTCTAAACAAGTTTGTTCCTAATCTAAATTGCTTTGATTATTCCAAGGTTTATTAGTTCTAATCTATTGGTCTATTTATTCTCTTGCACATCGATGCGTGTTATTTATCCTCAGCCATCTGCAGACCATCTCGGAGAGCAGAAAATGTGAACGCAAGGAAAGAGCACAATCTCCGGTCTGTCTGGTGTTACTTTCTTCATTCTCTCTCTTTTTCTTGAGGTTATCCATTGTTTTTTTTTTTTTTTTTTCTTTCAGCGTGAGAATGTTTCGTGTTCTTTTGTCCACCCAGAGGTCAAGTAGTGGAATCTCAGCCAGTGACATGTCACCTACCTCATCTCAAACCCAAACCCAGAGGCGGTCATCTTTGTCCTCGGAGGACCTAACTGATGAGGACGAGAGCTTTGTAAGTTCTGCTCTACCTTCATCTGAGTTTTGACAGATGTATTGTAATCAGAGGTATTTGCTTGAGTATGAACAAAATCTTGTCCACAGCCTTATATAGATTTTTAGAAAACTTGGTGTAAACACTGCGCTACCTGAGACTCACCCTGTGAAATTACTCATTCATTCACTACCCCCGACGCAATACAGTATATCAGGAATTAAATGCATGAGACTGAACACTTTTGTATGGACAGCTGACGTGGTCCGACAGTAGTCTTGCGTCTGGTCGGCGGTCTTTCGAAACCCATGAACGACGAATCGGTGGCGTACATATTTCCCTTCCGTAATGGAGCGAGTGATACTGCGCACTGCTGAAAACAGGTTCATATGTCGTAAAACAAAAACGGCAGGTACAAGCCAGAATGTTCAGAAAATACAGTAAGCCCTTGACCATTCGGGGTTCAGTGCTCGCGGCCCCGCATACTCGCAGATTAGCGGCAAACCCGGAAGTTATTGGCACATGATTGAAATTTAGCCAGTGGCTGAGAGCTTTTGTTTCTCCCTCCTGCTGATTGGTTGCAGATGATGTGCACACCTCTTTGTTGTTGTTGTTGTTCTCCTTTGCGCACATGTCATCAACATGATTGCTTGAATTGTGAATTCACATTTTTTAGTGTGTTTTTAATGATTATTTAAGCCCTATGATGTCACTCAAATGCCCCTGCATCTTTTCTAGCTTCTGGTAAGGAGCCTAAGGGTTTTATTCATTAATAAATATCGTCACAGTACAAAATGAAATTTTTTTTTTACTTAATAATTACTACATTTTACTGCTTTATTACTGTATTAATGAGTAAGTTTGTCTATAGAATGTGTTTAAGAAGCATGTCAATAATTCGCGGAATTTTGGGATTCGCGGGAAGGGGCGGAACGCAACCACCGTGAATAACTGTGGGGTTACTGTATTCGTTTCAAGACGATGCAAATACTAAACATCGGGGATGATGGCTGTGGTACCAAAATAAGATGTAAGATTTGCTACAAGTATATCGTACATTTTGGGGAAGAAGCGATTCTACATTTTTTAATTAATGCCTTGTGAATTATCAGGATAATGTTTTAGCGACAAAGTGGAGTTACGGGTACGAATGTAAGCAATTAGTGAACGTTCCAGTTCGGCCAGTTAAAGGTTCAAGTTGGTGCTGCTGGTGTTTGACCTTTATGCTGATTGGTGAAACTTTGCATGTTGATGTATTAAAAGTATTACAGCAGTTTTATGAGAACAGTGATGATTATTTGTATTAAAATCTAATGTTTCAAAATAATTAGTTGTGTGGTCAATAGTTTAATCCTTTAATATTAGCAAATTCAACAATACATAAGGTATTATACATACATTTATTGAACTCGAAAGCACAAATCTAACTGAATCAATAATTGGTTTGTTTAATTTACTTGTACTTCAGGGAACCATTTTGCACAACCTGTGGGTCACGCAGCTCATTTTCAGCTGAACCAACTGTGGGTTACTAGTCGTTTACCCGTGAACTATAAACTGGTCCCCCAAATTGTTGAAATGTCGAGGCCTGATGGAGCCTGTAAGTAGAATCAAGAGAAAAAAAAAATAGATATTGGTATTTCGTGTGCACAAGATAGTATAAGCTACAGTGTGTGTATATAAATGGAAATATGACTTAATTGAAGTGTATTTTAACCATGGACTCATCCATAAAGACACCGCAGCTTTGCTTGTCCAGTGTCACTGTTATGTTCCCTCCAAATGAAGCTTAAAGCAGGTTCTGAGGCCTTGTGGCGTGTTTCCACACAAGGAAACATCAGCCTTGATTCGTCACCTGATCACCTGATATCATACCACTGATGCAGGACAAGCAAAGCTGCAGTGTCTTCATTAAGTTAAATGCAAAATTACTACATTTACAGTAATATGATAAAAGTAAAGACACCATTATTTTTGAAAGATTTAATGTGCGAATTACTCACTGTGGCGACCTCTGATGAAGGGGGAAAAGCCGAAAGGAAATCTCAGTGCATATATGTAGATTTAACTAATAGCTAAGTTGTTGGAGATATCTTTGTTGAAGGAGTTCTCAAACTCACTTGGAGTTTCTCTGCACATTCCTGGATGATAAGTGTAGCAGTGCCTTCAGCCAAGTTGAAGCATAATTATAAGAATATCAAGTACAAGGTTTTAATAGACTAGGGAGACACTCATGGAGTGGAAGGTACTTCTGCCAGGGACAAATGTACTACTGTGGCAAGTGCATTTATTAACCTGAAAAATCAGCCCAAGACTGCAGGTTCCATTATAACTTGGCATAGTTATAATGGCATGTCTCCTTCACACAGTTTTTGCACTTGTTGACCTCAGTTATGGGAATTTGTTCATGAGTTCATTGTACAGTCTGACATATAATGATACTTTGCAGCATTTTTTTCAAAAACAAATTCATACAGAATCTTGATGTATAGCAATTTTCACAAAAATCATCATTTCTGACCTTTCATAGCCAACCCTATTCTACATTTTCTACATTGGTATTCTACATTTCTGGTGTGAATTAGAACTAAATCCAATTTAATGGAGTTATTATTCATGCATTCATTTTTTTTAACCACCTAGTCCTAATTGGGGTCGCTGAGAGGCTGGCGCCCATCTCGGCTGACTGAGGGAGGGCTGGGTACACCCTGTTCTGGTCACCTGGCCATCACAGGGCAGATATTTTTTTAATTTATCTTTTCATTTATTTATTTATGCACGCATGCCCCATGCCAAAGTTGTTGTTTTTTTTCCTCGCTATCAACATGATCCTATGCACAGATCACGTCCAAAATATAATGGTTTATTATATCCCCTCCTCTAGAAAAAAATAATCAAAAGCTGAGGATATGACAATATGTAATAGTTGCTTTGGAAATTAAATAACAGAGATGCACATATGGTGGCACGGTGATGTAGTGGTGAGCTCGTCTGCCTTACAGTAAGAAGACCTGAGTTCGATTCCCGGCTTGGATGTTCCTGTGTGGAGTTGGCATGTTCTTCCTGTGCTTGCAGAGGTTCCTCTGGGTACTTTGTTTTTTTTCCACAGTTAAAAAACATGCACAGTGGGGTAATTGGCTGCTCCAAATATAAATAACTGAATAGTTGTACTGTTCAAGTGTTGGCCCAGCAATGGCCTGGCGAGCTGTCCAGGGTGTACCCTGCTCTTGCCCAGAATAGGCTAAGATGGGTGTCAGCCACCCTGCGACACTAATTGGGATGTAGCGGCTTAGAAAATGAATGGGTGAAATGCATATATGACTGGTTGTTGAACTTATTGTCCTGCATTTATAGCACTTGTGCATCAGAATTTCTGAGGAAGCTGGAGCTAATCCCACCTGATTTTTTGCATGGTTTAGGCACCCTTGACTGATACAAACATAAATTACCTCATCCACTCACATTCATACCTGCAAGCAGTTTAAAGTAGCCAAGTAACCTAATTTACATGTCTTAAGATTGTTGGAGGAAACTATAGCAGCTAAGGTAACCCCCTTTATATGGGTTTCCTCATGAGTTATAATTTCTAAAGAAACAGTGTTTGAAAGGTTTCTTGAGAAAATAAAATGCAACCTTTGATATTTTGCATTAAATGTGTGGCAATCCTTGTTTTTATACAAGTGCAAGCCATCTATCCATAGTTATTTTTGATATCTGATTACAGCTCCTGAGCAGTGAGAAACGTAAAGCATCTCACGTGAGTCGCCCACGATCAAGGTCATCGTTCCGTCAGCTGCAGAGCGGTCAGAAACGGAAGAGAAAGTCTTCGTCTGGGCACACAGGTAAAAGGGATTAATGCTACACTTTCACATCTCAAGTGAAATATATGGCTCAAAAGTAATTAAATATGAAGTGAGTGTCTATTGGAGTTGTTCCATTGTTGTGTTTCACCACAGCCCCTCTATATTTACGGGATGGGGGAGAGAGATATAAATATATACAGTGGAGCCTCGGAATCTGAATGCTCTGGAGTCCGAACAAATCGGAATCCGAACAAAAAAAATCCGTGAGTTCTTCCATCCGGGAAACCGAACAAAAACCTGAAGTCGAACTCAAGAAACGCGTGAGAAAAAACGAGACCGAGAGGGAGGAAAAGTGCACAACTTCTGGAAGTCCGGAAGTTGTTGATACTATGTATGTTCTGGGGAAGTTGTTGATACTATGTATCACCCTAAAAGCTGTCCTGGGGAAGTCTGGAAGTTGTTGATGCAGTACTATGTAAGTATCACAAGCACTAAAGCTAGCGCTAATGCACTAAAGCTATCTAATCACTAACGCCATATACCACCTCCAGCGACAAATACGATTTAGAGTACTGAACAGAAAATCCACAGATCGGCTTATAGGCATAACTGCCTAAACGAAGCTGAAGAGGATGTATGTATGTAAGCAAGCTAAGCTAAAGTGCTAAAGCTAAAACGCTAAAGCCAAGCTGAAGCGCTAGCAGCGCTGTGAATACCTTTAACTATGAGGTCATGAGCCACTTCTGTAAGGTTTTGAAAAGAAGGCAGAAACAAACCATGTTAGAAATGTTCTTCAAGAAAAGAAAGGAACATCCTGAAGAAGACTCATCCATACAAAGCGGTAGCAAGAGAAAAAACACCTTTGGCTGATTTACCTGAAGCTGTTATTGAAGGGACTCCGCTTCCTCTGTCCCTCTCTGTTATGGAAGGGAATCCTGCTCTTCTCGCTCTCTCCAACATTTACGTATGTCAACTGCTCACCACCAAAAAGGTTAAAATTCTTATCTTTATTGTTCTTATGCTTTAACTGCACTGTGGATTTTTATGTTCTCACAACAAGTGCTAAATAAACACACCTGATTCCATTTAATCACAGGGAAGAGGGACAGTCTTCTAGCACCAAAACCGCTGCTAGTCTTTATAGCCCATGATTAATGACAATGTTTAAATATGGGAATAAATGAATTCCATTTCAAGTTGAAATTTTCTGTATCATTGTTTCTCCTTGAAATAAATTCCTCTACATAAAATATTTCTTTTAAAGATATTTTTGTAATTGGAAAATTAGGGAATTGTTTGTTTGATATTACATAAATTAATATATTTTTTTTTGCATAAAGAATGATTTGATTTAGCAATGCATTATTTTGCAATGTGCCAAACTAAATCAAATATTTTGTAATGGTTTGATTTTGTAGTAAATTATAATTAATCCACAGTTGAAGTTCGTTCCAAAATTTCATAGTTTCACAGCATTCCCATTAAACATGACTGGTACTCAGGCATATCATGACAAAAACTACACACATTATCAATCATATTCATTTTCAACAATTCCTTTTTTGCATAAACAATTCTGTGCAAAAATCTGAACTGAATATTTAGAAGCTTGACATATTTCATTTTATATCTATATACATTAAAAACTGTGTACCGGTCAAAATTACAATCATTAAATATTTTTTCCCATTTATCGCAGACTTCAAGTTTGTCATTTGTAGCTATGAATTTTTCATAAAATAACCTTGAACCTTTGGAATTCTTTAAGATATTTCTGTGGTACAGAAATGAACAGGAAATTTCTTAAGTTCTTGATAGCCTTTTTCCAATTATCAGGTATGATATAAAGTAGATAGTTATAATCTAATATTGTACCTCTTATATTGTATTTTGCTTTTAATATTTCAAAGGGAATCAAACCGTTTTCATCATACATCTTTAACATTCAATATGCCCTTATCAGTCCAGTGCTGAATAACATTAGTGGGATTTTTATAATTGTGATTGAGCCATAATGCTTCACTAAAAATGTCACCAATGTTGTCATCTTTGACCTGCCATTTTTTTACAATAAGAACCCCAGGCTTTTATAACATCTTTCTTGTAAGGGGTTTTTAATGTTGAGTTTATCAATATTGTCTCCGTATCTGAAAATATCTTTATAAGCTATATTTCAGGAGTTTGCCGTAGTTGATTTTTTGCAATACCTACTTGGAGTGGAATGTTTTAATGCTTCAATAAATGTTCTTATATCAACCACACCCGACCCACCTTCAGTCTTTGATCTTTTCATAGAAGTCCTTTTATTTGATCATTTTTGTCATTCCAAATGAATTTGAAAAATATCTGTTCAAGGGATTTGAATTGATTTAATTGGTAGTGGAATGAGGAAGTGCAGGAGTGTGTAAAAAGGAAGAGGTTAGCTAAGAAGAAATGGGACATAGAGAGGACTGAAGAGAGTAAACAGGAGTACAGGGAGACACGGCGTAAGGCGAAAGTAGCGGTGTCAAAGACCAAACAGAGGGTGCATGATGGCTTTTATGATAGGCTGGACAGTAAGGAGGGAGAAAATGATTTATACAGGTTGGCACAGCAGAGAAATAGAGATGGGAATGACGTGCAGCAAGTTAGTGATTAAGGACAGAATGGGAAATGTATTGACTGATGACAGAAGTGTGCTGGGAAGATGGAAAGAATACTTTGAAGAGCTGATGAATGAGGAAAATGAGAGAGGAAGGAAAAAAAAAAAAAAAGAGTAGAAGAGGTGACCGTTGAGGGCCAGGAAGTAGCAAAGATTAGTAAAGGTGAAGTGAGGAGGGCATTGAAGAGGATGAAGAGTGGAAAGGCAGTTGGTCCTGATGACATACCGGTGGGGGTATGGAAGTGTCTAGGAGAGGTAGCACTAGATTTTCTGACAAGAACATTTATCACGGCAGATGCCGGTGGAATGGAGGAGAAGTGTGCTTGTGCCCATCTCAGAAATTGAATAACACATTTTTATCCCAATAAAGTCTGTCTTCCTTTCGGCTTTTTCCCTTTTACTCGGGAGTCGCCACAGCGAATCATCTGATTCGCAAGTTTGATTTGATAGAGGTTTTTACGTCGGATGCCCTTCCTGTCACAACCCTTTTTAGCAAGGGACAGAAACACGCTGATGACTTTGCAGCCTACTCTTTACGAAAGTCAGCAATGGTTCGTTTACATGCCTCTCACCATAGACAGTGAGACATGGCTCGCCTTTGATAACCTAGTTAGTTGCACTGGGGGGGACAGTGACAACCTTGTGGAGAGTGGGACTCAAACCCCCAACCTTTGGATCAGCAATCCAGTGCCCTATACCACTAGATCACCACTGCCCCTTTTATCCCGATAAAGTAATTCTCAAAAATATAGTTTGATAAAAAAATTGTAGGATATAAAGACATTTCAGGAAGTGGTGTTTTCTGTTTCCTCAGTAGAACAATATTATACTGTATAAATGACTGTTAATACAGCCATCTCCTGATTTATTCAGAGATTGCCTGTCCGATATGACTCCATCCTCATGGTGACAGATGTGCTCTGGCGACAATAGTGTGCAAGAACATTTATGGAATGTGATTGGTCAGTTTTTAGTGTTTCTCATTCTTCTTCTGCTTTTTATTATTATTTTCATCATCATCATTATTATTATCATAATTATTATTTACAATTGTGGAAAAATGTTGTCGTGCCATAATATTTCTATTTATTTTCTGTTACCGTGTGTTTTTTTTTTTTTTTTTTTTTAAGATTTGAATACCAGGATATTTTTAGATCAGGTTATCTAACTGGGAAATTTTAAAATTTATTGTAATGAAACAGGTGCACTCAGATCTACAGCCACAGGATTTCCACTTTGAAAACAACTTTCTGTGGTCTGAAAGAGAAGCTGATTTAGTTTTTGAAATCAGTGTTGATTATGTAAATGAATAGTTTTGTTACCTTTGTGCCCTGCTTTCCACACATTTACCTGAACTCCTGAACATCTAGTACCACTCATGCACATTCCCATTACCCATTGATCAATGTACTTCTGGCGTCTTCATACAAACTTCGCTGCTAGACTTCTTGTAGAGTATTTCTCCTCAAGCGTTGTGTATATTGTGCTTTGTTTATTGTAATGGTGTATTTTTTTTTAATTAATTTGTGTGTGTACACTTAAAGCATACAAGAGAATTGTCTGCGAATTCATGGATTTCTGCGAATTTTAGTTGGCGCTCCATCATTTCTGTGAATCATGTAAATGTAAAAAAAATTAGTGGATTTGGTCATATGCTACCACTGGGTGACGCCGCTCGAGACATGCAATACAGATGCGTTCTCCGTTCATTGGAGAGTGAAGTGGAACTCTTCAAAATAATGCTAGCCTATTTCATAGGTTAATGATCCTCCCAATTTGGTTAACCGCACTTGTCTAGTGCGATGACGCCTACTGGCTGCAACAGGAGACTAAAATGATGTAAAACATTTGTTTGATTGATAACATGCGGTGCTGCATGATATGCATTGGACTATAGACCGAGAACCAATCCCACCCCCCACTTCTCCAGGTTGAATTGCCATCTCTTTTTCATATTTTCAAGAATAAACACAATCTAGGATTTGATTGGTTTCAAACACTGATGAGTTAACATGACAAATATACTTGTTTTTTTTTTTTGTTTGTTTTTTTTTGCATTACTTTCATTTTAGATCATCAGGAACCACATTTGTTTTCTGCAGTTATTAAAACATTCCTGAATGCAGTATTCACTCACCATCATCACTCAACTGGCATCATGCCATTTCAGAAATTGTCTGTGCTTGTATATGTTGAGCCTCAGGTTTGGAGTATAATAAAACTTGAAACGTAACATAATTTAATTTTATTGACATTGAATTATGTCTCTGTTTTTCCTGTGCATCATCTAAATATTTCAAGTTGGGTCTACCAGTACTGGACGAAAGCAAACACGAGCGATACACTGACAGGCCTAAGGCTAAGGACAGGCTCAATCAATAAACATGAAAAACAGTTGCATATGTCCGTATCATCAGCAATGCATGTCAAGTTTTTTGTTTTTTTTTTTACCCCCGCACTTTCCCTTAATGTTTTTTATTTTTAAAAAACCCGGTTTGCCAATTCAGCGATACAGCCCATGATGACCACGCGATGTAACAGAGATGTGTCTACAGCATCCAGAGCCCTGAGGTATTCATCTCCTCTACCCCCGGAGCCCAACCACCGAGGAACTTTTTGATTACTTCAGTGACCTCCGCTCCAGTGCTGCATGCTGCACATCCACATCAAACAAAGTGTGCATGGAGGACAATATGATTAAGAATTTTTCAGGGTCACCCCTATATTCAGACCTGTACCTCAGTGAAAACCTCTGAAATGCGATCTGGATAATTTATTTACTGAAAGGCTGGCCTGATAAACCTGGCAAGAGTGTCATGGGTGCCCAACGCTCATTGATGTGTATGGTCACCAAATGCGAGTATGTCTGCTCTGGTTCCACTTTCAAGCTCCTGCAGCATAAATGGTTGAAACTGTTGCTTGGTGTCCATGATCTAGCTCTTTCAGTCTTCCTATCCACAGAGCAGGAGACAAGTTATTATAACATAGATATTCTTGTTTCCCGTCTGTTTGACGTCATCCGTCAGTGACCAAGTTTGTGGTGTTATGGACAGATTTAGCAGGTTGTTGCTAACCCTACAGTTTCATGGTCTGATGAATAAATGTTCATATGTTTTGACATGTCTGCTCTTCAAATTCCATTTACATGACTTACTGATGTGTGTTTATAGACATTTAAAATAGTCTGTGGTGGTGATAGGATTGTAACAGCGCTCCAGTGCATACTTCCTGTCTGTGTTGATTGATCACAATGTGAGCGAGTCAAATAATCGTTGTATTGTCATTGTTCATTTACGAATAAAGAACACTCCCATAGTAAGTGTAGGAGCTGAGAGGATGCATAATTGAACTTGACACATCTTTTATTTCCTTTTGCAGACAGTACGTCTCCCAGAAAGAAGCAGAAACCCAGAGTTACAAGAAATCCGATTGACCTTGATGTTGTTCTAGAAGCATTTCAGGAATTTGTCACTCAATACAAGTAAACTTTTAAACATTTTTTATTGAAACATATTTCTGTATTTAACAATCCATATACGAATTTCTTTTTTTAAGGATTATAGTGGTTCATTTTTATTAAATCATAATAAATACTTTAGAAGTAAGAAGTTGTTGACGATGACATTTTTCTTAGGGAGACGGTGAGCTCGAATGCTGTTATTAAAATCATCAATGCATTTTCTCGGTCATTTGAGGGGCAGCTTACTGAGATGGTGAGTCTCTGAATATTTATCTTGAATCATTTGTGTATCTGAAGAAGCTGTTGTTGTGAGGATGGCATATTGTGTAACAGAAAGGAGGCATGCGTTGTTTTCGGCTAATGGTAACCATTATCTGTGTTCCAGATTACTGCAACTAATGAGTTCAACAGTGTGAAGCGCGAAACTCTCAGGGTAGTTATGCTTGGTCTATTTCCCGACTGCCACTGATATGAGAGCATTGTACTTGTTAGTTATTTCAGGGAATCATTTCGTATCACTGTTCAATAATCAGAATCCTTTTGATTTATTTTTTCTGTGTTTCATTTGGCTCAGGTTAATAAGACCTTAAACCAGAAGATGACTAAGCTTTTGGAGGCCAAGAATGAACTCATAAAGTAAGTGATGTATGATAAAAATTCAAGAGGATTGAATTATTTATGCTCAAAACACCTCAACCGACTCCTAGTAGGAAGAGGTTTGTGTATTTGATTGGAATGCTTCCTGGTTGCTTCACTTTGGATGTGCTCCAAGCACATCCAACTGGGAGGATGCACTGGGGCAGACCCAAAACTTGCAAGAGGAATTTTAATATTTTTAATAATCTTAAAAAATCTCCCCATCTGGCCTGTAAACACATCTGGATCCCCCAAGAGAAGCTAGTGTGTAACCTTGGCGACCTGACCTTGGTTAAGCGGAAGAAGATGGATGGAATGTTGACACTCCCCACCCACCCCACCCCCTTTTGGTCCTCTGTTGAAATGTTTGGAACTTTGCTTGAAATGCTGTAGTGCAGACGCTCCCCAACTTGCGTTCATCCGTTCTACGTTTTTCGATTTTACGTGGTGTTGATTTTTTTTTTTTTTTTTGTCGTCAAATTTTGAGTTTAGACGTACATACGTAGTACACTGACGTAATGACACAATGACGTTGCATTCATTGTTCACAAACTACAGACTGAGTGTATGTATGTACAGATGCTCCCCGACTCGCGTTCATCCGTTTTGTTTTGTTTTTTGTTTTGTTTTTTCGATTTTACGCCCCCCCCAAAAAAAAAGTAAAATTTTGAGTTTAGACGTACATACCTAGTATGCTGACGTAATGACGCTGCATTTATTGTTTACAAACTACAGACTGAGTGTATGTATGTACATCCGTTTTACGTGGGTTTTTTTTTTGTTTTTTTTCTCGATTTTACGCCCCTAAAAAAAAAAAAGTCAAATTTTGAGTTTAGACGTACCTACGTAGTTTGCTCACATAATGACACAATGACGCTGCATTCATTGTTTACAGACTACAGACTGTGTGTGTGTATTATATCTATATCTGTTATATAGTGTGTTACCCTTGTGTTAACCCTGTTTTGTGGACTTTTGTAACCCTAAGCAAATATGGTTGGTCAGAAGTGTAAGCCTACTATCATGGGTGCAAGTCTCGTACACAGACAAGAAATAACTATCTGCTCAGATCGGCACAATCTACCATGCATACTCGGTTAAACAAAGAGAGTTGTAAAATTAATGAAAACCCGAACCCACAAATTAGAGAACAATTACAGATATTAATTATCTTTTAGCAGAATCCTAAGAGTGTATACTTATTTTTATATTAATATTCATGATGATTTGTACTTGTTCTTTGTATGCATCTCTTGAATAAAGTTTACTTACTTACTTACACAAAAGAAAGAACGCTACACTTTGCTGGGATTCACATCAGTGCAGGCTGTGTTCTAAACGAGTTCAACGGCACCCTTGTGCACTTGAAAGAGCGGAAGTCTGTATAACCCACAACAAGTACACTCCTTTCGGTATTTAGCGCTTCACATATTGTAAGCGTTGATTGACTGTTTTAAGCTTCATTAAAATGACTCGGTATAAATAAGTGACTTAATTGAAATTAATGTTGACATTATTTGATATTTGATATTATTTTACAATGTTGTGTATAATAATTGATTTAGGGGTGTTTTATGAGACACGGTAATGGTATTTATGGATGTATAGTACAGTATGAGCATCATACGTCACTGTAACATCTTACGTTCACTTTCAACTTATGTTTTTAATTGGTTCCGGACGGCCGAACGCAAGTTGGGGTGCATCTGTATATGATTATTGGTTTGTGTTATCTGGGTTTGTATCTCTGTTAGGAGCAGGGCCGAAGTGAGGAAGCTTGAGAAGGAGCACACTGAGCTGAAGCAGAGACTCACTGCTTTAAAACAAGGCACAGCCTTTCTTCGCAACCTGAAATCTCTGAATAAGCGTTACCTGCAACACCGCAGCACGCATACTGATGAACCAGAAACGGTGAGAATCCATCACCAGTTCATCAAACCTGTTTTGTCCAGTTCTACATGTTCAGATGTCCTCAAAACACGTTTGCGAGAAATATTGTTTTCTGTTATCAGCTGGCAGACTTGATCTTTTTGTCAAATTATAAAGCTCTGTTCAGTAATCTCTCTCTCTCATATCTTTCCCCTTTCCTTCAGTATGGACTGTCCTGCTTACCAGCCATGTTGCTGGAGGCCAGAAGCATCACGGGAACAGAAAACCAGTTAAAGAATATCAATGACCGGCTGCAGCAAGTCTTGGAGGAAACTGCTCATGAGGGGCAGTGCGAGCAGTGAATCACAAAAGTAGCTGTAAGGATATGAGTTAAAATTGTGGGTTTTTTTTTTTTTTGTGGGATAGCCTTGATCATAACAATTTTGAATGTTGCGAGTGAAAAATGTTGCATTTCCTGATATGTAATAAGTTATTTTGGCATTAAAAACATATTTTTTTCTGGATGACATAAGAGTTTAATAGTCATGCCAGTGTTCAGGAATGTAGATATGACTTACCAGCAGCAGCAAAATTCACAAATTCTGTTCAAGGAAAGAGGAAATGGCTCCAGGAAATAGTTGGCTCCACTGTTCAGTGGAAAATTGATTAAACTGTTTTAAAATAAACACTAATCGTCACTTTACTAGGAACACTCGCTTCTAGTTTACATGTATATCTGCTTATTTATTCAATCATCTATGCAACTAATCTTCTATCAGCAGCGCAATACATAAAATGATGCGGATACAGGTCATGAGCTTCAGGTAACGTTCACGCCAATCATCTTAATCAGGAAACGTTGACTGTGTGGCACGTTTTGGGCTCGTTCTTATATACGATTGTTTCTACAGTTTACACAGAATTCACAGGCGTGAGCGACAATTTAGTGCAGGAAATACTTCATAAATGGCAGAGATCAGAGATGAATTTGAACAACAGAAAACTATCACGTGCCGTTTGTTTTAGCTAACCCTGTAGCACCCCGTGTTGCATATATGCAACAAATTCCAGTTAGAATTGTTCCCATGTTGCTCTCTGTGGATGGGCTCTACGGGGCTTACAAACATGAATACGAGTCTAATACTGGCACCGAAACCAGAATTGAAAGTGTCTGTGTATCTTTCGACAGAATTGTAGCTCACACTAGTGTTTTTTTTTTTGTTTGTTTGTTTGTTTGTTTTTCCACACCATGCTATGTAAACTGCAGAGATGATGTATGTGTGAAATTTTTAGAAAAACAGAAGTTTTTGAAGTACAGCGATCCCTTGCTACTTCATGCTTCAGTTTCTGTGGCTTCAGTGCATCACAAGTTTTTAAAAAATATTCGAGAAAATTTAAGGAAAAATACGGGGAAAGTTACGGAAAACGCCGTAAAACAAGGCCAATTATGTAAAAAAAAAAAAAAAAACCCAAACCCTCCATCTATCTGTGTGCGCATATCTGTGTTTTATTGATATTATATACATGTACGTATATGTCAGTCGGGGGGGCAAATCAGCGGTCGCAGGGGGGGTCTCGGTCCTTATTAACTGCGGAAAGTGAGGGATCCCTGTCCAGTATTTAAATCATCTGCTCCCAACAGCCCTGCCACTGTTAAAGGGAGTGTGATTTACACTTTTTCACTGTTGTATGTTTGATGTAAACACTAAGTGAAGTTCTTGAGCTGTACCTGCATGACTTTGTGTATTATGCTGCTGTCACATGATTGGCTGGTTAGGTAATCACATTAGTGAGCAGATATGCATGTATTTCTAGTAAAGTGCAGGTGAGTATTTTTAAGTTGGACTTTTTGAATCATTTCATTTAATATAGCTGTCTCCATTGCAGTGCTCAATCCAAACTGTGGCTAATGACACTTAAATAGAATAAAATGTGGTTGCTGGTTAAAACCAAATGCCAGAATAATTTTCCAAACCCTACTGTATGTATGTGATCAGTGGGTGCAGAAACCAATTACAGTATAAATTACAATATTTTGTGACTCAGCATGCACGTTTTCTTAGTCTGCCTGATTTCAAGATTTTCAACTGTTGTATTGACATGTATATTAAATAAAATATCTGTTAATGGTAATTATTGATAGTGGTTAAAACATGACTATAAATCAGTTAGCATTGCTATACATTTTCTTGATATAAAATGTATTTATATTGTGTTTTAAGTGCTGTATCAGGAATTAATGCAAACAATTGAAATGTGTGCAATACTGTAAATCGAGTAATGGTTCTGCTTTAAGTGAAATTTCTAAATGCTCTTAATATTGTTGAAAATGTCAGTCATGTTCAGTGCCATATCAGTAATTGGCAAGTGGTTACTAGGTTGCACCCCGTTAAGAGATCATCTCCAAATTGTCATGGAGTGATGTGTCTGTCTAATACAGGGCTGGCCAACCAGTCAGAAACCAAGAGCCACATTTTTTACTGTGTTACCGCAAAGAGCCACATCATACACATGGGCACACATGAACATCACTCATCCCTTTCTCTCTCTCACACACAGCTCTGCTCAGCCAGATTTATTGTAAATTCACACACCAACATAACATGATGTCCTTGAAGGTCAGAGTGCAACTGTGATTCAATAGTCGTGTTAATGTCTAATATTCTGTGTACAATAGTTTGGTGGGACAGTTAGACGTCCGATACCATGCGTTTTATTTTGTCATTTTCAGGAGTCAAGATTTCAACAACATCGATGAGGATTTTATAACAAACGCCTTCATTGTATGGCGTTTTAGCCCGTGTAATGTTCCAAGCCTGTTGATCCGATGCAAGCGCTACGGTCTCTGAGCGCTTCGTAAATTTTTGGAAAAACTGTCTCTGCTGTTCTGCCTGACTTTTCAAAGTGAACAACTTGTTCTTGTGAAGTTCAGTCTCTTTTGGAAATTCCTGGTCAAAGTTAGCATGCAGTGTGCTGAAGTGGCACTGAAGATTTGAAGTTTTGAACTGCGCCAATGACGGCTGACATATAAGGCAGAATGGCTTTCCATTACATTCAAGAACGCTGTGCATTTTTTTTGCCTCCATTTTAAGAGCAAATTTGACACAAATTGTTTACTGAAATGATTTCGCACATACTGGGAAGCTTTGCAGTATTACAGAGATCCCTCGCTACTTCATGCTTAAATTCATGCAGCTTCAGTCCATCGCTTTTTCTGTTTTTTTTTTTTTTTTTTTAATACTGTATTCCTTGAATTAAAGAATAAGGGAAAAAGTTAAGGAAAATGCCACAAAACAAGCCCAATTATGCAAAAAAACAAACACAAAATAAAACCCCTATTAAAACTACTTACATTTTTGTGAGGTGCACGAGTGCGTGCACACGCGCATCTGCATGTGTGTATTTATAGTTTATTTACATTTTATGCATTATTTTTTAATGTTTCTTATAAGCATTTGAATATGTAGTTATTGATATTGTATGCACATTTACGTGTATGTATACGTCAGCCAGGGGGAGGGAATTGGGGGGGATGGTCCTACTTCGCGAAATTCGATTATCATGGAGGGATCTTCGGTCCCAATTAACCGCGGAAAGTGAGGGACTTCTATTTTCATCTCATCCACATAAGCATTTGACAATAACACTCTATTGAACTCAAGCGTAGCAAACACGTACATTAAAAAACCCCACAAAGTTCGATATGAACATAAGAGCCGCATGAAACTTGGCAAAGTGCCACACGCGGCTCAGAAGACCTGGTCTAGTAGGTGTCGTATCCCCTGCACAATAACCCACCAACACTGCTATTCACCCCAGCAACGTCTTAGGAGGACACAAAAAGACACATCACAGTGACCTGGACACAAAAGCCTATAGACAAGCAGTGATCATTAATTTTTACTCGTATTAATTTATATTTTGTCTAAATGCGCCAGTGAATTCTGATTTTTATGGGTTTCATCAGTACTGTGTTTGCGATAATACACAGGCTGTTGTCCACTAGAAGCAATTTCTCTTAAATGAGCAAACAATCGACCGTCCATTAAAGATGGGGAGGCGTCCTTATTTTTACTGAAGTTCCTTCTCCTCTTTCAGCTTCCAGGGCTGGTGATTTCAGCCTGATAACAAAAAATGTCGGGAATCAGCATGGAACATTCAGAATGTCTCCATATAATCAAAAGACACATCGAGTTAGATCCCTGGCTTCGTCCAAAATCATTAGTGTTAATTGTTCTCATTGTATCCAGCTATGCATTTGTTTAGTATCATATTGCGGAACTCTGGAAGAGACCCAGGCCTGGTATGTAATGGCACTCTGACATTTATTCTTTCAGCTAGGTTAGCATATTTTCATGACTTTGCAGTGGATAATTCAACAAAGTTATGAACACATCTTTAAAAATGCAAGTAAACCTGTTTAATGCAATAACAGAAAGTTAGTAGAAAGTAGAAATTGATACTTGCTGCTATCAAAGTTTTAATAATGGGATTAGTCAACTGTGTGACGTCCATCAAGGCTAAAGAATGTCCTTTGTACATACTGCACAGGAACATAAAAAGCAAACTACAGCATATATATATATATATATATATATATATATATATATATATATATATATATAAAACCATCTATATATATAAAACTAAATATATATATATATATATATATATATATATATATATATATATATATATTAGTTTTAGTTTTGAACCATTACAGAAGTAGGCCAAGTAAGCTCTGTGTTTCGAATTTACTATGTACTGAAACAGAAATATCAGCAGATTGTGCTCTGTAATGGCATTATATTTATTGTAAGTTTTAGTGCATATGATCCAGAACTTTGAAATAAATAAATAAAACATTATTTTGTGCTTTATTATTCCATTCTTAAGTGTGATGTTGCCTGCTCCAAGTAACTGACCATCACTTTGATTCAAGCCTTATCCATTGCCTATTTTATTATTATTTTTTTAATTCTTAAGATTTCATCATTAATGACTGATGGAAAACCAAGTAATTCTTGATATTACATCATTGCTGTCGGATTAGAATAGAATAGAATTATTGCATTTCTGCCATCAGATAAGTGTTAATGATTACTGCGTGATTGGCAGGTGCAACGTAGTTGTACTTGAACGGTATTTGGAATGAATAATAAAACGATTATAGAGTTTGGCTTTTGTCTGATATGGACGCTATCCAGTCTCAGTGAGTTATTATCTGCCCCAGACTTTGTCCTTAGCTGATTACGCCTTCCTTTACATAAGTCTACATAATATTTCACCTTATTTATAATCCAAAGTTAGTGGACCATGTCAGCTCAGAATACTTTATTGGTCTGGAGGAAATTGTGTATCTTAATCTTTCCATATAGTACAATATACTAATAAAAGAAACTTCGGTAAAGGATTATTCGAATGTTTGAATGAAAGTTTTGTTGAAAGGCTCTATTTCTATTGCTATAAAACAGTTGGTCGTGGTATACTGTAATAAGGAAGTGGCCTAATCTGTGCTCTTGCTGTGTATTTCTGAAGAATTTACTTATCCTGTTTCCATCATGAACATCTACAACCTTCCCTTATACAGTATTTCTATAGTCGCCTCTGGGTTTTTTCTTCTCAAGCGACTTGTACTTCTAACTAACAATATTCAGCATTAAAAAAAAAAGCCCCACACATTTCAAGCCTATGGTGAATGATTTAACATAATTTCCAATACTGTATGCAAATGTATCATAATATCCTAACTAAAATGCTGCAATGTTATATTTACAGTATAGTTACCCAATAACCATGCATATAAAATAGTATAAATAATTAAACAGCAAGTACTAGTATATTATGCTGTTGAATTAATAACTAAGTACACTATAGGATAATTAATAAATATGTTGTAGAATAATTATTAAATGACCATACTGGAGGATAATAAGTGCATAGGATAATGATGATGAGACAGTTATTTGATTTCATACTTTTTTTTTTTTTTTTTTTTTTTTTTTGTGAGGCAGAGAATCTAAAAAGATTATTACCGTAATTACTGACATGATTATTTATTTGTGGTTACATCTATTAGTTTATTTACTGTTCTCTCATTGCGTTTGCTGCGCGCGCAGTTCAGCACTGCTTTTCAGGATGATATGACGCGCGTGGAAGTGAGCAGTGACATTAGTGGGCGTGGTTGTAGATTTGAAGTCGGACTCAGGGCAGAGGTGAGGCGTTTACTGTAAATGCTCTGGTATTGAACACCTCCGCCGGTCTGAGTGATTCTTTCGCTTCTCATCTTCGGAATACACGGTGTAAGTGGGTTGTTCTGTGTTTTTATTCAACTGTAATCTGTGTTCTGGTGGGTTTGGGTCACTCTCAACTAGTTTTAACACTCGTTGTGACTTGCATGACCAGTTGTGAGAAGGAAATGTTTAGGCCTGTAGACTACCTCAGTGTAGAAATTTAGTTTGTATTCTCTTCTTCAGAATTCCACAAAATTAAACAACCGGTTTCTATTTCTAATGTTTGGAACATGTAGAGTAATGTGGCTCAAAACAACTGGCACACTAATACAGTATGTTTATGAGTGAATTTATCCTTGATAACAGTGTGCATTCTCTATGGTACTGTTGTCCAGTTGGTCAGGTCGAGGCTCAACAATATTAATGAGAGAGAGAGAGAGAGAGAGAGAGAGATTTCCTTTCAGCTTTTCTCTTTTCAGGGGTCGAAAATAATAAGATGAAGTCAGTTGATGACCTTGTGTGTGTGTGTGTGTGTGTGTGTGTGTGTGTGTGTGTGTGTACATTTACATATATATGTATACTTGTCCTTCTCAAAAAATTAGCATATTGTGATAAAGTTCATTATTTTCTGTAATGTACTGATAAAAATTAAACTTTCATATATTTTAGATTCATTGCACACCAACTGAAATATTTCAGGTGTTTTATTGTTTTAATACTGATGATTTTGGCATACAGCTCATGAAAACCCAAAATTCCTATCTCAAAAAATTAGCATATCATGTTCAGGTAGTCTAAACGAGATATTAACATAATCATCTGAATCAACCAATTAACTCTAAACACCTGCAAAAGATTCCTGAGGCTTTTAAAAACTCCCAGCCTGGTTCATTACTCAAAACCGCAATCATGGGTAAGACTGCCGACCTGACTGCTGTCCAGAAGGCCATCATTGACACCCTCAAGCAAGAGGGAAAGACACAGAAAGAAATCTCTGAGCGAATAGGCTGTTCCCAGAGTGCTGTATCAAGCCACCTCAGTGGGACTTCTGTGGGAAGGAAAAAGTGTGGCACTGGGCTACAGGTGCCGTATTCCCCAGGTCAAGCCATTATTGAACCAGAAACAGCGGCAGGAGTGCCTGACCTGGGCTACAGAGAAGCAGCACTGGACTGTTGCTCAGTGGTCCAAAGTACTTTTTTCGGATGAAAGCAAATTTTGCATGTCATTCGGAAATCAAGGTGCCAGAGTCTGGATGAAGACTGGGGAGAAGGAAATGCCAAAATGCCTGAAGTCCAGTGTCAAGTACCCACAGTGAGTGATGGTCTGGGGTGCCATGTCAGCTGCTGGTGTTGGTCCACTGTGTTTTATCAAGGGCAGCGTCACTGCAGCTCGCTATCAGGAGATTTTGGAGCACTTCATGCTTCCATCTGCTGAAAAGCTTTATGGAGATGAAGATTTCATTTTTCAGCACGACCTGGCACCTGTTCACAGTGCCAAAACCACCGCTAAATGGTTTACTGACCATGGTATTACTGTGCTCAATTGGCCTGCCAACTCTCCTGACCTGAACCCCATAGAGAATCTGTGGGATATTGTGAAGAGAAAGTTGAGAGACACCAGACCCAACACTATGGATGAGCTTAAGGCCGCTATCGAAGCATCCTGGGCCTCCATAACACCAGCAGTGCCACAGGCTGATTGCCTCCATGCCACGCCGCATTGAAGCAGGCATTTCTGCAAAAGGATTCCCGACCAAGTATTGAGTGCATAACTGAAACTGAACATAATTATTTGAAGGTTTACTTTTTTTTTGTATTAAAAACACTTTTTTTATTGGTCGGATGAAATATGCAAATTTTTTGCGATAGGGATTTTTGGTTTTCATGAGCTGCATGCCAAAAAATCATCAGTATTAAAACAATAAAACACCTGAAATATTCCATTTGGGGTGCAATGAATCTAAAATATATGAAAGTTTAATTTTTATCAGTACATTACAGAAAATAATGAACTTTATCACAATATGCTAATTTTTTGAGAAGGACTAGTATTTTTATTTATATTTATGTATGTATGTATGTATGTATGTATGTATGTATATACCGTGTTTGACGTGATAAGCGCCCAGGGCGCTTCAAAAATTGGAGTGGGTGGGTGCTTATTAAAATGTTTACTAGTGGAGTGAAACAGTAAGTGCTTATTACCATCGAGGTGGAAAACATGAATAATAACAGAACAATAAAAGGATAGGGGTCGCATCTTACTTGTTAAACATCTAATTCGTTCCAAGGCTCCAGTCTTTGGACTGGATAAACCCCATAAACCCTTTAAAAATTATAAAAGTACACCAATTTTGTATGAAATATGTGTTAAAAGTAAAAGAAAATTATTTATTAAACCATTTAAACATTTTATTAACATATTAAACCAATTTATTAACATATTTATTCATTAAACCATTATTAAACATTTTTTATTAACACACACATACACACACACACACACACACACACACACACACCTCTCTCTCTTTTTCTCTCTATCTTTCTCTCTTTATCTCTCTCTCACGCCTGCTGCGAGCCACGCCCAGAAGACGTGGAATTCAAAGCGCATTCCCTGCTTGACAAACTCAACTTTAATTTGATTTCTTGAGGGATTGGAATTCCAGATAAGCTGAAATGCGCCCACCTTTATTAAATATTCGCTGAATTAAACAACTTAAAAAAACTAAAGCGTTATTCTCTCTCTCTCTCTCTCTCTCTCTCTCTCTGTAAGCCAGTAGTAGAAGTGTAGTTATCTACAACATTGGATGACACGTTCCACATAACTTTGTTTTGCTCTCTCTCTCTCTCTCTCTCTCTCTCTCTCTCTCTCTCGCTCTCTCTTTCTCTCTCTCTCTCTCTCTCTCTCTCTCTCTCTCTCTCTCTCTCTCGTGCATGCACGCTGTGGGCCACACCCACAAGACATGAATTCAAAACGCATTCCCTGCTAGACCATTTACTGAATTAAAACAACTTAAAAAACTAAACTAAAAACTAAAGCGTTATTCCTTCTCTCTCTCTCTCTCTCTCTCTCTCTCTCTCTCTCTCTCTCTCTCTCGCATGTGCGACGTGAATTCAAACGCATTCCCTGCTTGACAAACTCAACTTTAATTTGATTCCTTGAGGGATCGGAATTCCAGATGAGCTCAAGTGCACCCACATTTATTAAACATTTACTGAATTAAAACAACTTAAAAAACGAAACTAAAGAGTGAAGCTTCCTTCTGTCTCTATCTGGGAGGCCAGTGGTGCAGGATGTTGGAGACAGCCAATGAGAGAGCAACTCAATTGGCTCGTTTGAATTTTGAATTTCTTTTCGTAAAAGGGGTTGTTTCGTATCTCGGGACGGAAACTCAAGAAAATGTTTTTCGTAACCCGGGGATTTCGCACACAGGGGTCTTCGTAACTTGGGGGCCAACTATATTTGAAATTATTTTGCTTGAATTTAATCTATTTGAAATTAATGTTGATATTATTTGATATGTTTGATATTATTTAACAATGTTATGTTTATAATAATTGATTTGGGGTGTTTTATGAGATACAGTAATGGTATTTATGGCTGTATAGTACAGTATGAGTGTCATACGTCACACGTCATACGTCACTGTAACAACTTACGTTCATTTTCAACTTACATTCAGCCATCCGGAACCAATTAAAAACGTAAGTCGAGGACCGTCTGTATATAAATATATATAAATATTTTAAATTTATAAATAAAGAGTTGTACATGATTGAGGATTGGTTTACATGTATGTTTCATATACAGTCATAATAGCTATTGTACACCAAACATATAGACAGGTGAACAAGTGAATAAAAAAACTAACAGATTGTCACATAATTAATCATTCCAGAAAAAGTGTGGTCCAATAAAATTAGGGGTCCTGCAGATTTTTTCTTTTGCCTGCCCCCCTGTCTGGGGGGAAATTTTTCTTAATTTTCTGCTTTTTATATATTGTGTGTGTATATATATACACTCACACACACAGTGGTACCTCACCAAATGAAAGTCTCATATAACGAAAAATGCAGGTTACGAAACGCATTTTCCTAAACTTTTTATCTCTTTATATGAAACAAGTTCACGTTACGAAAGTGCCATCTTAAAAATTCAAACATGCCATTCAAACATTCAAACGATACACGAGCTGCATCAATGATGTTCAAACATCCCGCCCCGCTGGCCTCCAATTCCCATTAACTAACAACGGAGCTGTCTTTCATGCTGCCTTCACTCGAGCGCCATCTTGGACAGGTCCACCTGACGCCATCTTGGACAGGGATCACATAAGCTAGGAGGAATGACGCAGCTACCTCCCATTGCCTATTATGGAGCTGAATCTACCATGATTCTTTTTGTGTAAAGGATAGAGTTACTGTTGTTTTATGCTTTATTTCTTGACTCAGGCTTTTAACCTTCCATAAACATTTGTAAGATTATAACTCTGCTAAGAAGACATGGTAAACACACACGCGCGCACACACACACACACACACACACACACACACACACAAGTGTGATTTCCGATGCAAAGTGAGAAGAAGAAACGGGTTTGAGTGGTATCACAAACGAATATGGCCAAACCCGTCTACCATCGGTACGATATTGAAGCAGAATGAGGTTTTAAAAGGTATGCTTTTATAATTTTTAAAGGGTTTATGAGGTAGTATTGGGAGCCTTGGAACGAATCACACGTTTTACATGTGAAATACGGTTCAATTTACAAAAAAATGCAGGTTATGAAAAAGGCTCTGGAACAGATTAATTTTGTAAAGTGAGGTACCACAGTATGTGTATGTATATATATATATATATATATATATATATATATATATATATATATATATATAAATCATTACTAAATTATTCTTCTCTAATCAAAGCTTAATGTTCAGTAATTGGATCATGCATTTATTTGCCATTGCATGACGAATAATTATATGACAATCAATTGATTTATACTAGCCAGGGTGTACTTTGTCCTCGCCCAGAGTCGACTGAAATAGGCGCCAGCCTCTCCTAATTAGGATTAAGCTGTTCATAAAATGAATGAATAAATGGGGCCACAATGGCTACTCTGCGGTTGAGGCTATCAAGCAGTAGTTGGGAAACATTTCCACTTCCAAGGTTGCACACGTGCTTTTGGATAAGTCAGGATATGAAACATGACCACTAGTTATTACATGTAGCCTGCTCTTTAATAAGTTAAATAATGCAAATATTTTTATTCTGTTTACATTTACATGAATACTAGTACGTGTCCTACTCTTCACTGGTTTCAAAGCTGATACAGTTCATTCTGTCTTTAGGATTCTTATTCTAACTTATTATTACTAATGCCATGCATTCAGTGTTTATCTTACCTTGACCAACATTGGACCTGCCATTGTTGATGTCTTGACTAACAGGTCAGATTCCTGTGCCTGTGTTTTTTAAATAAACACAACCCACAGCTGCTCAGTTATCTTTTGGGCGGATGGATATTTGAAGTGTCGTTTATTTGAATATAATTTTTTTATTACATATTTCTGCTTATTGGTGGAACGTGATATTTCATCATGTACACTATTAGTTGCTTGACAGATAGGTCAGAATTTTGATCTGTCGACTGGTTGCACAAGTCAGATTTATATCATCAACTTAGTCACAGAAAACCTGTAGCTCACAGGGTACCGATGAAGGCATTAGTTTCATGCTGTCCCAGAAAAGTATTTTTGTTGCTTTGGTATAGCCTCATTAGCTTTGGTGCATAATTATTAAATAATATTATTATTATTATTATTATTATCATTATTGCTGTTATTGTTATCATTTACAGAACCGTTTAATGCTATTAGGGTTGGGAGAGATTGGAACCTATCTTACTGAAGCCTGGATACACTGTGAACTGTTTTCCAGGCCATTGTAGGGCAAACGCACATCTATTCGTCCTCAAAACTAGTGGAAAGTTGGAATCGCCAGTTAGCCTAGTAATCAGACCAGAGTTCCACACAAGCAGACTCCTGACAGAAATGACCTCGTTAAGCCTGGGATTTGAACCCATGGCCATATTCCCATTTCCATGCTCACCACTATGCCATTGTGCTACACGATTATTATTATTAATAGTAGTGTAGTAGTAGTAATAGTATTTCTCAGTGCCATATTTTCTAACTTAACATTGGTCTTAAGCATTCCTTTTGTTTAGTTGCCAATCCCTTACTCTAGAACTACCTTGTCTGTTTTCATCAAAACAATTTTTGCACACTAATAGAGAAACTGGCATAACCGGTATTTTTGCATATAAAAAGTTGTTCTACATTTACAGAGTTTGGTAGATGCTCTTATCCAGGGCAACTTACAATTAACATTTTTTATACAACTTAGCAATTGATTGTCTCAAGCTCCCAACACTGGTGACAGTGGGGATTGAACCGCTGACCGTTTGAATTAGTAACCCATCACTTTAACCACTGCCCTGTTCTAGATACCATGTCTGGGCTGAAGAATGGTGGAAGAGCAGAACAAGGAGACAAAGTGGATGCCAAGAAGACAGACTGCACAAAGTAAAGCTTTTTAATAAAAAAAATAAAATAAAATAAATGTAAAAAAAAACAACTCTATTATAATACAATTAGTAGCCTGGTACTACTGATGCATATTACGTAACTATTGTTTCAGTTATAATTCCTCATCTTTCATATTTGTACACATCTGTACGGCAGTCATAAATAAGTATGAATATTCTGATTGAGCATTTCAGCAATTTGGTCAACTGGAAATTCGGAAAAGATTTCTTGCGTAATACGTGTTGTTGTAAACATTGGAATAATTAAAAAAAAATTAAATCCGTAAAATTCTCCTTATCTTTTTTCCACAATTTAGTTTAAATCTATATGAATTTCTTTCAGTGATACCGCTCTCGGTGAACCTGCTCAGGTCAAAGTTGACCAACTAGCTGATTCTGATAGATATCGTATGGACTACCCCAACCTTGGAAGATGTCTTATCATAAATAACAAGAATTTTCACAAACAAACAGGTAAAGAAAAATTAGAAACAGGTAACATTTCTTTCTTATTTGCTTCATATGATTTACATCTCTTCTAATTTTACTTCTTTTTCTTTGGAGGCATGGCTGAACGAAATGGAACAGATGTTGACGCTGCAAAAGTACTGGAAGTCTTCGGCGATCTGGGCTTCAAAACTGTCATCAAAAACGACCAAACCATTTCCCAGATGACCCAGCTTTTAAAATCAGGTTTTATAGTCCACATAATATATAGATTTATTCATTATAATAACTTGTTTATAGAAAGGAAGCAAAATTAGAAACATTTTATGAACACAAGAATATAATTAGTTGAGTAGTTATTTCATGTCATTTACAATGTTACGTCACGTGACACAACTATTATACGCCTCTCGTTCTCTATACGGCATTACTGTCTCCCAGAAAATAATTTCATTTTTTGAGACATAATATTTTTAAAGAATAACACAATGTTTGCATGTGCACACGTACATCGGAACGATGGAGAGACGTAGGACAGAGGGACAGATGGATGTACGCTGTAGATTTTATAAAAAAAAAAAAAAAAGAAAACAAATTCCTACTAAATTCAAAGTCGGAAATGTTAATTTGTGGAGAGATAGTAGAGGAACGATCTGTTTGGCTTGGTGAGTACAATTATATATGGAAAATTAACAAAAATGTCTCGATGGTCCAAAAGCAACTCGATGGGTCGACTCTTTTTCCTTAACAATGGTGCGTAAACTTACAGATATGTCTAACATACAGATGTGTCTATTTTTTTCTAAAAGTTTTATCTCTCATTTTCAAAACAGCTGTATCATAAATGATTATAAAATATTTTATATGATTTATAATCATTGGATTATTGACTTTGTGTCGTAAAGTATCTCAGGAAGACCACAGCAGTTCAGCCATGTTTGTGTGTGTGATTCTGAGTCATGGGGATGAAGGACTGATCTACGGCACTGACGGAGTGACACAACTGAAAGACCTGGCTGGACTCATCCGTGGAGATCGGTGTCTCTCGCTAGTTGGCAAACCTAAAGTCTTCATCATTCAGGTCTGAATTTAAATCATGCGGCAATTAACAGCTATGGATGTCACTGAATTGTCCCTGAGAGAGAATATCGAGGGAACTGTTCGAGTCAGAGCCATCTGTAAAAATGGGCGATTTTTTTAAATTATATCCAAGACGAGAACATAACAGAAACAAACATACAACAATATGGTTTTTTGTTTAATTTGTTGTATTTGTTTTAATCGTGACAAATACAGTTGAACGCTGAGCGAGCAGGTGCTAAGGTGTGTAACTGCATCTTTTAGTCTCCTGAAGAGTTTTTGTATTTGCAGTCTGTATAAACATGAAAAGAAAAAAACGACAGTGATATATATATACACACCTTTCAAGAATTTCAAGAAATACATGTGACTGGCTGCATGCCTTGCCCGTCCTGATCGTAGTCATGTATCCCCCCCCCACTTCACTTATCCCTTAACATCCGAGGATGTCGGTGGGGTGCCTTCATGGCGAGACTTGGGCTGATTTGGCCTGGCGGAGCCCATCCCTCTCCAGGTCGTAGAAACACTGACGGTTTTGCAGCCTACTCTTTGCGAAAGTCAGCAATGGTTCTTTTACATGCCTCTCACCATATCACCATAAACAGTGAGAGACATGGCCTGCCTTTGATAATCCAGTTAGCTGCACTGGGGGAACAGTGACAACCTTGTGGGGACTTGAACCCCCAACTTTAGGATCAGCGATCCTGCGCCCTAACCACTAGACCACCACTGCCCATATATATATATATATATATATATATATATGCATATATATATATATATATATATATATATATATATATATATATATATATTTTTTTTTTTTTTTTTTTTTTTTTTATACATATGCCAGTCTGTTGAACTCTGCACATCCTGCTAAGCTAAGCGCAATATTACGAATGGTGTCTTTTAGCCTTCTGTACTTATTTAGTGCTTTGTACACACAGTCTGTAAAGATGTTTTCTTGCACACTTTGCAGAAACAAAGATTTTTATGATTAGGTTTTCCATTTTAAAGTGTAGTAATGATAACACCACAGAGCCCACGTGCCCACGACAAACTGCGTGTCCTGAATCTTAATTCAAATATTATTCGCTTCAACTATTCTGGGCAGTTGTGGTCTGGTGATAAAGGTCGTTGGATCGCTGATCCTAAGGTTGGGGGTTCAAGTCCCACTCTCCACAAGGTTGTCACTGTCAAAGGCCGGCCATGTCTATGGTGAGAGGTTCATGTAAAAGAACCATTGCTGACTTTTAGCTGCATAGCCGTCAGTGTGTTTCTGTCCGTTGCTCAAGGGTTGTGTCAGGAAGGGCAGCTGACGTAAAAACCTATGCCAAATCAAACATGCGAACCATATGATTCGCTGTGGCGACCCCTGAACAAAGGGAAAAAGCCGAAAGGAAAAGAAGAAGATGATTCACTTCAAGTAATTTTTTTAAATTCCAGAGGTCATGATCCAATAAGATTACTCTGTTCTCATGTTGATTCATTCATTCATTTTCTTAACCACTTAATCCTAATTAGGGTCACAGGAAGCCTTTTGCCCATCGCAATTGACTTTGGACCAGAGCAGAGTACACCCTGGACAGGTCACCAGGCCATCGCAGGGCATAAACAGGCGGACGGCTATATAGCTCCTCTTGATGAAAGTCAGCAATGGCTCTTTTATATCCCGCTCACCATAGACAGTGAGAGACATGGGCGGCCTTTAATAACCCAGTTAGCTGCACTGGGAGGTGTCATTCAATCTTATTTAATATAAAAAAATTTGTTTTGTATTTGATTTCTGGTGATATAAACAATGAAATTTCCTACCTAAAGCTGCATAGCCTCAGTTATCAAATTTGTATGTCATGTCCATAATATGCTATGTTCTTTTCAGCAATGGCCTTTTTTTCATAATTCAGTCCACGTCCAGGAGAAAAAGGAATCCTGATATGTTTTGGTTATTTGGACACAAATTCAAAATCTGTACAGCATCTTATAATGTTACTCTTGCTACATACCATCTTAAATGTCCGTTGTTGGGAAAAAATAATGTAAATCTGACCGGATTTTGATTTTGTTTAGGCTTGCCGTGGATCAGATTTGGATCCTGGCATTGAGACTGACAGTGTAAGTGATTCTGAGGGCACACACAAAATTCCTGTTGAAGCAGACTTCCTGTATGCGTACTCTACTGCTCCAGGTAAGCCATGGGTTTTACTCACATAAATCCACCGTCATGGTAGTGTGGTGGTAGTCATGTATCTAGTACTGTATAACATAAAACTTGAGTACTGGAATGATGATTGAACAACTTGTAGTAAATTTTCTAAGTTTCTCATGTTTGCCTCAAGTTGACAAACAGAGACGGGGTTAATGTTATGTGGAGAAATGTTATTTTTTAATAAAAGAAAAAAACTTTTATAAAGGTAAACAAAGAGCTATCATGTGATCTTCTGTGTGTGTGGGTTTTTTTTTGAGGGCTGATGGGAAAAGTCCATAACACCCCACATTGGTGATGGCAGGGCAGAGGGTTCAAATCATTTTTTTTCTTTGACTGAGGAAAATATATCCTAGTTACAAGTGTAAGATAATAGTTCAGGGGGTTAAAGACTAAGATGCTGGAGCATTCAGATTGGGTGAATATGTTCTTGGATTACATCATGTCATCTTTTCTGCTTCTGCGGTCAGATAATGTTATTGTTTTTGTTGTTGTTGTAGTACAATAACAAAATGCTCGACCATTTATGCTTGATCGTTAAATTATACTAAATAAACAATCAGGAGTGTGTTTAGGATTTGCATTAAGCTCATTATTTCTCATTTTTTTACATTCTAGTGTGGAGGAAAAGTGTCATAGTGTTCAGCATTCAATTCAATTTAGTTCTATTTGTATAGCACTTTTTACATTTCACATTGTCGCAAAGCAGCCTTACACGGTAAAAGTTGGAGTTAACAAAGCATAAAAGAATTTAAACGTTTCCTACAACCCCTACACATCTCTATTGAGCATTGCAAGGAAAAACTCCCTCAGTAGATGTGAGGAAGAAACCTTGAGAGGAACCAGGAACAAAAGGGAAAAGATCCTCATTTTGGTGAAACCATGAAGATACCAACCATATATGAGAAACTTCACTACAGTATTAAATGTAGTCTGGTTAGTTTTTTCCATAACTTTAAGTCCGAAATAATTGTGGGGAAAAGAATTCATATCACCAACAGTGAAAAGTCATCTTCACAGTCTGTGAGTGCACTTCTAAGTCCATATAGATCTTAATCAGTAGGACAAAGTGGCTTCCACGATGAGAACTCCAGCCAGCATTAGCACGCCAGGACAGGCCACAGGACTCAGAAAGCAGAAGGATCAGGATCACCGGCACTCCAGAAGAAGCATCTGTACCTCAGCAAAAACAGAGAGTGTGAGAGAGAGCATGTCCTTCTCACAAGGTCCTGGGTTCAAGTCCTGAGTTCAAGTCCTGAGTTCAAGTCCTGGCCTCGGCAACAGTGTTTCTGTGTGAAGTGTACATGTTCTCACTGTGCTTGCATTGGTTTCCACTGGTCACTTTTGTTTCCTCCTTGAGTCCAAACACGTGCACATTAGACTGATTGGCGATTCCAAATTGCGCCTAGGTGTGAGCGTGTATGACCATGCATGTGTTTGCCCTGCAGCGGTATGGTGAGCTATTCAGGGTGTACCCTGGCGTATTTTCTGAGATAGGCTCCAGCCTTCCCTTGACCAAAGTAGGATTAAGCAGTCCAACAAAGGAGTGAGTGAGGGAGGGGTGTTCTATTGTACTTTGGAGGATTTCAGAATTTTAATTTTGATTTATTAATTTTTATTTTATTTTATAATTTAAAATGGAAGGTGTTTCTGTGTCAGATCGTCATGATATCTTTTATGTGTCTGAATCGGTTCTGCACTGAAGACTTTGCATTTTAATTCTCATACCCCCCCCCCCCCCCCCTACAGGTTATTATGCCTGGAGAAACACCGCCAATGGATCTTGGTTCATAGTCAGTCTCTGTGAAATGCTGACTAAGTATGGCAGAGAGCTGGAGATTTTGCAGGTTTTGACACGCGTCAACCGCAAGGTGGCGCTGGATTTCCAGTCTTGCTCAACCATTCCTGGTTTCAGTGACAAGAAACAAATACCATGCATTGTGTCCATGCTGACCAAAGAGCTTTACTTTCCAAAGTGATCATGTGATTTAAAATCAGTGTAAAAATAATTTATGTAAGCTTTTTTTTAAATAACATTCAGTATTTGTATGACACACCACACTGCTGTATAGAGTAATAGAATATAATCACAAGAGTAATGTATTTTACTCGTACAATTTTATAGAAGGTATTATATAAATACACTGAGTAACAGCTCTTCATAGTTAACTCATTGTTGAACTGCAACTTTTCTCCCCAATGCAAACCCTGAAGAGAAATATGTAAACAAATGTCTTCATCTCCCACATACAGTGTCTCCATTCCTGTTCCGAATTGTTCAACGTGCTCTCAGTGTCACTTTATAAGTCATATTTTATCTGAAATTGTACAGTTCACTGTTTGTGGCTGGTTTTGCATTACAATAAATATGTCTGGTTGACTCATCGGTGTACTGGAATATGTATTGCACAGTAATTACATAATCATTTTTGTTTTCTTTTGCACTTTTAGAGACAGAATTTCACGGTTCCTTGAAAAATTTTGCCGAACAGAAAAATGAGTGTTTTTTTTTACACAGAATGAAAAGCAGAACAGGTCTCAGGACCATAGTGAAGATTCACATTCATTTCTGTAATGCGTCTGTTAATTTATTATTAGGTTGATGCAGTGGTTAGCACATCCTCCTCATGGCAAGAGGTTCGATTCCCAGGCTCTGGGTATTTCTGTGTGTATTATTATTATTATTATTATTATTATTATTATTATTATTATTAATGTTGCTGTTGTTGTTGTTGTTGTTGCTTTGGGCAGCACAGTGGAATTGTAGCTAAAAGTACTGGATTCAAGTCTCGGGCCTAGAGTCAGTTGAGATAAAATGAATTTTTTTTGGGAAATGAATGAAAGAGTGAGTGAGTATTATTATTATTATTATTATTATTATTATTACTAATAGTAGTAGTAGTAATAGACTGTCAGATCTAGGGGTATAATATTGAGAATCCATTTCTGTCACTCGGGGTACAATCACTAATATTTCTAGGGCATACTACAAGACCTCAGTATAATACGTGTACCATTTTAGGAACAAACCTATTAATTATTAAGTGGCTAAGAAAATAAATGAATTAATTAATGGTTTAGAGGATGACAAGGCCATTATGCATTTTTTTTTTCTGAGTGTAACAGGTACTACAGCAGAAATAGTAGGAGTAGGCGGTGCATTAATCAATGCACAAGCTGGACTGGTGTATATGTACTGTATATAGGGTGTCCCAAAAAAAATGTATATCTGTACACACTTTAAATAATTGTGAACTGAAAGGTTTACATTTTTTAAATACTGTACATTTTTTGGGAAATCAATCATGTATACATTCGAGCATTCATTCATTTTTAGAACCACTTTATCCTAATTCGGGGCCGGTGGCATAGTGGTTAGGGTGCTGTGCTCATGATCAGGAGGTTGTGTGTTCAAATCCCAGTTAGACCCCCCCCCCCCACTGTGCTAAGACCCCTGTGCAAGGTCTCAACCACAAGTGTGCCTCTGTTCACCCAGCAGTATAAATGGGTACCAGTAAAAATATACTGGGACGGTAACCTGCGATGGACTAGCGCCCCATCCAGGAGGAGTTGTACTCGTAGTCGCTTCACGCTACGGAAACCGGGGATACGCACCGGCCTGATGAGCCACTAGGCTCGGGTGTAAAAGCCCAACAGACTTTACCTTCATCCTAATTAGGGTCGGAGAGAGGGAGGGCGTCCATTTCCGCCGACTCTGGGGGAACGGCAAGTTACACCCTGGACAGCTCACCAGGCCATCGCAGAGCCAACATTCACACAATTGATTCATACTCACACCTAGGGGGGGAGGAGCCAATTAACCTACTGTACATGTTTTTGGACTGTGGGAGGAAACATGCAAACTCCACACTCGAAACGCCAGTTCGAACCCAGGACCTTCTTGCTGTGAGGCGGACGTGTCTCTCACACACACACACACACACACACACACACACACACACACACACGTAAATAACTCATAAATAATGTCCTCTGTAAGTCTGTGCCAAACAAAATCTAAAGAAAAAAAAAAAAGGTATATGGCGAGAGCACGGTGTTGTTGTTTTTTTCTAACAGCAGTTCTTGTCTGATAACAGAAGCTATAAAAACTTCACACTGGTTTCTCCTGAGTTTCTATTCCGGTTAATTTCGCTTTAAGGCGCAGCAGAAAAACCGGGGAAGTGAAAATGAAAATGAGGCGCGCGCGCCCCGACGCACCGTTTAGCGCCCTCTCTCGCTTCAACCGCGCAAATACACCCACAGACACATATACACACATACACATGCACACACACACACACACGCACGCGCGCGCGCTGCTCGGGAGGGGATTTCCACGAAGCACTATTTCCTTTAGTTGTTTTGCTTTCGTTCTAGACTCTCGAATTTGTTTAAACTTTCCGTTTTGCTTTTTTTTTTTTTTTTTTTTAAACTCTCGACCCTGACGAATTAGAGCCAGAGTCCGTGCGCACATCCGGCGGCCACACCGTCCACTTTTTTTGCTCCGAGTCCGAATTCATCTCGATATTGCAGGTAAAGCCATTTCCGCGTTTCTTATTTTTATTTATGGGCCGAGCATTGAGCGCGCTGGCTCCGTGTAACCGCGCCGCACGCGCCGCTGTGGTACAAGAAGCAAAGAATCGAAAGTGCTGGAGTGTTTTCATCCAGCAGGATCTGGGAATGGTTATTTTCACTTTTGAAATGACTTGACGGCTCTTGAACGGATTGGTGGACGGTGAACTTGCAGTTGGGGGGCAGTTTGACAGTTCATGGTCAGACAGGAGAGAGACAGGGGGGGGGGCGCTCAAAGCATTATTTACATTATAGAGCTGTGAGAATATGCTGGTGAACCATGGCGTAAGTCACAGTTAGCATTTTTAACTGTTTGCTAAAATAGTCAACTTGTTTGTTTTGGAGTTTGAAAAGATGTGTGGCTGATATATATTTATAATTTACAGGCAAATTGTGTGTGTGTGTGTGTGTGTGTGTGTGTGTTTATTTAGCAGTCATATCATACAGTAACAAACTTGTTGAGTTCGAGAGAAACATGACGGCGCTCTTTTTTTGCAGTTGTGTTACACTGCATTTATAACTCATCTCCCTTAATAATTTATTATTCATCGCTATAATCTCGACTCATTTGTTCTGTAACCGGTTCTGTCCTGTGCTGTACATTGTCTCTCAGCACCAAGGAGCTTATCTTATCAATGAGTAACTTGTTTTACTGTATATTTTATATATTTGTTTGCTCATTCTGCGCAACATTTTTACGACATGTACTAACCTGTTATTGTGGTCTAGATGTTTGTTTGGATGAATAGTTTTACACACGCATGGTATGCGGTTAATTTTTGATTTTTTTTTTTTTTAATAAACAAAGAAAGAAAGAAAAGGGAAAATCCAATTCCTTTTTTAATTTACTTTATCAAATACAGTACCACCAGCAAGAGGAGGAAAAGGCTCTCTGGTGAGCAGAGCAGAGGCCAAACCCTCTTCAAATGTGTCAAACTTTATTTAAAAAGTTTGACTAAACAAACAAACAAATAATAAGATAAATAGTTGTAGTGCTACAGATTTTCACATACATGGATATAACCCATGTTTCAGAGCTGGGTGTCATTGTGTCTTTACAGAGTGTTTTCAAAGAGTGTCAATATATTCACAAAAAAAAAAAGAAATAAAAAAGACCTATAATAGCTAATATTATTATATAAACACACACATTTCTTTAGCATAGCTACTTGCTATAGAGATGTAAAGTGCTGCTTAATTTATATTAAGCCTGTGATAAAGCAGGAGTATCACAAGTCATGAGGTTTGAAGATATGCATGTTGGGTGCAAATGACATCACAGGCAGTGTGTTATAAAGGAAACAGGGGTTTATTTAATGTATTTTTGGTTTTTTTAAAAACATGTTTTACTATTTTTATTGATGTGTCAACAATCAATACAATTTCGAGAATTAAATGTCTGCGAAACTTTGCTGAATACAGAATATGAGCACAAAAAAATTAAGATGTACACCATGTGTGTGTGTGTGTGTGTGTGTGTGTGTGTGTGTGTGTGTGTAAAACTGACAGATGTACTCTGTCTGTGGCGTAGGGATGCACTTTTGGGATCACTGAGCACCAGCAAGTCTGTGCAGCAGAGGGCCCAACCTCAATATTCAAATCAATACAAAACATGAAAATAGTGCCGGCAAGTTTTATTTCTTCAGGCTTTCTGTCCGACTTTACCACGGGATGAAAGAGGATAACTTATGTGTAATAGTGTACTTATGCTCTTTTGTTCTTGTTTTACACAACAAACCTTCTTTTTACTTCTTTATTTCATTATTATTAATTTGAAATACACACTAGCAAAGACTGCGTAATTTGCAGAACAAGAACAAAACACAATTTGGGGGCTTCTTGGAGCATCGAAGGTTCACTGTATAATTGTTGCCCACACATATTTGTGTTGGTGTGTTCCAGTGTTTCAAGATACTTGAGTGTATTGCACAAATTAGGAAACTTAGGCAACTCAGGACTGTTGTTTTCCTGTAAACCTTCTGGATAAGTGCAGCTCCAGCATCATAACTGGAAAACGGGTCAATTGTTATACATTCAGCTTATTCCTTTTTTCCTGATATTTTCCTGGCTTTGTATCTTCTGCTTATATAAGAATGTAAGCCAGTAGTAGAAGTGTAGTTATCTACAACATTGGATGACACGTTCCACATAACTTTGTTTTGCTCTCTCTCTCTCTCTCTCTCTCTCTCTCTCTCTCTCTCTCTCTCTCTCTCTCTCTCTCTCTCTCTCTCTCTCTCTCTCTCTCTCTTTCTATTTGTCCCCTTTTTCTCTACAGACCACTATGCCCGTAGAGAGAATGCGTATGCGGCCATGGTTGGAGGAACAGATAAACTCATGTAAAATACCAGGACTTAGATGGGTTAACAGGGTAGGTACAATGCTGCTCCTTTATCTATCTATCTATCTATCTATCTATCTATCTATCTATCTGTCTGTCTGTCTGTCTGTCTGTCTGGCTGGCTGGCTGGCTGGCTGTCTGTCTGGCTGTCTGTCGGTCCGTAACCTCAAGAAATTCAGAGCAGATCCATTTGATGAACTAGTTGCAAGCATTTTTAATCAATCATTCATTCATTTTCTGCACTGCTTAATCCTAATTATGGTTGCAGGGAGGCTGACTCCCATCTCAGCCGACTCTAGACAAAGCCACAGTACACCCTAGACAGCTTGCCAGGCCATCGCAATGCAGAAACACACTGATGGCAGCTACTCTTGACAAAAGTCAGCAATGATTCTTTTACAGCTTGTCACCATAGACATTGAGAGACATGGCCGGCCTTTGAGAACCCATTTGGTCGCACCGGGGGTTGTTTTTATTTCACTCAAGTAATAGACTAATAAATAGTGTGGCGTTTATATTTTCTCCCTGTGTTTGTGTGGGTTCTTCAGGTCATTCCAGTTTCATCCCATAGTCTATTAATCTGAAGACGCATTCACGTGATGCTGATTATGATCCTGATTTATCCAGGTCACATTCCAATGTTACATCAGAGGAAAACTTTCGAGTTTCATTTTGTTTGAAGTACAAACTATGTAAAATTTGGAGTAGAATTGGAAGATATCAGTGTAACATTATTGATACTGTAAAAAGTAGGGGGAAATGGCAGTAGTATCAGTAGACATTCTGGCGACAGTCAGTTAATATTTTTATGCCGTGTCAGAGACTCATCAGAACAACATTGGTACAGATTGGAGTGACGGTGTGTACGTGTGTGCGTGTGCCTGTGTGTGTGTGTGTGTGTGTGTGTATGTCGGGACTGCGATGGTCTGTCAGGCTGTTCAGGGTGTACCGCTTTTTCACCCGGGGTTGGCTGGACTTGGTTCCAGCCCCGCAATGATCATTATAAATGATAAAGTGCATCACAAAATTAATTATTTTGGCACAAATAAATTCAGTTTATAATAATTATCCGTTGTAAATCTGCAATATTTATTTATAAAGCTGGATGACCGTTTCTTTGTAAATACTTTTCAACTCTCTATGATTGTTTACCTTGAATATACGTAGAGTCCTCATGGTGGCAGTGGTGGCCTCCTCGTGGTAAAAGGTGCTGGATCGCTGATCCTAGCGTTGGGGGTTCGAGTCCCACTCTCCACAAGGTTGTCACTGCCCCCCCCCGCCCCCCCCAGTGCAGCTAACTGGGTTATCAAAGGCCGGCCGTGTCTCTCACTGTCTATGGTGAGAGGTTCATGTAAAAGAACCATTGCTTTTGATATGCGAATCATTAACTTGACTTCCATGAAGATGGAGGCAGATGATTCGCTGTGGCGACTCCTGAAAAGGAACAGCCGAAAGGAAAAGAAAAAGATACATGGAGTCCTCACGCACACACACACAAACACACACACACACACACACACACACATACACACACAAAGACTACATCATAATGTTTGCAATGTGTTTTCTTTGGAATGCACACTTGTAGGAAAAGAAAATATTTCAGATTCCATGGATGCATGCTGCACGACATGGTTGGGATGTGGAGAAGGATGCACCTCTTTTTCGAAACTGGGCCATACACACAGGTATAGATGCAAATATACACAAGCCCCCCACCACCACACACACACACACAATAGCACACTGACTGACTGTTTGACCTGACTCCCAAAATAAAACCCATTTAGCCTGTTTGAATGCATTGTGTTTATTATGGCGTGTACACATATTCTTTTACCACTTTTTATTATTTAGGCAAATACCAGCCAGGAGTGGACAAACCTGATCCCAAAACATGGAAGGCAAACTTTCGCTGTGCAATGAACTCCCTGCCTGACATCGAGGAGGTGAAAGATAAAAGCATCAAAAAAGGAACTAATGCATTTAGGGTATATAAGATGCTGTCAGCAGCTGAAAGGCAATCAAAGCGAGGTTAGTATTTGTCCCCGGCACCAACACAAGTGCTCATTCATAGAGCCTGTAGAATAAACACATAATCTGTTCTACTGGAAATAATATTTTCTTGAATATACAGTGGTACCTCACCTTACGATAGTCCCAGCAAATGAAAAATCGAGGTTACGAAAAACATTTTCCAAAATTTTTTGTCTCTGTATACGAAACAAGTTCTCCTTAAGATACACACCAAACGCTCCATTCAAATATTCAACCGCGCCATTCAAACATTCAAACAATGCACGAGCTGCTCTCCCATTGACTATCTTCCAACATCCCGTCCCGCTGGCCTCCCATTGGCTTGGAAGGATGACGCAGCTCCCTCCCATTGGCTATCTCCCAACATCCTGCCCTGCTGACCTCCCATTAGCGAGGAAAGATGACGCAGCTCCCTCCCATCGGCTATTATGGAGCTGCCTCTCCCATAATGCTTTTCATGTAAAGGACAGAGTTACTGTTGTTTCATGAGTTTTTTTTGAGTGTTCTCATTGCTTTATTTTTTGACTCAGGCTTTTAACTTTCCATAAACATTTGTAAGATTATAACTCTGCTAAGAAGACATGGACGCACACACCCACCCACACACACAGACACACACACACACACGCAAACGCATGTGATTTCCGGTGCGAGTGAAAAGAATAAGCGGGCTCGTGGCATGCAGTTGAGTGATATCGCAAAGGAATTTGGCCAAACCCGTCTACCATCGGTACGATATTGAAGCAGAAGCAGGTCTTCAAAGGCATACTTTTATAATTTTTAAAGGGTTTAGGAGGTAGTATTGGGGGCCTTGGAACTAATCACACGTTTTACAGGTCAAATGCGGTTCAATTTACGAAAAATACAGGTTAAGAAAAAGGCTCTGGAACGGATTAATTTCTTAAGGTGAGGTACCACCGTAGTATGTTTTTTGACAAGAAGTTAAATGATGTGATATAACTTATGAATTATTATATTTTCTAATAGGAAAGAAGAGGTCAGATAAAGACATGAAGATAAAGGTAAGTTCCTGGAATTTTACTATTAATTGTATCCTTCTCAATTAAGGAGCTCCACCCTCACCTGACCAGCCGTGTAGCTGATGTGCGATACGAATCATTTTTACTTGGATTTACAGATGTTATATGCGAATGTAGTAAAAATATGTTAATGTAGCTGATCGCTGTAACTAACACAAAAGCCGATAACGCATTTTTACATGCTGCTGCTTGCTGTTTTTATGGATGTTCATTTACTGAGGATAAATGCAAACATATCCGTTGCTATGCTTTTAGGCAGCAACCAAATATTTATGACTCTGTTTCTGTGACCTTTTATTATAAACCTGACACATATTCAATATATTCTACATTTGATGTAAAAGGCTTACAAGGAATGGGCATTTTATAATTGATAGTTGGCAATTGTGTGTGTGTGTGTGTGTGTGTGTGTGTGTGTGTGTGTGCGGCGGGGGTGGGGGGGGTGTTCCCTTTTTGAAGGTCCCCATAGTAATAGATTATCAAATCAGAAAATCTTTAAACAAAAATGAGAAATCAGAATAAAAGAGCCCTAAAGCTTCCTTTTCATTACTGAGAATAAGATTTGTTTATTTTTAGGTCGAGGTGCAGGTGTTGCATAAATCGGCTGTATTAATGATTATGTCAGTAGAAGGTCCACACAAGCATACTTATGTGAGATTTTGTGTGTGTGTGTGTGTGTGTGTGTGTGTGTGTGTGTGTGTGTGTGGTAGGAGGAGCAGCAATGCCCTGTTTCCTCTGCCTGGGAGTGGACCAATGGCTCCACTAGGAGTGCAGGAGTACTAGCAGTGAAACAGGAAACAGATTATGCTGTCACAGGGATAGGTAAACAATGCCCTGAAAGTACACACACACACACACACACACACACACACACACACACACACACACACACGCGCGCGTGCACTATTTTGATGCATAAAAAGAAATTATTCCTACACACTTCATTTTACACTGCATCTACTCTATTTACTGAATCTTGTCAATTTACAGTAAATCCAATTGTGCTTCAGACAGATGTACAGATATGATACACTTTTTGGGATTGTATTCCACGGCCATGCACTATTTTATTTCTCAGGGTGTAATTACCTATTAAAAAGATGACTTATACATTCAGAACGAATCATAAATAAACTGTTTAAAAAAATGTGGAGGGTGTAAGACAACATATGTTATTGCTGCTCCGAACCATTAAGAGTGTTATTGTAGGCTTGTTTTCAGTAGTGTGACTCACCCTTTGGTTCAAATTCCCAGGCCGATGAAAACACAAAACTATTATTCTTTTCTTTTGTTTCTTTTCTTTTCCTTTTTCTTTCTTTTTTTTTAACACAATGACTTGTCTTTTAATACATTTACGATGCAGCCCCCTTTCATAGATTATTTTGTTTATATAAGGTTTATATCCATATAATAGTTTTTTTTTTTTTTTTTTTTTTTTTTCCCCAGTATAAACCAAATGTAAATGACCACACCTTTTTATATAGCAAGCGAGAATCACGACTTTGTGTTAAACCTTGGATCATGCAGCTTGTAGAAGTCTGGTGTTTGCATAAAGGGAGTGTTTTGTAAATCTGGTTCAAATCTGTTGTATTTGCGCATCAAAGAATCCAGTAATGTGCTTTTATTTCTAGTGTCTACAGTATTTCTTGTGTAGTTTGTAATATGCTTCATGTGTTTGTAATTTCTGTTTTGATTAATGTTTATCTATCACTGTATCTCGGCTTCCCTTCAGACTGGCCTACAGGGTCAGAGTCCGAGTTAGAGAAAGCAGAATCATGAGAGCAGTATCCGTGCCTGTTTGCTTTCAACACACTATTTACAAGGAAATGCCAATTCAATTATCCATGCTATCCAGCCATCCTTCCATTAACTCGCATGCATCCACAGCCACAGTGGGGTTTGTGTCAGCTACCAAGTGTACACTTTCTCCAAATCAGTCCTCTCGCTTCCCTACATACACAAACATGCGCACATGTGCATCATCAGTTCCCTATTGGCTGTTCTTCTTATTTACTCTCTCTTCCTCGTTTCTCTTCCACCGAAGCCGGTAGCCGCAGCCCCCCTGAAGACCATCTGATCATCCCAGAGGTGTGTCAGACCATCGAGGTGGTGACAGAGAATGAGGAGCAGGCTGTAAGCTCCAGCCATTCCTACCCACTCCAGATCTCTCCGATGTCATCATACGGAGGTTTTACACTCTTTTATTGTTTCTGTGTTGACTGAAGGTCTGCTGTAGTCTACTGCAGGAGCAAAGCTCTGAAAAAAAAAAGGGGGGGGGCCTCTGTAATCATCACCGCATTTTTTTATTTTTTGCACCATAAGTGCTATAATAAGCGGAATGATGGCACAATTATCAGCACATCTGCTTCCCAGCAAGCTCCTGGGTCCGATTACCAGGTCCATGTATTTTTGTGAGGAGTTTGCATGCTTGCATGGCTTTTTTTCAGGGTAGCCCAGTTTCCTCCCACAGTCCAAAAATATGTGCAGTTGGCTAATTGGCTGTTCGTAATCGCCCCGAATTGTGAGTGTGACTGGTTGTTGGTCTGGTGAGCTGTACAGGATGTACCTTCACCCAGAGTCAGTTCGGATGGGCGCCAGCCTCCTCAGGACCCTAATTAGGACTAAGTAGCTTAGAAAATGAATGAATGATAATAATAATAATAATATAATGATAGTGAAGCACCGTGTTTCGAGGCAAAGTGTTAATATGCCAAATATTTAATGTTTAAAATAAGGAGTACAGTCCCTTACCACTGACTGTGGGATTCCTACCGGACTCTGGTTTACACTACTCCATGCTCTGTTCTGCATATTTGTTCAATTCCCATAAGAGATAAGAGATAACTTCTATTTGCTGCTCGGAATTCAAGGTTTATGGTCTTATTATGTTTATTGCTGCTGACCACCTTCTATAATAGAGCATTGAAAGTGTTAATTTATAAGCCACTCCCCGCATGTCACTCATGTCTATATAGCCTTTCCACTGTTACTGCAATGACCATTTGTTTACAGATATATATATATATATATATATATATATATATATATATATATATATATAGTAGAGAGGAATTACTGTATATGTACTGTATATGAATTCCTATTCCGAGGGGTAGTGGTGGTCTAGTGGTATAGGGCGCTGAATCGCTGATCCAAAGGTTGGGGGTTCGAGTCCCACTCTCCACAAGGTTGTCACTGTCCCCCCCCAGTGCAGCTAACTGGGTTATCAAAGGCGGGCCATGTCTCTCACTGTCTATGATGAGAGGCATGTAAAAGAACCATTGCTGACTTTCGTAAAGAGTAGCTGCAAAGTCGTCAGCGTGTTTCTGTCCCTTGCTAAAAAGGGTTGTGACAGGAAGGGCATCCGACGTAAAAACCTCTGTTATATATATATATATATATGGAGGCAGTGGTGGTCTAGTGGTATAGGGCGCTGGATCGCTGATCCAAAGGTTGGGGATTCGAGTCCCACTCTCCACAAGGTTGTCACTGTCCCCCCCCCAGTGCAGCTAACTGGGTTATCAAAGGCGGGCCATGTCTCTCACTGTCTATGGTGAGAGGCATGTAAAAGAACCATTGCTGACTTTCGTAAAGAGTAGCTGCAAAGTCGTCAGCGTGTTTCTGTCCCTTGCTAAAGGGTTGTGACAGGAAGGGCATCCGACGTAAAAACCTCTGCCAAATCAAACGTGTGAATCAGATGATTCGCTGTGGCGACTCCCGAAGTAAAAGGGAAAAAGCCGAAAGGAAGACAGACATATATATATATATATATATATATATATATATATATATATATATTATTGCAATCTGTCTTGGCTGTACTGTAGTTTATGCTCTTGCAGAGACATGACTATGGTATTAAATTCTGTAGAAACAACGCCATTCGACAGATGTGTATTTCAAATGAGTTGGACAACCACAAAGTGCAAAGGTTAGAAAGTGGGGCTTCAAGCCGAGCAGTTCATTGAGACGCACTGTGACCATCCTGTTCATGATCATTTCAAACTGCTTTTTTTTTTTTATTTTTTTTTTTTTTATGCCACGCCCAGACAAGTTCTGTGTGTCAAACACACCTTAACTGACAACGTGAAACATGCAAAAATGTTTCCATAATGCCTCCGTGTAATCATGGCGCTGACTTATTTTTGCCTCCCAGCTATCTATATACCCATTCAGTATTATTTTAACCGAGAGGTCATGAGCTATATATTCATGATTTAAATTTAAATTTAAAACATCTAGTATGAAGCTGCTGATTTAATTCTCTGTGTCTGTTTGTTTCATGAACACATGCTCCCAAAAAAAAAAAAAAAAAAAATGAATGCAATTAAATCTTTGATGTAATCTTTGTTTTCGGAGTGGGATGGATTATTTTAGGGATAATTCTTGGTTCATTTTCAATCACCCATGATTAGGCATATCTCCATACCCGATGTGGAAACTCATTCAATCCATTATTTGTAGGAAGACGAGGAAGTGCTTTCGTTATTAAGCCGTGCCTGTTTGGCCGCAGTAACCCGTCTTTCAGGAAAACCCTGAGTAATCAGTCTCCGTGCTTTTTCCTTCTCTCTTTTTATGCACAGAGAGTGATACTGACAGTGTGCAGAGTGAAGAAGATTCCAAAGAGGTACGTGCAAAAACTAGTAGTAGAAAAAAAACCTAAAGCAAACTCAGTAGGTTCCTGACTGTAGAGGTAGCGGTGGCGTGTGTCCAATAAAAATGAATCAGATTGATGGGAATGGTTTTACAGTTAAATAAACAAAGCAATATGTCTTTAAGAAAACGTCAAAACATTACCCAGAATCTGCTCCCTCCCTGGTGTCTGCTTCCTGTAATGCTTGCAGGCACGTGTTTTTTTTTTTTTTTTTTTTTTTTTCCCTGCATCTTTAGCGCCAACACTGATAAACACTGGTATGACACTCAGAGGAGTTCATTCAGGATCACTACCCAATGCATATCAGTCTTTGTAGCCTACTTGAGGCCTTCTGGTTTGCAACACGCTGTGTCCTGTTTGATATTACAGTTGTACAGTCGCAGCCAGGTTTAACGATCCTGAGTGTGAGCAATTTGTAAAATTGGCTGCTATGTTCATTCTCATTTGCGATGGTGTAGATTTACCCGGTTCCCTTTATTAAGGTTTAGGAAGTTAGACCACACAGTGGAGTTTCTGGAGTGTCTGTGGCGAGCAGCATGTTCAGTGTTCAGGCTGTGGCTCAACCTGTATTTTCAGTTCCTGTCAAGCAAAAGCTGAAAAATAACAAAGAAAGAAAGAAAGGCTATACTGTATAGTGTGACATCAACATAGCGGCTTCTAAACATCTAAGAATAGATCCTAAAACCTGTGAAAGAACTTCCTCTCAGATATAGGTTATGGCTTTATTTCTCTTTACACCAATACAATAAGTACACAGTACTGTACTTTACTCCGTTACTGTCGGGTTTGCCAGAAGCGGATCACTTGTTCGGGTGGAAGCATTTAAATGGCACATAGTGTGTATGTTCTTTGAAAATGATTCAGATTTCTAGTTTGAGTGTTCTCTTGATTTGGCAGACATAGGCTTTGTGAACTACGGCCTCAGGTTTCAAGATATTTTGTGTCAAGTATCACTTTTGCTGTTTAGTTTGAAAAAAGGTGGAATTCCCCTTTTGTGGTACAAACTCACTCACGAACCAAATGGAGCGAAGCTGAATGGAGTTATCAGTTTTTTCTTAGTCATTTCAGGGATGATTTACAAGCACGCAGGAAGAAGGTTTACGTTCGCAGTTAGCTGCGGTGTGGCGATAGCGGCATGGCAACAATAACATTCACAGTTAAAACAAATGGAGCTGGAATGAATAGCAGAAGGGTGGAAGCTGCTTTCAAACGTCCCAACGATGATATATTGGTGTACAAAAGAGTAGCTGCAAAGGTTGTGCGTAAAAGTGAACGTATGTCATGTCTTTGTGTATTTATGTGTGCATGAATCTCTGCATGTGCGTATGGGTGTGTGTATATGTGTGTGAAGAGAGACAGGCGGTAGTGTGGCGTTTCTCTGCATTCCAGGGCTCAGATGAATCATGCACAGCTCCAGCGTCGCATAAAGACTAAAAATTCAAATGTCAACTACAACCAGTTTTTATTATCAATAGAGCATGTCTTAACTGTTGGTGATGGCATTCAGGATTATACCGTATGGGCTATTGTGAAATATATTTAAGCACTGTAAAGGAATCTAACTGCTGGTGGTGTGATATGGTGCTTGGTGACTTGCTGATTTATGTTGGTTCATATCTGCGAGTTACACACCCTCGAGTATTTATCGCATTTTTTTCAGAATAACACAGACCTCCTGAACTCGATTAAAATAGACACTAGACCTAGGAATCTACCGTATGTTAATTAAGTATTTACGGTGTGTTATTTTAGTATACAGGCGAGCCTTCACTGTCCGCGGTTAATTGGGACCGAGATCCCCCCGCGACCACCAAATTCCGCGAAGTAGGATCCCCCCCCCCCCCCCGAATGACATATACGTACATGTATATGTGGATATAATATCAATAAATACATATTCAATGCTATATATGCTTATAATAACAATTAAACATTCAAAAATAATGCACAAGATGTAAATATACACACACACATACACAAACACACACACATATAGACGTGTGCGCATGCACATGCGCAGATGCGCGTGCACGCACTCAGATGCACACCTCACAAAAATGTAATTAGTTTTGATCTGAGGTTTTGGGTTGTTTTTTGTTTCGTGTTGGTTTAGGGTGGTTTTCTTGCATAATTGGCCATTTTTTTATTCAATGAATATTTATTTATTTTTTAAAAACCGCGATGCACTGACACAGCATTAATTGAAGCATGAAGTAGCGAGGGATCCCTGTATGTATATATATATATATATATATATATATATATATATTTATATATTTATATACAGTGAGTTGTCGACTCACAATCTATGCAAGTTATGTGTGATTGACTTTACGACCGCAAAAGTCGTGAAGCATGATTCATAGCAGTGCAGTTTGGGCGTTGCGTACGACAGTTGTTTGCGCTGCCGGCCAAACAGGAGATGATGCAGCTTCACTTTCTAACTGCTCAGAGCTCAGAGCAAATCTATTCATCTACTTTCAATGTCACATCACTGTGGCGCGAAGCGGAGAGCCAATCTTTTCTGTGTGTGGGCGGGTCCGATACCTTGAAACTCTAATTTTATTGGACTCACATGCTGCAGTGTGTATGTGACAGAAAGTGCGTCCCAAGGTTTGGCAATCAGCTGGTCTGCGGATTGAAGTTTTTCCATGTCAGTTCATTTGTGTTTGCTTGCCAGCTGTGCTTGGCTTTGTGGAAATGAGCTGATCAAAACGAGGGAAATTTATCTCTTTCCTCAAAAACAACACGCGCAGTCTGTGGCTGTTGTTATAATCCAATAAATTTAGAGTTTGAAGGTATCAGACACGCCCACACACTGGAGTACAGAAAGGATTGGCTCTCCGCTGTGCGCCACAGTGACGTGGAATTGAAAATAGAGGTATAGATTTAAATGCGCAAGATTTATTCATCTGTTTTTGTTTGGCGTGTATTTGGATGGAAAGTCAACATACGACCAGATCACTTTACGACTAGTCTGCCGGAACTAAAAGCGGTCGTAAGTCGACGACTGTCTATATATATAGACTGTATATTATACAAGTAAATTTGGCTTAGCTTATGCGAGCCTAGAGACAAGCTAATTTGAGTTAAGTCGTTTTTGACTTACATTGTCTCTCCTGGAACCAATTACAAATATAAGCCGAGGTATACCTGTATATCGTAAGTACAGTCAAACTTTTTGCCATGATCATCATGATTCCACCAACTTTCCTCAAGATCATTCTGATTCAATCCCATGCCCCCGTTTACAATTCTCTCAAATCGTGGAGCTCGTGGACATCACGCCCCAGTGTAAAACCAGGGTTAAGCTTAGCCGAGTAACATTTATGGATTCATCTAATTGACTTCATTATTTTGTCTTCTACAGCACATACAAGCACTTTTATTGGGCTCTAATCACGTGGAGGCAAAGCCAGTCCTGGACAGCTCAACGACAAGGACGTCTTTACCCAGCATGTCCACCTTCATCACTCAGGCGAAGCCCAACTTTAGAATTACAACCATCCAGGACAGTTCGTCCAATCCCTTTCATGGCCCCTACAACAGCCCAGGACCATGGAGCCTCTTGTCTCCACCTCACCCTCCGTCTCAGGCCACAGCAACTTCCAGCAAACCTCCTGTCCATGAAAAACGGGCCAGTGTCATCATGAAAACCTCGGATGTATCCAAATCTGTCAAGAGTTACTAAGGAAAACCATTTTACTCTTAATGCTGGCTAAACTGAAGGCTGTACGGAACTCGAACATGGAGCAAAGAACCTTACCAACACTTTATGGCATCTTATTGATGATCTCACAGCTAGTATAAATGATGAAGATGATGATAATGATGACAATGGCTCGAGGAATAGCTTATCTTAGCCATGGGTGAGACACGACATGATCCAGGGCAAGATGCAGGATTCAATGCCTGTCGAGAACTTAAATTCAGGGAGCGGTCTTGTGTAGAGACAGATGTCAAAACCGCCATCAAGCCATCGTCTCCAGCTTGTTTTGGATGTGTGTATACAGAAGAGTCATAATGCCGAATCAGTGACATTAGCTTTTTTAGCACCTTATAGAAAAGCACTGAATGAGATTATCTGTGGCCTTCTTTCCTTCTCTATAGCACCACGACATTGGACACGCACTTCTCGGAAAGGATTTCGTAGTTTGTGTCTCTTGTCCACCAAAAAAGCACTTTTAAAGATTGTTTTATATCTCAAAACCTGACATAGTTCACATTCTGTTGTGTCTTAAGGGATTTTTTAAACAGTGAATATTTACATTCTTGCCCGGTGTAATGAATCTGGATTCATGGATGCTCTTCCTCTTCTTTTTTTGATGAATGACAAAATTAATACTTGTTTTGTGTTTTTTTTAAAAAAATACATCGATATATTTTTTTGCTTTCTACTGTATGTGTGAACATAAATGTACATATAAACAAATGGAATTACATAGTGCTGTGGAAAAGCATGTGCCCCGAAGTGGTTTTCTGCATTTTTCATATTTCAGGCTAGTATACTAAAATCTAAAATATAGTGCATTGTGGGTAGCACGTTCACCTCGTGAGGAGGTTCTGGGTTTGAGGCCTGTGCTCGACGTGGGTGTTTCTGTGTGAGGTTTACAGCTTCTCCCTGAGAATGCAAAGGTTCTTGTCCGGTCTCCTCCTGCGGTCCAAAAACTGAACAAAATGTGGTTGCCTTACAAAATGAGCGTCGCTTTTTTTTTATTTATTTATTTTTGTTTTGCCAAACATCCACAAACCAATCACAAATTACTCACAAATCATTTGCAAATTTCGACTTTCACACGATGTACATATTTGAGCCACAAAATATTTACTTGCATGTGGAGTCACAAAATTTCGAACTGTAAAATTTGCAATAATATTTCCGTTTTTTTGTTTTGTTTTTTTTGTTTTTTTTTTTGTTTTTTTTATCTAAAAATTTTTTTTAATTTAAAAGCTACTTTTCAACAGTTTTAAGTGTAAAACGTGCTACACAAATACAGTCAAACTGAACTTCACTCCATGCTAACGTACATCAGGTTACTACTTTATTTCTACTACATTTCTTTTTGTTTTTATTTTTTTAATTATGGTTTTTATATATATATATATATCTTCTATAATCACCTGAAGAGACAGGATGGTTTCACCACCCCTCGAAACAGATCTGTAGTGATAAATGGAGTTTCAATAGAAAGTCTTTGTCCTGTCCTTTTGTTATTTGCTCTACCAAAAAGTATTGAGCACTCTCCTACGGAAGGATCTACTCAGAAAATCCTCTCTCTATATATATATATATATATATATATATATATATATATATATATATATATATATATATATATATATATATATATATATATATATATATATATATATATATATATATATGTATATATATATATATATATATATATATATATATATATATATATATATATATATATCTTAATTTTTTCTGGACCAATCAACTGAATGGTTAGCTGTATTTAAATTAACAGAACATTCATGGGTCTGACATTCTCCAGAAACTTTACTGATGTTAACTCTTTTAGAAGACTTTCATGATCTGTCCAATCTTATATTACTTTTAGATATCTTGCAAATAATCAATGTATTTTTTTGGCCAAACTTGACAACTTTCACTTCCCTTTTTTGCCCGAGATCTTACTGATCTTATCAATGATGGCGGCGGTGGTGGGGGTGTTGTTTGCTTGGATTTTTTTTTTTTTTTTTAACTAAAGCCTTATGACTGTCCCAAAATATTCCAAAATATAACATGTGACAGGGAGCTAGCTGAGCCAAATGATTTTATTACTTACACTTTTAAGTAAATAAAGACAATGTTTATGCTATTGTCCCATATAATCGTCATAAAAGCACAAATAGTGCAGCACACCAAAAAAAAAAAAAAATGCATTCAGAGTGGTAAAGGTATCAAAAAAGCAAAATTATCAAAATATCAAAGCAAATTGAGTGTGGAAATGCAGAAAATCGTATAGGTGGCAAAAAAAAAAAAAAAAATTGTTTATATTACTGCCCTGTGTTTGACTGTATATGAAAATGTGTTCGACTATCGAAATGTGTCTCTATACACATTTATGGGCTTTTCAATCCTGTGGATCATTGAATAACTAATTATATGATAAGATAATATTATGTAAAATAAGTATGTAAAATTTCTTGATAATAAATATAAAGGGGAAAAAATATTTGAAATGAAAGAGTGATTCACGGAGCATGAGGAATCATTTTCATAGATGTATTGGCATCCCAGAGTCCCAACTTTAACCCTACTGAAAGTTTTTGGGATATGCAGGAGAAGACTTTAT
>CM045733.1:63020000-63125000 GCA_024760905.1 Plotosus lineatus | reverse complement strand
ACCCTAATTAGAATTAAGTGGTTACAGAAAATGAACTGAACAAAAAAAAAAGTTAAAAGTTGTTTTACTTTGTGTGAAACCGAAACACATTTTCAAAGTTTCCTGGTGGTTTCATGTCTCAGTCAAAGAGAAACTGACTCACAGTGTTGAGTTTTCTGCATTTTGCAGCTGTGACTAAAATCTGTGAAGCCTTGATAGCCTGATAATTATTTTTACGAACATAATTTATGACGCTATTATATTTTCATAATCTAATAATCTATCTCATTCGACCCTTCGTCTCCTTTGTGGCAAAGCAAATACAAGTCATTAATATTTTACAGAAATGCAAGTTCAGTTCCTGTACCATCTTGGTCTGTATTTTTTGCATACAAGAGGCAGTGACAGATGCTCATGTAATATGATCCAACTTCTGTGTGTGTGTGTGTGTGTGTGTGTGTGTGTGTGTGTGTGTGTGTGTGTGTGTGTGTGTGTGTGCTGGTGTTGTAGCCAGAAAGAAAAGCACAGGCCTCTGCCTCTCACCTTTTGGTTTCGGTTGCTGTTCTCGAGTCGTGAACATGCAAGTTCATCCTCTTGCACATATCCCTAATCATATCAAGGTTACTAGGACAACCACATGACAGTTACCAACCGAATCCACACTGCATTCTCTTCTCTTTCTACCTCCTTTGTTGCTGGTTTGTAGTAGGTTTGTATTATGTTTTATTCATCTGTGCTATGAGTATGACTGATATAATGCATTTATTTATTTATTTACCAAACTGCTTAATCCTACTAGGGTTGCACGGAGGCTGGAGCCTATCTCAACCTAATCTAGACGAAGGCATGGTACTGTATACCCTGAGCAGCTCAACAAACCATTTCAGGTGAACACACAAACACACGCCAGCATTCACATTCACACGCACACCTTAGCCTTGTGTGTATGTTTTGGGACCGTGGGAGGAAACTGAAGTACCCAGAAGAAACCCAATCAATCACATGGAGACTATGCAAATTTTAGTAATATTAATATCCCGTACTGTATACTGAAAATCTGAAACATTCTTCTTGACAATGTTGTTTTGTATACAAACGCTACAAATTATTATTCATCCGTTCATTTTCTGTAACTACTTAATCCTAATTAGGATCACAGGGAGGCTGGCGCCCATCCCAGCTAACTCTGGGCAAGCGCAGAGTACATCCTGGACAGCTCACCAGGCTATCACAGGGCGGAAACACCCTGATGGCTATACAGCTACTCGAAAGTCAGCAATGGTTCTTTTACATGAACCTCTCACCATAGACAGTGAGAGACATGGCCCGCTTTTGATAACCCAGTTAGCTGCAATGGGGGGGGACAATGACAACCGTGTAGGGACTCGAACCCCCAACCTTAGGATCAGCGATCCTGCACCCGATCCACTAGACCACCACTGCCCCTTGATAAAACTGATGAGTTTCATCTACAATGGACACATTAAGGAAAAAAATAAGGGAATAATAAATACTATCAGACCTATACGTAGAATTTCACAAAATGTCCGCCAGATGTGGGGCTTTGGACAAGAAAGACTACATGAGATTTTGGAGATGATTCAAATCAAATTCATTTGATTCATAAACCAGGAATTGTTTAAAGGATTCTTAAACATTGTGAAATAGGATGAACTTTTTGAAAGTGAGGGGCAGTGGTGGTCTAGTGGTATAAGGCACTGGATCGCTGATCCAAAGGTTGGGGGTTCAAGTCCCACTCTCCACAAGGTTGTCACTGCCCGCCCCCCCCCCCCCCCCAAGTGCAGCTAACTGGGTTATCAAAGGCCGGCCATGTCTCTCACTGTCTATGGTGTGAGGCATGTAAAGGAACCATTGCTGACTTTCGACAAGAGTAGCTGCAAAGCCGTCAGCGTGTTTCCACCCTGCGATGGCCTGGCTAGCTGTCCAGGGTGTACTATGCCCTTGCCCAGAGTTGGCTGGGATGGGCACCAGCCTCCCTGCGACCCTAATTAGGATGAAGTGGTTCGAAATGAACTTTTGAAAGTGTTTTCAGTCCACCAGGGGGCGCAGTGTATTTCCTGGTGCAGTATTTGGGCCAGCTTGGATTGTGTTCTCGGGGCAGTCTTGTTTGTTTAAGTTAAAGTGTTTTATATACCACACCTTGGGCTTTATGTTCTGTCTTGTGGACTATTCAGGAAGATATACCTCACCTGCCATGCAGTAGGATGGATTAGCCAGAAGGTGAATAGTTAGTTGGAAAAGTTGATGTGTTTGAACCAGGAAAAATGAGCAAGTGTAATAATTTGAGTAACTTTGACGGGGGACATGTTGTGATGACTAAAAGACTGGACCTATTTACCTCCAAAACCGTAAATCTTGTAGAGGCATCGCTGGTAAACATTGGTAGGTATATAAATGGTTCAATGAAGGACAAACAGCAAACTGACAAGAGTGTCATGGGTGACCAAGGTTCATTGATGTGCATGGTGAGTGAAAAATTGTACGCCTGGTCTGGTTCTACAGAACAGCTACTGTACCACAAACTGCTGAAACGGTTCCTGCTATGATATTGTAAGAACACACACTGCATTGCAACTCACGGCATTTGGGGCACGAGAGCAATTTTGGAAAATATTGGGTCCTAAATACGAATCAGTACATTTGAGAGGGGGTAGTGGTGGCCTGGTGGTAAAAGTGCTGGATCACTGGTCGGGGTTCAGGCCCCAGTCCCAACGGGTTGTCACTGTCCCCGAGCAGTGCAGCTAACTGGGTTATCAGAGGCCGGCCAGGTTTCTCACTGTCTATGGTGGGAGGTCCATGTAAAGGAACCATTGATGACTTTCGTAAAGAGTAGCTGCTAGCTGTCAGTGTGTTTCCACCCTGCGATGGCCTGGTGAGCTGTCCCGGGTGTACTCTGCCCTCGCCCGGAGTCGGCTGGGTTGGGTGCCAGCTTCCCCGCGATGCTAATTAGGATTAAGCGGTTACAGAAAATGAACAATGAATGAACATATGAGAGGATTCAGAGAATGACCCCAGATGTCTATTGGTACCTGTATTTGTATTTTTACACCAGCTATGTTTTGTCACGATCAGAAAATGTGTGGGTCACTATGTGTTAGTTGTCGATTGATATATTCTTGATAGATTGTTGATGTAAGGTCATCAATAACAATGCATGGTTTAGTCTGGTTAATCATTTGAATTTCTAATTAAGTCAGTCCAAGCCATAAGCAAACTAAGGACCAGCTTAGTGCCCTCTCACCACCAGGGGGCCTCAATAGACTTTTCATTCATTCATTCATTTTATATACAGTACATTCAACGTTCATTTTCTGTAACCGCTTAATCCTAATTACGGTTGCAGGGAGGCTGGCACTCATCCCAGCTAACTCCAGGGGTGAGGGTAGAGAACACCCTGTACAGCTCGCCAGGCCATCGCAGGACAGAAATACACTGAGCTATGCAGCCTATTCTTGTTTTTTTTTTTGTGTGTTTTTTTTTTTTTTTACATTCCTCACACCACAGACAGTAAGAGACATTTCCGGCCTTTGATAACCAAGGTAGCTGCACTGGGGGGACAGTGACAACCCATGGAGAGTGGGGCTTGAACCCACAACCTTAGAATCAGTGATCCACCATCTTTATCACCAGGCCATAACCGCCCCCAAAGATGTAATATACAAAATCAAAACATTGTGATATCAAAGTCTTACTTGTGTCTGATTCCTAATGCCTTTATCTTTGAATGTCAAAGCTCAGCTGTTTTTTAATATTTAACGTGATATTGTTTTTAAGTTTTGTTAAATTGTTCCCAAATTTAAAAGAACCCATTGTGAAAAAGTCTACATCCGTTTCATTTATAGACTTCGAGCTTGATTCTATGTGCAGTTCTCATGTTCTCCTCATGCTTGTGTGGGTTTCCTCTGCTGGCTCTGGTTTCCTCCCACAGTCCAAAGACATACACATTAGGTTAATTGAATATTAAATTTGAATGCCAATAGATGTGAATGTGAATGGTCCTGCTTTGTTCTGGAAAAAAACTGTTCAGATTATGCCCCGCCTTGGGCCGGAGTCAATTTTCATGGGATCCAGCCTCACTGGGACTCGAATAAAGAAAAAGAAAAAAACCTGAAATGTACGGTGGTGTCTTTCATTTTTAGCAAGAAGCAAAATAAAGCAGTGGATCTGCTCCAAAATGTAACTTTTCCTCCTTGGAAATCATATCGTTGGTTGTACACAATCCTGACTACAGGCGGACGGACAGACAGAAACAAACAGCACCGAAATAGCCACTAGAGGTAAGTTTGTGACATTACATTTGATTGTTCTAATTTGCCTGATATCACCAGCCTATGAGTATAATAAGCCAAAATTCAATGCATTTTATAACATGTAGGTTCGGGCAGTGGTGGCCTGGTGGTAAAAGGTGCTGGATCACTGATCCTAAAGTTGGGGGGGAGGGGGGGGGGGGTTTCAAGCTCGACAATCTCCATGGATTGCCATTGTCCCCCTACTGCATCTAACTGGGTTATCAAAGGCCAGTCGTGTCTCTCACTGTGTATGGTGTCATTCTGTAAAAGAACCATTGCTGACTTTCGACAAGAGTAGCTGCATAGACATCAGCGTGTTTCTGCCCTGCGATGGCCTGGCGAGCTGTCCAGGGTGTACTCTGTCCTCGCCCATAGTCGGATGGGATGGGCGCCAGCCTCCTTGTGACCCTAATTCGGATTAAGCGGTTACAGAAAATTAATGAATGAACATGTATGTAGGGCAGACGGCTATTCACATGAAACAATATGAACCTAGTGGTACACTGCCAGAAATAGTGGGAGTCTATTTTTATCTCCCAATGGACACTAATGTACCCACTATGGTTGATTATTGAACGTCAATATCTTAGTATACCATATTGTACTTTATATTTCCAACAATTTCTGATGGAATATGCACTCTTTTGGGTTTACTTGAAGAAGAAAAGTGGTGTAATTAGAATTATGGCCAATGCCTTCTGTTCATTGGCTAAACAGTTTGGGGAACATCGTGGAAGCATGCGAGGCTGGGCACTCAGTGCCGTTCTCATTTAACTGTGACAGGACATCACAGCACTCGCATCAGCATCAATGGCATGTGTAGCCAACGGATCCGTCAATAAGGTGTTGACGTCAGCAAGGTTCTTGTAAAACTTCCTGTAGAAACTTTATACAATACTCTGGCCTTTTGTTGTATTGGGTATAATGGGTGCTTTCTACTCATGACTGACAACATAACTTCAAGAAGTCTCACTGGTCTGAATGAACAAATTGAAGAAATCGAGTTGAGCTTTAATAATTTCAGGGATTTAATACCTCCAAAGGAACCTTTTGTCCCAATTTATAAACCTCAATGCAACTTTCCCTTGGGCCCACACTTTGGTGTATAGTTGTCCAATCTTCGGATGCTGAGACATCTGCTGGTGTCCATTTCCTTATCAGTACTTCATCACTGACAGGACGACTGACTGGGGTTTCTACCAACTTCTCTTCCGGAAGCTTTGCAATGAAGAGACTGCAAGTCAGGCTCACCTTCTTGTTTCTGAATGGAGTCTTGTCTTGAGAAAGACATATCTGTCTTGAACGTAAGTAACGTCTTATTATTCTTATCCGAGGTGTGGTCCTCACTGGGATTAGCAAACATGTCAATCTATAATGTCATCGACCATTTTCTTAGCCGGAGCTTGCGGCACTGAATGAAGAGGAAGCACTTCTGGATTCTTTTCTTCGTTACTGTCATCTTTTACTGATGGTGTTGGTTTGTCGGCTTTGGGCTCAGCGTCAGTCCTCTGGCAACACCTGACAGCCGCCAAATCATCAAACCCTTGGAGTTTTAAGGACTTACCGGTGGCTGAACTCGAATCTAAAGGGAGCACACCTTCTAGTAGTACAGATTGAGCTGCCTTGGTACCTCGCAGGATCTTAATCGGTACGGGTTTGGTTACATCTATAAGTTACACTGTACCCTTGAATACGTAAAAAAAAAGGTAAAGGTAAGTCTGTTGGGTTTTTACAGTCGAGCCTAGTGACTCATCAGGCTGGTTCTTATCCCAGGTTTCCGTAGCGTGAAGCGACCAGGAGTTCAACTCCTCCTGGATGGGACGCTAGTCCATCGCAGGTTACCTTCCCAGTATATTATTACTGGTAGCCATTTATACTGCTGGGTGAACAGAGGCACACTTGTGGTTGAGACCTTGCCCAGGGGTCTTAGCACAGTGGGGGTCTCAGTGGGATTTGAACTCACAACCTCCCGATCATGAGCCCAGCACTCTAACCACTACACCACCGGCGCCACATTTTTGAATACGTAAAGTACGTGTTTATTTCCAATGATGGATTGTTTAACATTATACGAACCTTATTATTAATTCATCCGTTCGTTCATTTTCTGTAACCGCTTAATCCTAATTAGGGTCATTGCAGGGCGGAAACACACTGACAGCTTAGCAGCTACTCTTGTCGAACGTCAGCAATGGTGCTTTTACATGAACCTCACACCATAGACCAAGGGTCACCAAACTGTTTCCCGCGAGGGCCGCATAACTTTTCCCTTCTCTGATGGGCCGGGGCCGGGGCCGGGGCCGGGGCCGGGGGGGGGGCAGTTTGTAACAGAAAAAGTGTGACGATCGCAGGGCTGGTTAAACGTAAACATTTATTGTTTTCCAGTAAGCCACACGTAACCAAATATTAGTCACCCGTTCCGGGACCTTCACAGAAAAAAGTCAGGAAATGAATAATAATAAAAAAACGCTGCTTGCTATCAGTTGAGCAACCCGAAAGCTTCGCGAACAGACGACTGGTTCAGCCGAGCCTGGCGTACAAATGTATTCTCCTGAGCTGACACTCCACTTTTTAGCTTTGAGAGTTTGTCGACTCGCATTTGTCCTTGCAAGCGATCATACTCGTCCTTGTGACGGGATTCAGAGTGTCGGCGCAGATTGTATTCTTTAAATACCGCCACCGCCTCTTGACCAATGATACAAACGTTTTCTTTGCATTGAACAAAAATAAATAAATAACCGTTGGACCATTGCAGGTTAAATACCCTACATTCCGAATCAATGTTTGTCTTCCATAACTTTTTCACCATTATTCCGATCTATTTGACAGGGAAGAGTCTAGGATTTATGTTTGGGGGGGTTGTTCAGATAGGGGCACAGATGGCAGAAGGGTGGAATAAAATGTCATCATCTAGGTGTGTATTAGTCTTGATTAGGTGGCCAGACTTAAAAAAATAATAATCATACAGGCCGGGCCAAATGTTTAGGCGGGCCATATCCAGCCCGCGGGCCATAGTTTGGGGACCACTGCCATAGACAGTGAGAGACATGACCAGCCTTTGATAACCCAGTTAGCTACAGGGGGTGGGGTGGGGGGTGGGGGCAGTGACAACTTGTTGAGAGTGGGGTTTGAACCCCCAACCTTAGGATTAGTTATCCAGCACCTTGACCACCAGGCCACCACTGCCCTGTCATTAATTCCTGAAGGTTTTTTAGAGGAAATAAATGCAGTGGGCTGTTTTTTCTTTTTTTAGAGAGCATAACATTCTGACATCACGCAACCTTGTTCTTTACAAAGTTGACAAATAGGTCCTGACCCAATCTGGTTTCTTTTGAGGTTGCTTTCTTGCACACTGGGTTTTTTATAAGTTGCTGGGCTTTTGATTGGAGTATGGCTTTGGCTTCTCATGGTCATCAATTTTTTTTTTTTTTTTTTTTTTTTTTTTTTTTTTTAACAAAGACCTTCTTTTGCCGGAGGACGTAACCGTCGGCAAGCGCACTGGCATGTCGGAGCGTGTTTGAGGTGGTTCCTAAATTTCTGACATTAAGCTTCTATCACGTCATAGACTTTTTTTACTTTTGATTTTACTATAGTGCATTAATCCCGAAAGGGAAATTATTGCTTCTGCGGTTAACTCATCCAATGTGAGTACACCACACACACACACACACACACACTCACACACAGATGTGTAAACAGTGAGCACACACACATACACACACTTAGTTAGAGCAGTGGGGTGCCACACAGATTGGGGCCGGAGAGCTGTTAGGGGGACAGGTGCCTTGCTCAAGGGCACTTGAGCCATGAAGGTGGAGGAAGGGAGGGTGCAGCTCACTCCCCCACCGCCATACATTTTCCATTCTGGTTCGGGATTCGAACCAGCAACCTTTCAATCCCAAAATCGCTTCCTCTTCTCAGACAGCGTGCTACATTCCAATGACTCGGTGCAAACAAAATGTTTTGATCAAATCAATTGATCACTCTGTCCACTCACAATTCAATCAGCTTTGATGATCTTGGATGATCTTTGATTATCCTTGACGAGCCCCCAATTTAAGTGAAGGACTGGGGTATATTCCGGAAAATCTAGAATAATCCTGGTCAGGCAGAGTTGGTCGGTATAACAATTTATTGAAGTAGAGAAACGAGAGTCAGAGGGAGGAGACATGGGTCAGCGATGGCTGTGTTCTTGAATGTATAGGAGTCCTCCTTTGCAAAGGATTACAACAGAAACATCTCATTTATATCATCATTGTATATACTTCATACCAACTGTCCATCACATGTCACAGTAGATCGCCATCACAACCACTGCGCAACATCCCCGCTGTGTCATAACCACTATATACGGAATGAAGAGGATGTTATCTGTCTCGGCCTTCAGCTTTTTATTTATTGTGCCTTCTATTTATTGTGGAACTGTAATAATTTCTATATAATTATGTATCAACAAATCCAGAGACAGCATTTATTATGTAGTATTTATTATTTTTGTGAAGCAAAATCTCATGTCACAGCACTCTTTTATTTCCCCCCTTTTACCACGCACAGCCTTCTGTTTCTCTCTCCGCCCCACAGAGCATATCTCACTCAGTCCTTGATCACTCGTCAGTGTGGACTTTTGCTCATTGTGAATTCAGCTCACTCGTTCTTTAGGCAGATTCAGTCTATTCTCTACCGAGGCACCATGCTGAGTCCCTTGTACGCATTATTCGCCTTCGCCGTCTCTTTTTTTCTTCTATCCACATGCCGCTGTGATGAGAAATTGTTGGTCTTCCTCATCGATGGTTTCCGTTATGACTACATGGACGAGCTACAGAATCTGCCAGGGTTTAAACAACTCGTGCACGATGGTGTCAAAGTGGATTACATGACTCCTGACTTTCCGAGTCTGTCCTACCCCAATTATTATTCCCTCATGACAGGTGAGAGAAGTCTCTTTAATCCAGAAACGTTCTGTATAGAGCTTGCATTACTCTATAAAAGTAGTTGATATACCTTGTGGCCTTTAGTACTAATGTTGATATATATTTATATACCGCAGATGCTTATTTTATAGCTTTCAACAGTCAGACTCTTCATAAAAACTATTAAGGCATCCCCTCAGAGTTCCAGAAATGACTGCTTTTAAAATAAAGTCTTCCCAGATGAAATGCAGATGTTTTAAAAATTGATTCAGTGTTGGTTACAGTATTTCACCCACACCATCCCACACCCACTCACACCCCATTAGTTTTTTCTTTCGTTTTATTTTTTAAAAGTTGGACAGCATATCCTTGCATATTTGGTCCAAGACTTTGCCACATCACAAAAAAATAGTTGTTTTTGTTTCTTACTGTATCTTTCGGAGTACGTAATCTCCTCAAAGCTAAAACTATGCACTGTTCACTGTTGCAGAAGTTAACTTGCAGAATGGGATGCATTAGTTAATCAATAAAGGTTATTCGTTCATTCATTCATTTTTCTAAAAACAGCTTAATCCTAGTCATGGTCATGGGAAGGTTGGTGTCCACCTCAGCCGACTCTGGGCGAAGGCGGAGTACACCCTGGACAGTTCACCAGGTCATCATACGGCTAACACCCACACAGGCATTCAGACTCAAACTCACACCTAGGGCGATTTGGATCAGCCAGTTAGCCTACTGTGCATGTTTTTGGACTGTGCGAGGAAACCGGAGAACCCAGAGAGAACCCACACAAACATAGGGAGAACATGCAACGACGCCTTCTTGCTATGAGGTGGACATGCTAACCATGCAGGAAAGGTTATCCAATCTGAAATGCATGACTACTACCTTTTATACCCACTACCACAAAGCCGTTACAACATCTGCACTTACAGCATACAGAAACCTCTGTCGTGTGCAAATATGGCTCTCATGTAACTCACAACTCAGAATCATGACTTTGGTAGCCCATGGTTTTGATCATTTCTGACCAGGTGACCTTTTTCTAGTGTTCATCTTGTGCTGTGTATCTGTAATGACAGATTCCTGTTTTATCTGATGGGGATGGAAGTCGATGTTGTTTGAAGCTATTGTAAAACATCCATCTCAGCATTTAAACTGGTTTGCATGTGGAAATGCTTACAGTGGATGGAAACAGTAGGTTTCGTTTTAACTTCCTGCCCATGTCTATTCTGACCCTTGAACCAATACTTTCTCAATCTTTCTGTTATTGTATGTCATTCTGTGTAAAACATAATTATCGCTATTGTTGCCATAGTTCAGCTGAGAAGAACAAAAATCAAAAATGTCCTTCACGTGTCTGAAGCAACCCTTAAATATATGTGTTTACAGTCATACCTCACCTTATGGAATTAATCCGTTCCAGAAGTGGTTTCGTAACCTGATTTTTTCGTAAGTTCAGTTCATTTTCTGTAACCGCTTAATCCGAATTAGGGTCGCGGGGAGGCTGGCGCCCATCCCAGCCAACTTCGGGCGAGGGCAGAGTACACCCTGGACAGCTCGCCAGGCCATCGCAGGGCAGAAACACGCCAACGGCTTTGCAGCCTACTCTTGTCGAAAGTCAGCAATGGTTCTTTTACATGCCTCACACCATAGACAGTGACAGACATGACCGGCCTTTGATAACCCAGTTAGCTGCACTGGGGAGGACAGTGACAACCTTGTGGAGAATGGGACTCGAACCCCCAACCTTTGGATCAGTGATCCAGCGCCCTATACCACTAGACCACCACTGCCCTTTTTTTTGTAAGTTGAGTGGCATTTTACATATAAAAGGCCTGATTCGTTTTCAAGGTCCCCAATACTACCCCCTAAACCCTTGAAAAATGATAAAAGTACACCTTTTAAGGCCTTCTGCTTCAATATCGTACCGATGAATTGGATGGTTTTTGGATCGATTGGATTGAATGAGTTTCGGCCATATTCCTTTGCGATATCACTCAACCGCATGCCACAAGCCCGCTTCTTCTTTTCACTCGCACCGGGAATCACTTTCACCGGGAATCACACGCGTGTGTGTGTGTGTGTGTGTGTGTGTGTGTGTGTGTGTGTGTGTGTGTGTGTGTGTGTGTGTGTGTGTGTTCGCGCCAGCATACACACTGTATATGCGTTACTCTGGCTAAAGGCGTAATTCATTCTTTAATTTGTTGATTTTCTAAGTCACTTAATCCTAATTAGGGTTGTGAGGAGCTTGGTGTCTATCACAACCTGCTCTGGGCAAGCTGGGGCACAACCTGGACAGTTCGCCAGGCCATTGCAGGTCCAATACACACAAACATTCAACCTCAGTCTCACACAAATAGAAGTAATTTGAAAGAGCCAATAAGCGTACTGAGCATGTTTTTGGACTGTGTGTGGAACCCAGAGTGCCAGAGGAAACCTACACCAGCATGAGAAGATGCAAACTCTACACAAAAACTCTTGAGCCCAGGAACTGAACCCAGGACCTGCTTGATTTTCGTATATGTTTGCTAATAGTGTCATTTTTTTTAAGCCATTTTCTAATTATTTGCTGAATTGCTCTTAAGATTGTGGAGCAACTCAGGACAAAGGCAAAAAAAAAAACACCCGGGACAACTTAACAGTCCATCAAAGGGCCAAAATACACATTCACACCCAGAGGCAAAGGGGAAAGTCTATGTTTTTGGAATGTGGGAGGAAACCAACACAAACACAGGGAGAACATTTAAACTGCAAACAGAAATGACCTCAGCCAAATCCGGAACCCAAACCTAGACCCTTCCTGCTATGGAGGGATGTGCTATGCACTCTACCACTGTGCTTCATTCATTCATTCATTCATTAACTCATACCTTCACTCATTTAGTCATTCATTTGAGGAATTTGTTTATTTTGGTCAGGATCATGGTTATTGTATTCCAGATGCAAAACTAGAGAAAAGGTCTGACTGGCCTGGTACTACAGTATCTTCTTTCTTCTTTTTCCCGTTCTCGAGAGTCGCCACAGCGTATCAGCGTCAGTATCTGATTCGCACATTTGATTTGGCATTGGTTTTTACATCAGATGCCCTTCCTGTCACAACCCTTTTAGCAAGGGGCAGAATATACGCTGACGGCTTGGCAGCTACTCTTTACGAAAGTCAGCAATGGTTCTTTTACCTGCCTGTCACCATAGACAGTGAGAGACATGGCCCGCCTTTGATAACCCAGTCAGCTGCAATGGGGGGGGACAGTGACAACCCTGCAGGGACTCGAACCCTCAACCTTAGGATCAGCGATCCTGTGCCCGATCCACTAGACCACCACTGCCCCTTGATAAAACTGATGAGTTTCATCTACAATGGACACATTAAGGAAAAAAAAAGGGGAATAATAAATACTATCAGACCGATACGTAGAATTTCACAAAATGTCCGCCAGATGTGGGGCTTTGGACAAGAAAGACTACATGAGATTTTGGAGATGATTCAAATCAAATTCAAGAACCAGGAATTGTTTAAAGGATTCTTAAACATTGTGAAATAGGATGAACCTTTTGAAAGTGAGGGGCAGTGGTGGTCTAGTGGTATAAGGCACTGGATCGCTGATCCAAAGGTTGGGGGTTCGAGTCCCACTCTCTACAAGGTTGTCACTGTCCCCCCCCCCCCCCCCAGTGCAGCTAACTGGGTTATCAAAGGCCGGCCATGTCTCTCACTGTCTATGGAGTGAGGCATGTAAAGGAACCATTGCTGACTTTCGACAAGAGTAGCTGCAAAGCCGTCAGCGTGTTTCCACCCTGCGATGGCCTGGCGAGCTGTCCAGGGTGTACTCTGCCCTCGCCCGGAGTTGACTGGGTGACAACCTTGTGGGGACTCGAACCCCCAACCTTAGGAACGGCGATCCTGCACCCTATCCACGAGACCACCACTGCCCTGGCCTGGTACTACACTATGTTATCCTGAATATGGACCCTTAGAAACTTAGAAACTACAGAGGCTGAAAGAGCAGGGAAGAACCAGAAGAGTGGATCCTTCCCCAGCACACACACACTCACACACACACAATAAAACATAAAACAAAATAAGATTTGCACACTAATTCATTTCCACGTGAGATTTTTGCTTTATCAATATTTAAACAAATTTCTACTGACAGTGGCATGAGCCACTATCTTCTAATTGGGAAGTACAGAGCGATCAGCACTATCAGAGTATTATGAAACCAAGTCATAATATGATGACAATGTAGATCTCTGTAGTTGCAAATAGATATTGCCATGGTTGAATGGTTCCATTGTCGATTAGAAATTGTCATGACATCAAATCCAGTAATGTGTACTTTTCATATTAATAACACAGCTAAGTGTGCTTTTAAAAAAAACAAACAAACAAAAAAACAAATACTATAGTACTGTAGTTGTTATATGGTTATAGCTGTTCTATTATTCAAAGTTTAAATTTCTTATGTAATACTGTATCATCATTGTAAAATTTTATTCTCATTTACATGCAATCTTCCTCATTGCATTTTGATGAATTATATTTTTATAGCTTTTACAATCGCGAAATATCAGCTTATTCTGCAACTGTACCGTCATAAATCCTGCTATGTGACTGTCTTAAATAAACTTTGATACTGGAGTTATCATACTATTCACTGCTCAAACTGGTCCAACTATAGATACCACCCTGCTAATCTTTAACCAAATATAAAGACATGGAGCCTTTTGTGACAGCTGATGTCTCCAAACTGAGAACCCAGGACACGATTTGTATGAATTTGACATTTGTCTCTGTCTCTGTCTTCCTTTCGGCTTTTTCCCTTTTACGCGGGAGTCGCCACAGCGAATCATCTGATTCGCACGTTTTGATTTGGCAGAGGTTTTTACGTCGGATGCCCTTCCTGTCACAACCCTTTTAGCAAGGGACAGAAACACGCTGACGGCGTTGCAGCTACTCTTTACGAAAGTTAGCAATGGTTCGTTTACATGCCTCTCACCATAGACAGTGAGAGACATGGCCCGCCTTTGATAACCCAGTTAGCCGCACTGGGGGAGGGGGAGGGGGGGTGGCAACCTTGTGGAGAGTGGGACTCGAACCCCCAACCTTTTTGGATCAGCGATCCAGCGCCCTATACCACTAGACTACCACTGCCCCACTTGTCTCTGTGAGTAGCAAAAAGTTGGAATCAGGGGAACAGGCATTTTTAAAATTTTTTTATTATTTTTTTATTTTTAAAATTCATTACTTCTAATATTTCACCAAATACAAGGTCATGAAAGGAGGCAGTTTATGATAAGGTTCACAATTATGCCGCCAAAGTGCAATCAGGGGTTATCAGCAAGGACATCAATTTTAATGAGATTAAAAAAGAAACAGCTGAAGCTGCAATGAACCTGAACAAATGTGGGTGTGTGGATTTGTGTATGTACAGTGTTTATGTAAGAAAGATTATTTCAGAGCACAGTTATATGTTAATGACTTACTGATGATGTAAGCACATCACGTATCATGTACATTTACATCATTCAGCAGACAACAGGGACTGGGGCTTCGAACCATCAACCTTATACCTAAGAACCTAATACAGTACCATCACTGCCCACATGAGTTCAGTTGCCTTGGTCTTGTGTTTGCTGTATTCTTCATGTGTCCTAAGGTAAATGTTTTCTGGCACTTAATGGATCACTGGGTTCAAAGCACACTTGGAAATCTTCGGAAAGATTTTGTGAGCGTTCTGCTTCAGAAAACTTTCTGACTCTGGGTTTTGGTGGAGCAATCCTCGTTTAACCTTAACACACACAGAGTCACAGTCCAGCCAATCACTGCAGCTGTGTTTGAATGATTTGCTGATGGTGGTTGTTTTGCTTAGGCTTTTTCTGTTCCCCCTTCAGCCTGGGTTGGAGTCTGTCCCAGTAATCACACCCAGGCACGAGCAAAGAACATAAACAATGATGTCAAAGCCTGACTGTGAGGAGAGCCTGCTGGTCCCAATACTCCCAAAATAAAATTTTAAAGACCAAATAAAAATTATTTATTATTTCCTACATACTTATTTCATTAATATCTTCTTCTTCTTTTCCTTTCGGCTTTTCCCTTCAGGGGTCGCCACAGCGAATCATCTGCCTCCATCTCACCCTATCCTTTGCATCTTCTTCTCTTACACCAACGACCTTCATGTCCTCCTTTACCACATCCATGAATCGTCTCTTTGGTCTTCCTCTAGGCCTTTTGCCTGGTAGTTCCAGCCTCAGCATCCTATTACCAATATACTCACTATCCCTCCTCTGTACATGTCCAAACCATCTCAATCTAGCCTCTCTGACTTTGTCTCCAAAACGTCTTACATGTGCTGTCCCTCTGACGTACTCATTCCTAATCCTATCCATCCTCGTTACTCCCAAAGAGAACCTCAACATTTTCATCTCTGCTACCTCCAACTCTGCCTCCTGTCTTTTCCCCAGGGCCACTGTTTCTAACCCATACAGCATCGTTGGCCTCAACACCGCTTTTGTACACTTTTCCTTTCATTTTTGCCGATACCCTCCTATCACACATCACAATCGGACACTTTTCTCCAACCATTCCAACCTGCCTGCACACGCTTCTTGACCTCTTTTCCACACTCGCCATTGCTCTGGATTGTTGAGCCTAAGTACTTAAAATCCTCCACCTTTCTTATCTCTGCTCCCTGTAATCTCACCGTTCCTCTTTGGTCCTTGGCATTCATGCACATGTACTCTGTCTTACTGAGGCTAATCTTCATTCCCCTCCTTTCCAGGGCAGACCTCCACCTCTCTAGATTTTCCTGCACTTGTTCTCTGCTCTCACTACAGATTACAATGTCATCTGCAAACATCATATTCCATGGGGAATCTTGTCTAACCTCGTCTGTCAGCCTGTCCATCACCATAGCGAACAAGAAGGGGCTGAGAGCTGACCCTTGATGCAGTCCCACCTCCACCTTGAACTCTTCTGTCACACCGACAGCACACCTCACCACTGTCTTACATCTCTCATACATGTCCTGCACCACTCTAACATACTTCTCTGCCACTCCAGACTTCCTCATGCAATACCACAGTTCTTCTCTCGGCACCCTGTCATATGCTTTCTCCAGATCCACAAAGGCACAATGCAGCTCCGTCTGACCTTCTCTGTACTTCTCCATTAACATCCTCAAGGCAAACACTGCATCTGTGGTGCTCTTTCTGGGCATGAAACCAAACTGTTGTTCACAAATGCTGACTTCTGCCCTTAGTCTAGCTTCCACTATTCTTTCCCATAACTTCATCGTATGGCTCATCAACTTTATCCCTCTGTAGTTGCCACAACTCTGCACGTCTCCCTTGTTCTTAAAAATGGGCACCAGCACACTTCTCCTCCATTCCTCTGGCATCCTCTCACTCTCTAAGACCTTGTTAAATGTTCTTGTCAGAAAATCTACTGCTACCTCTCCTAGACACTTCCATACCTCCACCGGTATGTCATCAGGACCAACTGCCTTTCCATTCTTCATCCTCTTCAATGCCCTCCTCACTTCACCCTTACTAATCTTTGCTACTTCCTGGTCCTCAACAGTCACCTCTTCTACTCTTTTTCTCTCTCATTTTCCTCATTCATCAGCTCTTCAAAGTACTCTTTCCATCTTCCCAGCACACTTCTGTCATCAGTCAATACATTTCCCTCTCTGTCCTTTATCAATCTAACTTGCTGCACGTCCTTCCCATCTCTATTTCTCTGCTGTGCCAACCTGTATAAATCATTTTCTCCCTCCTTACTTTCCAGCCGAGCATACAAGTCATCAAACGCACTCTGTTTGGCCTTTGACACTGCTACCTTTGCCTTACGCTGTGTCTCCCTGTACTCCTGTTTACTCTCTTCGGTTTTGTCAATGTCCCACTTCTTCTTAGCTAATCTCTTCCTTTGTACACACTTCTGCACTTCCTCATTCCACCACCAAGTCTCCTTATCTACTTTCCTTCCAGATGACACACCAAATATTCTCCTACCTGTCTCCCTGATCACATTCGCTGTAGTTGTCCAGTCATCTGGAAGCACTTCCTGACCACCCAAAGCCTGTTTCAACTCCTCCTTGAAGACAACCCGACACTCTTCCTTTTCAACTTCCACCACTTTGTCTTCTGCTCTGCCTTTGCCTTCTTCACCTTCCTCACCATCAGCATCATCCTGCACACCACCATCCTATGCTGTTTGGCAACACTCTCACCCGCTACTACTTTGCAGTCACTGACTTCCTTTAAATTACATCGCCTGCACAAGATGTAGTCTACCTGTGTGCTCCTACCTCCACTTTTATAAGTCACCCTATGCTCCTCTCTCTTCTGGAAGAAAGTATTCACCACAGCCATTACCATCCTTTTTGCACTATCTTCCACCATCTGTCCTTCATGCGTTCCTGTCCTGGATACCAACCCTACCCATCACTTCCTCGTCCCCTCTGTTTCCTGCACCAACATGTCCATTGAAGTCTGCCCCAATGACCACTCTTTCACCTCTGGGGGTACTCTGCATCACTTCATCTAACTCCCTCCAGAATCTCTCCTTCTCTTCTCGCTCACATCCTGTCTGTGGGGCATAAGCACTAACAACATTGACCATCACACCTTTAATTTCTAACATGAGACTCATCACTCTGTCTGACACTCTTTTCACTTCTAGAACATTCCTGGCAAACTCCTCCTTCAAGATGACTCCGACTCCATTTCTCTTCCCATCCACACCGTGATAAAACAGCTTAAACCCTGCTCCTATGCTTCTAGCCTTGCGACCTTTCCACCTGGTCTCCTGAACACACAGTATGTCCACCTTCCTCCTCTGCATCATGTCAGCCAGCTCTCTACCTTTTCCTGTCATAGTTCCAATATTCAAAGTCCCTACTTTCAGTCCTAGACTCATGCCTTTCCTCTTCTCTCTCTGGCAACGGACACGCCTCCCGCCTCTCCTTCTTCGACGTCTTCGACCAACAGTAGTCCAATTTCCATCAGCACCCTGTTGGTTGACGGCACTGATGGCGGTCGTTGTTAACCCGGGCCTCGACCGATCCGGTATGTCATTCTTTCTTGTGATTCGCATAGTTTATTTGGCATTTGTTTTACGCCGGATGCCCTTCCTGACGCAACCCTCTGCATTTATCCGGGCTTGGGACCGGCGTGAGGGAGAGACACTGGTTTGTGCCCCCCCCTCACGGCTGCATTACTTATTTCATTAATATGACAGACACATTTCATTAATGTCGTTTTTTTTTTTTTTTTTTTTTTTTTTTTTTTTTGGGAGGCGGGGGTAATTCCTCCATTTTCCTCCCCGTAATTTAGCCGTATCCAATTCCCACCCATCAAGGAATGAATGGCCTCCCAATCACACGATTGTCACCAACCAGGGCAGGGTGAAAGCATGCATGACATGCAGTGCTGGCCACCCGCCTCTTTTCAAACTGCGTCACACTCAGAGGCAGAGCAGAGCGCTCTGCTAGCCGGCCCCTCTTACAAATGACCTCACAAACACCCATGATTGGTTGGTGATCACTGAGTGACAGGTGTATGCAATCCCTCCTTCCTGTAAGAATTCAACCAGTTAGCTCCCATGGACTCCCAGTCACACATGGATGGCTGGGGCACTCAGGAACCTTTCCTAATATTTTTATTAGCATCATGAGAAGACTGGAGTCCCTACCAGCTGACTCTGGGCATAGGCAAGGTATAACCCAAGGAACTTATAAAAAAAAAAACAAACAAAAAAAAACATCACAGGACCAACTCAGACACACAGAACCAGTTACACACACACACACACACACACACACACGCATGGTGGAATAGCCAGTTAGCCCAATGTACATATTTTTGGACTGGGAGGAAACCAACGTACCCAGATGAAACTCTTGCAATCATGGGGATAACATGGCAACTCCACACAGGAACACCTTTGGTGTACATGGTGCGTACATGTACAGGATTCACAGTAGTATACCACAGTGGGATTCACAGTGGTTAGCACGTCCGCCTCACAGCAATAAGGTCCTGGGTTCGATTCGCAGCTCAGGTGTTTCTATATAGAGTTTGCATGTTCTCCCTATGTTTGTGTGGGTTCTCTCTGGGTACTCTGGTTTCCTCCCACTGTCCAAAATCATGCACAGCGGGTCAACTGGCTGTTCCAAATCACCTGTAGGTGTAAGTGTGAGTATGAATGGTTGTGTGAGCACTTTGCCTTCGCCAAGAGTCAGCTGAGATGGCCACCAAGCCTCCTTGCAACTTTGATTCGAATTAAGCGGTTCAAAAAAAAAAAAAAAGAAAGAATATTTTATACCATGTTTTATGCCATGGCAGTAGCCTAAGTATCAACTCAAAATGCAACTCGTAGGGCTTGCAATAAAGATCTTGCACTAACGTTTATATTCAGCTCATTTTCTTAATCCTAATTTGGGTCGCGGGGAGGCTGGTGCCCATCCCAGCCAACTTCGGGCGAGGGCAGAATACACCCTGGACAGCTCGCCAGGCCATCGCAGGGTGGAAACTCGCTGACGGCTTTGCAGCCTACTCTTGTCGAAAGTCAGCAATGGTTCTTTTACATGCCTCACACCATAGACAGTGAGAGACATGGCCCGCCTTTGATAACCCAGTTAGCTCCACTGGGGGGGACTCGAACCCCCAACCTTTGGATCAGCGATCCAGCACCCTATACCACTAGACCACCACTGCCCCCTATGTTTATATTGAAAGTAGAAATTGCTGTTTTTCTAACTTTGACGACTGAGAATCACACATCAATTTACGGGACCGCATGCAACCAGTGGTGTTTACACCTGTTACATACGGAACCGACCCATTTCTGCTATCAGGGGTGAGGTTCTATGTTACAGTGTTCACTTTGCAATGGTTTCCTCCTGAATTGTACGTACGTATTTCACATGTCGCCCAGCGGTAATAATTTATTCACCAAAAAAACAATGGAATGAATTTTTGGTGACCGTACGTGAATGAATTTGAATATGAATTTTTGGTCCATATGTATTTATTCCAGTTTGTTACTAATAAAAGTGTGGTTATGTGCATGAAGTAGTTCTTTTGCTGTCTTTGTAACAAAAATTCTCACAAATTTAGTTGTCAATAGAGACGGAAATATGCTGGACGACATTGAAATGTGGGGATGACGAATGCCACATTTTATGGTACCAGATTCAGGGAATGACCCGTATACTGAGAGTTTGATTGACATATTGGTTTATTGTTGGATAGCATAATATACCAGTGACTTCGGAAAAATACATCAAACTTAAAATGGAACATTGACGAACAACAACAACAACAACATCACTTGACTGAGTTATACAGTGCCGGGATGTAAAGTGTAAGATAGAACAACATAGTGGCACAGAATTTAACATTGCCACCATAGAGCTGTACAGCTCCACGTTCCCAGAGTAATGTCTCTATGATCTATGCTCGTTTTGCATGTGCTTCTAAAAGGGTTCTCAGATTTCCTCCCAAAATACTCTGGCAGGATAATCATTGTAGAAGTAAGTAGGCATCTGTCTGTGTAGATGTAGCTGTAAATAAATCCCATCCATATATAAAATGGTTGCTGAAAATCAATGAACAAAGGAATGCATAGTTGGAAAATGTAAGAACTTTCGTAGAGTTTAAACATTTATCAGTTTTTACCCCATCAACTTGACTCAACTGTTCTGTCTCTGATATACAGTGCTACTACACTCAACACAAGTCATCTTGGTGTCATTTGTTTTCTGTACTAGGTCGCCATACTGAGGTGCACCAAATGACAGGGAATTATATGTGGGATCAGGAATCATCCAAGGAATTTCTAATCGGAACCAACTCGGATAGTCGCTTACCGATGTGGTGGGACGGCTCCGAACCGATCTGGGTAACGTTGCAAAAGGAAGGCAAGAATGTCTACATGTACCACTGGCCAGGTCAGTGATGGTGCCCATGTATGTGTGTGTGTGTGTGTGTGTGTGTGTGTGTGTGTGTTTGTGCTCTCAAATCTATAGCTGCAAAATCAAACAAAATACAGCAATGATGATTTTGTGTAATTAAAAAGGTATTGATTATTTTCCATTTTAACATAAATGATAATGATAAATGATATTAATACATTTACACTGAAATAACTCTTGGAAAAAAAAAGAAAATATATATATATATATATATACATATATATATATATATATATATATATATATATATATATATATATATATATATATATATATATATACGTATATGAAACTAAATCTCAGTGTAGATTATTGTATTAAAAATTCTGTTTCTATTCATACCTTGTGTTTTGTGTAGGTAAAACTATATTATATCTAGATTATTAAATGTATTTGTCAATGTCGATTGCATTTTTTTCACCCAGCAGCTGCAATTTATTCTTAAATAAAATATACGTCTTTAATGAGCAGGTTGTGAAGTGTCGATTCTTGGTGTAAAGCCTTCATTCTGTGAACCGTATGTAAGCAGCCCTTCCCTGAAGAATCTAAATGATGCCATCGAGAATGGTCTCAATGCTCTAGAGTAAGTATAAAACAGACCTCTCTGACCAAAACTGCAAGCAGCACCTGATCGTTACTTCATGTATAATTTAAGTCAAAAATAAGACCTAGGATGGACTGCTATAGTGGGTGTAGAAAAGCAGCCCCCTTCAAAATATTTACATTTTGTTGTTTTGCATCCTCGAATGATGACACAAATGCTTCCCAGCCGTATTTACTGACGGCAACTTATAACAGCTACTCATTGACTTATTTCCAAACAATTATTTTAATCCCATTAGAGTTGCGGGGAGACTGAAGCCTGTCTCAACCAACATTGGGCAAAGGCGGGATGTACATTGAATACTGAACAGCTCAGCCAGATCATTGCAGGACTAACATACACAACCGTTCACACGTAGGAGTTATTTGGAACAGCTAATTAGCCTAACGCACATGTCTTTGGTCTGTGGGAGGAAACTGGAGTACCTGAAGGAATCCCACACAACTATGGAGACAACATGCAAATTCCACCCAGTAACACCTGGGCCTGCGACTTGAACTCAGGACCTTACAACAACCAATTAAAAATACCATCGTAACAGTCAAGAAGAAAAAATAACTAACAAACAAACAAAAATCACTGAGATAATTTAAGCATAATCCCTTGTCAGTACTTTATGGAACAACCTTTTGCTTTGATCACATCACATCCATGAGTCTGCTAGGATAGCTCTTTACCAATTTTGCACATCGAGACTGTGTAGTATTTTCTTCTGCTTCTTTCGAGAACATTTCAAGTTCAGTCAAATTGGATGGTGATCGCTGGTGGACTGCAGTCTTTAATTTATTCCAAATTTAAAATAGGGATTAACTCTACGCTCTGATAAGGCTGCAGGGTCCAGGGTGTACTCTGCCGTTGTCCAGAGTCAGCTGAGATGGGCGCCAGCCTCCCCGCAGGCCTAATTAGATTAAGTGGTTTCAAAAAGAAATGTTTTTACAGTTCGTTTTCTAGTCACAGTTGTCTGTTTGGGGCAGTGGTGGCCTGGTGGTAAAGTGCTGGATCACTGGTCCGAAGGTTGGGGGTTCAACTCCCACTCTCACCAGGTTGTCACTGTCCTCCCAATGCAGATAAGTGGGTTATCAAAGGGTGGCCGACTTTTGTCAAGAGGCGGCTGCATAGCCGTCAGTATGTTTCTGCCCTGCAAAGGCCTGGTGAGCTGTTCAGGGTGTACTGTTCCCTCGCCCAGAGTCAGTGAGATAAGTGCCAGCATTCCTCGACCCTAATTTGGATTAAGCAGTTCAGAAAATGAATGAGTTGACTGTTTGCTTTCAATCAGTCAGACATCTTCTTCCACATTATCCAGGATTGGGTCGCAGGGGCAGCAACCTAAGCAATGATGCCTAGACATCTCCCATCCCAGCCACTGCCGCTAGTTCTTCCGGGGTGAACACCAAACTATCCAAAGTGCGGCCGAGAGACATTTCTATAAAATTTCTAGAAACTAATTTCTGTTGCTTGTATCAAAATATTGTTCATTTTGTTTCTACCCAAAGCTTGTGACCATAGATGCGGTTGGAACGTAGATTGACTGATAAATTGAGAGTTTTGCCTTCTGGCTCAGCTCGCTCTTCATCACGCCACCCAGTCCAAGCTCTGCCCAATCTCCCACCCCATCCTTCCCTCACTCATGAACAAGACCCCAAGACACTTAAATTCCTCCACTTGAGGTCGCTTCACAATGAGCCGTGAATTTCTCCAATGAGTGCTGGAGTTCCCGGCTTGATGTTGGCAAAAGGACACCATCATCTGCAAAAAACAGACCAGATCCTATGGGCACCAAACCAGAATTTCTTAGTGCCTCAGCTGCACTTAGAAATTCTGTCCATAAAAATTAGAAACAATGGGCAGCAGTGGTGGCCCGGTGGTAAGATGCTGGATGGCAGATCCTAAGATTGTGGATTCAAGCCCCACTGTCCACGGTTGACGGTTGTCACTGCTGTCTCCCCAGTGCAGCTAACTGGGTTATCAAAGGCTGGCCATGTCTTTTACTGTCTATTGTGTGAGGCATGTAAAAGAACCATTGCTGACTTTTGACAAGAATAGGTTACATAGCTGTCAACATGTTTCTGCCCAGCATTACCCTATCTCTAAGGGAGAGCCCTGCAACCCTGTGAAGGAAGCTCATTTCAGTCACTTGTATCCGCTATCTTGTTCTTTCGGTCACTACAATAGGTGAGGATTGGAATGTAGATCAATCTGTAAATTAAGAGCTTTGCATTATGGCTCAGCTCCTTTGTCACGACGGACTGGTACAAGCTCCACTTTACAGCAGAGGCTACAGCGATCCACCTGTCAATCTCCTGCTCCAGCCTTCCCTCACTCGTGTACAAGATCCCAAGATACTTGAACTCCTCAATTGGGGCAGAATCTCATTCCAGACCTGGAGGGGGCATTTCACCCTTTTCCATCTGAGAACCATGGCCTCAGACTTAGAGGTGCTGATTCACCCCAGCCACTTTGCACTCCGCTGCGAATCGCTCCAATGAAAGCTAGAGGTCCTGGATTGATGAAGTCAAAAGGACAACATCATCTACAAAAAGTAGAGATGAGATCCTATAGCCAACAAACCAGAACCCCTCAATGGTGTGGCTGCACCTAGAAATTCTAATGCTCCAAGAGAAACCATAATCCTGGCACACACCCCACAAAATAGTCTGAGGGACACAATCAAAATCCTTCTCTAAATCCACAAAACACATGTGAACAAATTGAGCAAACACCCATGCTCCAGGATTTTCTTCTTCTTTGGAGAATGTTTCAAGTTCAGTCAAATTGGATGGTGATGACTGGTGGACTGGTGGTCTTTAATTTGTTCCACATTTAAAATCGGGATGAACTCTAGGCTCTGATAAGGCTACAGGGTTCAGGGTGTACTCTGCCATCATCCAGAGTCAGCTGAGATTGGTGCCAGTCTCCCAGCAAGCCAGCACAATGCCTTTCCCAGCCAAAGCTGACTGGGGCAGTGGTGGCCTGGTGGTAAGGTGCTGGATCATTGCTCCCAAGGTTGGGGGTTCAAGTCCTACTCTCAACAGGTTTTACTGTCCCCCACAGTACATCTAACTGGGTATTTCAAAAGCCGGCCATGTCTCACACTGTCTGTGGTGAGAGGTGTATACAAGAACCATTGCTGACTTTCGTCATGAGTAGGTTGCATAGCTGTCAGTGTGTTTCTGCCCTGCAATGGCCTGGCGAGCTGTCCAGGGTGTACTCTTCCTTCTGCCAGAGTCAGCTGAGATGGGTGCCAGCTTCCCCGCGACACGAATTATGATTAAGCGGGTCCGTGAATGAACGAATGAATGAATGAAACTACATAACATTAATCATTAAGTTTTCAGGAAACACTCATAAATACTAATTCTGAGGTTCAAACAATTTATTCTGTTTATTCATGTGAATTCTGTTATTTTTCATATGAGGAATGATAAGGCCAATATGGTAGCGGTGTACTATGAGAACATTGATGTTGAAGGTCATCACTTTGGTCCTCGGTCAAAGCAGGTTCGGGCTGCGGTCCGCTCACTAGATTCAGCCCTCCAGAGTTTAAACAGCAAGATCAAGGTCAGTGTCAGACATGTAAAGCAAGGAAAGAAATTATTTTTCAGTGAAATAGAAAGAATTTTGCACAGCTTATTCTAGAGCAACTATTTATATAGACTACATGTAAGATTGTGACTGTATATTTCAGGAGAAAGATTTGGATGATGATTTGAATGTCATCCTTTTCTCTGACCATGGAATGACTGACATTACGTGGATGGATAAGGTTATTGAACTAGAAGCATACATAGATATGTCCAATATACTAAAGATGATGGACAGAGGCCCAGTTGTCAGTCTGTGGCCCAAACCAGCAATGCTTGATAAGGTAAGCTTATTGTAACAGTCATATGACAACTCAAGCAAATAGATATTTACAATATAACAGTTATATAGAATGTACCCTCTCTTTCGGGAAGAGACAGACTTTGTACAGTGCTTGTTATCAATTATACCAGGGGTGTCAAACTCATGCCACAAAGGGCCATGTGGCTGCAGGTTTTTGCTTCAACCAAGCAGCTGACTTGGCTCATTTCATCAATTGAGCTGAGTGTTCAGGCAGTTGATTGGTCAACCTCTGTACAGAGCACACAGATTGACCAATCGGCTGCCTGAAGACCAAGATCAGTTGATTAAATGAGTCAAGTCAGGTGTGCTGCTGCTTGGTTGAAGCAAAAACCTGCAGCCACATGGCCCTTTGTGGCACGAGTTTGACACCCCTGAATTATACCGAGTAGCCAGAGCAAATGAATGTAAAAATTAACTAATGAACGTATGAAATGAACCTATAAAATGAACTGATAAACCTACAAAACATAAAAACTTCAATTATTTACAATGCCTAAAAGACCAATTCGCACCCTTTACGTGCTTGCAATGTTTTGTAATGTTATGTAATATTAAAATTGAGAACGTTAAAATTACTGTATTGCCATTTGATTAAGGATTTATTCTATAGCTCTGGAACTATGCTTCGAGTCACTGGTCTATTGGAATGTGAACTTGTACCATAGATTCAGGTGTCTTGCGGACTGCAGTTTTGAATTTAGAACTGGCCAGTCAGTCCAGAATATGATGTCACGCACCCTCACAATGCGCCAACCCTCTCTCATGTCCTCTAATACCAATCAGGCAGAGCATGCTTATGTGTTTTGGAGGACTGACTTTTGGAGGAGACCTGAAGGGATGGTGTGGGGCTGGTGGTGTAGTGGTTAGAGTGCTGGCCTCATGATCGGGAGGTTGTGAGTTCAAATCCCACTGCCCCCCCCCCCCCCCCCCCCCCGGGCAAGGTCTCAATCACAAGTGTGCCTCTGTTCACCCAGCAGTATAAATGGATACCAGTAAAAAAAATATACTGGGAAGGTAACCTGTGATGGACTAGAGTTGGACTCCTGGTCGCTTCACGCTACAGAAACCAGGGATGAGCACCAGCCTGATGAGCCACTAGGCTCGGGTGTAAAAACCCAACAGACTTACCTTACCGTAGGGGATGTTTTTTTTTTTTGGTTGGATACACTCCTAGTTCACTCTTGTTGGTTTCAATCAGGTTGCCTACCATAGCTCTAAGCTTAAGTACATTCAGGTTCCAGCTTAGTAGTACTACAGAATGTTGAAAAGGTCAGGGAGGTTGGATATTTATGCAAGGTGCCTTATATGATTTAAGTGTATTTTTGTTGAAATGATCTGAGCAAACTGTATGCACTGTGATGAAGATTACTGCTGTTACGTGAACAGAATGTATCTACAGTATAAAAATACTGTACCGTTGTATTCATCCCCTCAGATACATACAGCACTGCAGGCAGTACAAAACATGAAGGTTTATCGGAAAAATGAGATTCTGGATCGCTATCAATATAAACATGGAAAATTTGTCTCGCCATTAACACTTGTTGCTGACCCTGGATGGTTCATCACTGAGGTGAGTTATCATAAAATACATTTTTGGAAAAATGGTTTCAGTCAAAATATTTTTTCCTCCCATTATCACTAATTTGATTTTAGTTTTAACAAATGTAATTTTAAAAAATAATTAAATGTTTTTTAACCTTTTCAATTTTTAATACATTTTTTCCCTATTTTTTAGCTAATAACATGTAATACATAATAACATGCAAATTTTAAAACTTAGTCTGATTTCTAAATAAGACCATCAATACTTTTCCCCTCATTTTTCTCAGGTTTCCAAGTTTTGAAAGCTTTATTTACTAAATTCCCAAAACATATGTAATTCCCTCTGTTTCCTTGTTCCTTCTTTAAATCAGTCATCCATTTCATAACATTACTATTTATCATCATCATCAAATCGTCGTTTGTTTAGTTGAAATTTATATATCCTTGTTAAAAAATGTAAATTTGTAACACAGAATGAAGGTTTTAGTATCCTCAATTATATATGTGTGTGTGTGTGTGTGTGTGTGTGTGTGTGTGTGTGTGTGTGTGTGTGTGTATATATATATATATATATATATATATATATACACACGCACACACACACACACAGTGCTGTGCTGTAGTGGTGGGTACACGCCGGTACATGCCGTGTACCCACTTGTTTTAGTGGCTGAGTTGCGTGTACTGACTTAATTTGGATTACTTTATAATTTCTGCGACTGTGTAAATAAAAAGCGGCGATGAAGTGCTAAATAGTTTCAAGGCCAAAGCCGCACCCTCCTCCTGCTCCATGCACCTCAGTTGCTTCGCTGCCACCATGTACTCACTTATTATCTATCTATCTATATATATGTGTGTGTGTGTGTGTGTGTGTGTGTGTGTGTGTGTGTGTGTGTGTGTGTGTGTGTGTGAGAATATACATACAGGGATTCCTCACTTTCCGCTGCTAATTGAGACCGAGATCCCCCCGCGATAACAGAAATCCGCGAAGTAGGATCAACTCCCCTGACTGACATATACGTACATGTATATGTGTATATACAGTAATATAAATAAATACATATTCAATGCTATAAATGCTTATAATAACAATTAAACATTAAAAAATAATGCATAAGATGGAAATAAAATCTAAATACACACATATACAGATGCGCGTGCACGCACTCAGACACGCACCTCACAAAAATGTAAGTAGTTTTGATGGGAGGTTTTGGGTTGTTTTTTGTTTGTTTAGGGGTTTTTTTTTGTTTTTTGTTTGCATAATTGGCCTTGATTTTGTGGCATTTTCCTTAACGTTCCCCCCTTTTCTTCCTTAATTTCCTCATTTTTTTTTATGTCAATGAATATTTAAAAAAAAAAATCCGCGATGCACTGAAACCGCATAAATTGAAGCGCAAAGTAGCGAAGGATCCCTGTATATGTGTGTGTGTGTGTGTGTGTGTGTGTGTGTTGTTTTAATTATGAGAAAAACAACATTTTTAGTCACTTTATTTTAAAGGTACATTTTCTGTAAGCTACTGGAGCTACTCTTTTTGTAAAGCTACATAAAAAAATGTTTTTCCCATTAAAATAATTGGGCGTATCTGTTTTTCTGTTTCCACAAACCAACTCTTCATATATATATATATATATATATATATATATATATATATATATATATACATAAATGCAGAAACTTCTGTTCACTGCACTGACTTTTACTCACCAATGATGCTACTTTGCAGAACAAAACGAAGCTGCCTTACTGGAAGAATGATACAGGAGAGCCTCGGGCCTGGCAGCATGGTTGGCATGGCTATGACAATGAGTTCCTGGACATGAGGGGCTTTTTTCTAGCTCAGGGACCAGGTAGAGACCATTATATCTGTGTGTTATAGTAGCGATGGGTGATGCAGCAGAAATATAACATGCCAATACATGCCCAATACAGTACTAACAATCATCCATAATACAGACACACAGTATTATTTAAAATCTGATTGGTAAGATCTACTGAATACACTTTTAAGCTGTGGAATTCTTTACTGAAATGCTACAGACACTTTCACTCATCTCTTTTGCTCGACATAATAGTAACCATTTCCAAAGGATTTGTATGGCAGGATACTATGTAATTCTAATACTAGATGTTATTTGTAATTAGAGTATTTAAAAAAATTATATTCATTAATTTAGTACTACTTTTATAAGAATAATCTTCATATTTATAGTGTCAGCACTTTGTGACAAGTTAGAGATGAAGATGTCCATTTAACTTTTATGACATGGGGACAAATCTACAGAAGAAGACTTTGAGCTTGTTATTTATCAGTAACAGATTTTTATCATGTTACCTTTGAGATTGAGAGGATAAGCAAAGAGTCTGGTAATAAAAAAACTGATATCTGCTATAATGCAATTGATAATGCTATCATTTAAAAAAAAACACACTTTACATTATATAAGTGATTTGACAGTCATTTTGATGTATATATGCCAAAGTTTATAGACGCGTGACTGTTTTGTCCTTATGTACTTTTCCCGCATCCTTATTAGATTATTAGTTATTATTAGTATTCGATTATAATGACCTTCGCTTTCATGGAAGGCTTTAAAAAAAACTTTTTTTTTTTTTTTTTTTTTGAGTATAGCTCTGGGGATTTGTGGATTTGGCCACAAAAGCCTTCGTGAGGTCAGGCACTAATGTTGAGTACAGAGCAATGGAGCAAAGTCAGCGTTTCAGTTCATCCCAATGTGATCAGTGGGGTTAAAGTCAATGTTCTGTATTAGCCTCTCAAGTTCTACCACGCCAACCCCAACAAACCATGTACTCATGGACCTTTCTTTGTGTATAGGGACACTGTCTTGCTGGTTCTGAATATGTTTGGGCCTCTTCACTCCAATAAAGGGGAATTATAATGCTATTAAAATATACAACAGTATACTAATACCTTTACAATAGTGTGTTTTAAATGTTGTGGCATAATAGTTGGGAGAAAACCTATGTTGGTGTGATTGTCAAGTACTATATCTACAAACCTTTGAATGAATAATGTGATTAGAAGTAATGAAACCTTTAAGAGGAATAATGTGATTAGCCCATGAACAAAAAAGATTTGTTTTAACGCAAGTTCCAGTCATGAGTTGTTTGTGCTGCAGTAAATTCAATACCCGACAATGATGATATGATTCAATTGATGATATGCTCGAGCTTTCATGTGACAGAGAAGCCCTGCTAGATTTATATGTGGCTTCCATGGTATATAAACTATATAAATATGAATTATGATTGTGTTATTGTAGGTTACTACCATCCTTACTCTGTGCTCACTGTGTGCTCAATCTAAACAGCACTGCACATGTGCTTGTATATTGATGCCTTGTCTCATTTCCTCATGCCAGCCTTCAAGAAGAACTTCCCAGCAGGCCCGATCAGATCAGTGGATGTGTACAATATAATGTGCAACACACTTGCAATCACACCTCTTCCCAACAATGGTTCCTGGTCTCGAGTGGCGTTCATGATGACATCATCTGCTCATGCTGTACAGCCTTTACTGCTTTGCAGCTGGGTACTCACAACCCTGGTGATTCTACTGTCTGCCTGGATTTAGGAACAACACAACTAACTTCCTTCTGAAGAACTCCACAAGGGACCTATGATTTGCATGAAGAAATAAATTAAATAAATATATAAATTAATATGTGTACATACAGGGATCCCTCACTACTTTGCGCTTCAATTCATGCGTCTTCAGTTTTTTAAATATTCATCGAATTAAAAAATAAGGAAATTAAGGAAGAATAGGGGGAAAAGTTAAGGAAAATGCCGCAAAAAACAAGGCCAATTATGCAAAAAAAAAAAAAAATCCCTAAACAAACACAAAACAAAAAAACAACCCAAAACCTCCCATCAAAACTACTTACATTGTTGTTAGGTGCGTATCTGAGTGTGTGCACGCGCATCTGTCTATCTGTCTTCCTTTCGGCCTTTTCCCTTTTACTCGGGAGTCGCCAGAGTGAATCATCTGATTCGCACATTTGATTTGGCAGAGGTTTTTTTTTTTTACGTCGGATGCCCTTCCTGTCACAACCCTTTTTAGCAAGGGACAGAAACACGCTGACGACTTTGCAGCTACTCTTTACGAAAGTCAGCAATGGTTCTTTTACATGCCTCACACCATAGACAGTGACAGACATGGCCTACCTTTGATAACCCAGTTAGCTGCACTGGGGGGGGGGACAGTGACAATCTTGTGGAGAGTGGGACTCGAACCCCCAACCTTTTGGATCAGTGATCCAGCGCCCTATACCACTAGACCACCACTGCCCCAAGTATGCACGCGCCTCTGTATGTGTGTGTATTTATATTTTATTTCCATCTTATGCATTATTTTTTAATGTTTAATTGTTATTATAAGCATTTATAGCGTTGAATATGTATTTATTGATATTCATATACACATATACATGTACGTATACATCAGTCGGGGGGGGGGGGGGGGTTGTTTTTTTGGTGGTCGCAGGGGGATCTCGGTCCCAATTAACCGGGAAAAGTAAGGGATCCCTGTATCTATTCTTTCTATCTGTGCCCACTGGATATGGGAATCAGACATTCTGATTGGCTACTCTACTCTTAGGATATCACACCATATACCATGAGAAAGAAAAAAAGGTTACAAAACTAATTATTAACACTAACCAGGCAACTCTTCTGATCATTCCAGACTTACTCCACGAAAAGCAACAAAAATTGAAAGGAAAGTATTTAATGTGAAGCACATATATACTTTTTATTTTAAAGAATTCATAGTTTTCTTCACCAAACTTTATTAGCCTGCTGTGAGAAATAGGCCTTTATACCTTGGCATCACCTGCTGGTGACTGGAGGACAGGCTACTTACTGTCAGCAATGTGTGACAAGCTTAATTGTGGCAATCATGTGGGACTTAAATCATCTCTTGAAGTAATTCGTATATTTATACAGAATTAGACATACTTGAATACAATTTTTATACAATCCTATGGGTTTGCATAGAATATATCCACAAGCTCTTGTCATACAGGCTCGGCCAGCATATACAGACTCGAGTTTGTGGAATAACTTAACTATATGTAAATATTTATTTATACAATCCGTCAGAAAATTTAGGATACAATAATTAAAACTCAATTAAAATCTGATGGGGATTAAATAACTGGACATCCCCTGATCTGTAAATTTCTGCATACGACTGAATTTAAAGAAATGTATTGTTTTAATTTTCCAGCATGGGACGATCTGTTTTCTCATTATTAGTATTTCTGAAAAAGACTGGTTGTGTCAGGTTTATTAGCCATGCAGTATTTAAATTTCAATATTTTTTGTTCTCTTTTATCAGGAATACTGTGTTGCATATCATGTTGATTTGAATTGTTCCCAAAATTACAAATAAATTTCCTTTTACAATTTGGATATTGGAGTAATTGGCTTGAAAAGAATTTCATAAATGTTTCAGGTGGTCCCAATGGTCATGTTTTACCTCTTAAGATCAAGTATTTGTTTCTGAACAAAGGTTTATCAAGTCATCAGAAATGATGGAGGTTATAAAATTGTTGAATTTACTTCAACTCAAACCATTCTGAGAGGTACCATGTGTAACATTTTGGTGGATCTAATAAGATCTGATAATATATATATATATATATATATATATATATATATATATATATATATATATATATATATTTTTTTTTTTTTTTTTTTTTTTTTTTTTCTCGGCCGTTCCCTTTAGGGGTCACCACAGCAAATCATCTGCCTCCATCTCACCCTGTCTTCTGCATCTTCTTCTCTTACACCAACTACCTTCATGTCCTCCTTCACCACATCCATAAACCTTCTCTTTGGTCTTCCTCTAGGCCTTCTGCCTGGTAGTTCCAGCAGCATCCTACTATCAATATATTCACTATCCCTCCTGTGTACATGTCCAAACCATCTCAACCTTGCCTCTCTGACTTTGCCTCCAAAACATCTTACATGTGCTGTACTCTGATGTACTCATTTCTGATCCTAGCCATCCTCATTGCTCCCAAATATATTATTATTAAATATTATATGTACAGTGCTATCTTCTTCTTCTTTTACTTTCGGCTGCTCCCTTCAGGGGTCGCCACAGCAAATCATCCGCCTCCACCTCACCCTGTCCTCCGCATCTTCTTTTCTGACTCCAACGACCTTCATGTCTTCCTTCACCACATCCATCCAACATTCAAAGTCCCCACTCTCAGTCCTAGACTCACGCCTTTCCTCTTCTCTCTCTGCCTACGGACACGCCTCCCACCTCTCCTTCTTCGACGTCTTCGACCAACAGTAGTCCAATTTCCATCAGCACCCTGTTGATTGACAGCACTGATGGCAGTCGTTGTTAACCTGGGCCTCGACCGATCCGGTATGGGGGTAATACTTCTGATTTGCATCATAAATGTTTGGCATTGGTTTTACGTCGGATGCCCTTCCTGACACAACCCTCTGCATTTCTCTGGGCTTGGGACCGGCATGAGGGGGGGAGACACTGGTTAGTGCCCCCCCACCTCATGGCTGCATTATATACAGTGGTATCTCACCTTAGGAAATGAATCCGTTCCAGAAGTGGTTTTGTAATCTGATTTTTTCGTAAGTTGAGTAGCATTTTACATGTAAAAGGCCTGATTCGTTCGAAGGCCCCCAATACTGTATATATATATATATATATATATATATATATATATATATATATATATATATATAAAACTAGAATAGCTGTGGTCTGCGGTCACCATATAGGCCTCTGCTTCTTATTATATGTGGGATAACAAGTTACTGTTAATCTGGACAGCAATTTGATTACAGATAGGGAATGTACTTATTGGTCCACCTGATAAAAGTTGACAGAAGGTAAGAATTATTCATACCAATAGCAGTATCTGTTAAAATTCATACATAATAGGTAGGAAAACAAATTTTGGTGTATATTTTTTATGCACCAGTTAAACCAGCAGATGTCGCAAGAACACAGATTTTATTTTACTACAGGTACAAAAGACCACAAGTTTGAAAAATGTGGTTGGTTGCAATTGTACGTTTTTCAAATTACAATATACATCTAAGTGTAAGAAATTCTTTCCTATTTAATCGTCACTACATTATAAATATTTATTTTTTTATTATTTTACAATAAGAAAATATGTGGTGAATAATAATGGGCATGCACACACAAACTACAACCCCATTTCCAAAACGTAGGAATGCTGTGTAAAATGAAAATAAAACAAAATGCATTGATTTGCAAATGTCATAAACCCTTATGTTAATCATAATAGGGCACGAAAACATACCAAATGTTGAAAATGACACATTTTACAATTTCTTGAAAAACAGCTCATTTTGGATTTCATGGTAACAATATTTCTAAATAAAAATTGAGACGGAACAACAAAAGGCTAGAAAAGTAAGTGGTACTAAGCAAAACAAGTATTTTGGTAAACATATCACTCACATAATTTACTTTTTACTTCCTGTTTTTTGATATACTGTATTACCCTGCATTTCGCTCATCCAAACTGAGCAGTCTCTCTCTCTCTCATTCTCTCTCTCTCTCTCTCTCTCTCACACACATACACACAGAGCAGTTGGGTTTTAGGTGATTTGCTCAATGGTGCTTCAGCTATGAAAGTGGAGGAAAGGGAGGTACTGCTCTCGAACCAGAAGCCGAACCAGCAACCTTTAAATCCGAAACCCACTTCTATAGCCATTAGGCCCTGACTCCCCTGACCAGTCATGATCAACTATGCAAATCAGCCACGTAATCAGTGTTAGTCACTGATTATTATCTGGAGGGAAGGTTGGAGCCTGTCTCAGCTGACTCTGGGTGAAGGAGAGGTACAATCTGAACAGTAGTCCATCACAGAGACAACACACACACATTCAGATTCACTATGTGAAAGTGCAATCATTCATTCATTCATTTTCTGAACCACTTAATTAGGGTCGCGGGGATGCTGGCGCCCATCTCAACCGACTCTGGGTGAGGGCAGAGTACACCCTGGACAGCTGGCCAGGCCAGCACAGGGCAGAAACACACTGATGCAGCTACTCTTATTGAAAGTCAGCAACGGTTATTTTACATCTTTTCTTTTCGGCTTTCCCCTTTTTTGCATGGGTCGCCACAGTGAATCATCTGATTCACATGTTTGGTTTGGCATAGGTTTTTACATCAGATGTCCTTTCTGACAACACTTAGCCAGTGGCAGAAACACGCTGATGGCTCTGCAGCTACTCTTTACGAAAGTCAGCAATGGTTCTTTTACATTAACCTCACACCATAAACAGTGAGAGACATAGCCGGCCTTTGATCCGATTAGCTGCACTGTGTCTGTGTGTGTGTGTGTGTGTGTGTGTGTGTGACAACCTTGTGGATAGTGGGACTTGAACCCCAACTTTAGGATCAGTGATCCAGCCACCAGGCCACCACTGCCCTCAGCAATGTTTTTTTTCCCATGAACCTCTCAATTACAGTCGTCCAATCAGCATTCTGTAATTTATTTGAGGAGTACTGTAAGTGACCATTCAGAATCGACTATGCAAATGAGCTATATAATGACCAGTATTATTCACTTCTAATATAAGTAGCTTTTAATGTTATGACTGATTTGTGTAAGGTTGGAAATTCTTATGAAATATCCTGACAATATTCTTAAGAATGATAATTTTGACCTGGAAAAGAAACCATATACACTTGGATATTAATTTGAACAGAGAGCCGTCCTGGTTTCACTTCCACTATTTTCTAGTAAACCAAAGTCAACAGATGATTCAACTTTTTTAACTTTCTTTCTTCTTTTTTTTTTGTTTTTTTTTTTTTTGTCCAGTGCATGACCCACTTTAGTTTCATGTTTGTTATTCAGTGCAGGCTTTTGTTCTGCATGTTTATTTAAACAACACTTTAAATACAGTCCATGCTGATTTGTCGATAAGGGTCACGTGTCACAGAGACGCGTTTCTCCCTGAGGTGGAGGGGGTGGGGCTTTCGTGACTAAAACCAACGTAACCTAAACAAACATTGGAACTGTAATATTATTTTTGGACTTGGCTTTGGCCGCTGTGGATTTACACAGGACTTTTTATATCTAGAATGCAAGAATTTCATTGTTGTTGTTTTTTCTTTTTGAAACTTGAGCACTCACGCGCTCGTATGGTACGTCAAAATATAGCCATTAGCTTCGGAAACACCGGCGTCCTAATTAGCTGAACTCAGTTGATAATTGTTTGATATTGTGTATTTATTCGAGTTTTTTTTCTGTGAAAACAGTAGGGTTAATTAGGTTCTTGGACTAATTCAGAAAAAAAAGTTGATAATTTTTCCTCCCACATATGCTCACACGGTCGATAGACTCTTCATGACTCTGAATAGCGCTATATTTGATAAATAACGGCTTTTTATACCACATTAACTAGCCTGCTAGCGCGTGAGGTAACCCATCTATCAATTTTACCGCTGAGCCCACAGACATGCTACTAGCTAGCAGGGCTGTACCTTTCCGACGTCAGTAACAAGTCTGACTTGTCCGTAGCTCTTCTCTGCTCCACCGCAAAAGGTACAAGGTGGCTAATGAATGAAAACTGGGCGAACTCGAGAGGCATCAAGTCTGTCCTGTTCGCGCCTGTGAGGCCATGTCATTTCCAGCAGCATGCATGTTAATGGCAGCAGCAGGAGTGGCGATGCCCCCATGCCCGGCTCCTCATGCCGCCTCCTGCCCGCGATCACCCTGGGCATCGCCGCGGCCGCTGTGCTCTTTCAGTCCGGCTACGGAGGACTCACTGTAACCTCGTTTTTCCTCAAGCTCTTCATTTACGTCTCTTTCGCACTGTTCTGCTTTCTGCTGGGCAGTTTGGGTTCGATTATCAAGAAGACTTCACCCAAGATCATCCCAGTTGATCCGTCCAGGAGTCAGTCATCCCGACTGCTCAATTTGTTCAACAGATTAATGGTGAGTAGCGACATTAACGTCCACTATCAGTTCTTTTTATTTATTTATTTTTAGTTGTTTTAGAAATCCATCCATCTTCAGTACCTTAGCGTCATGATACTTGAGCTGAATGTGAGGCTGGATGAAGTCGTGGCTAGGATGACTGTCCATCTCAGAACACCATGTCAGTATACATTTACAGTTACTATTAGGGGTATTTATTGTACCAAGGCCACATTATTATTAGATTAGAGATTTTGTTTTTTTGGAGTATAGTTAAGGTACCTTCTGGCAGGTTTTAGAGGAGAAAACTAGGCAATAACAGAGGAAACCTGTTCCTCAAAAACAGAGGAAACCTGTGGAGACAGCATGGAAAATTATCACAGATAGTAACATGAGCTCAGGATCAAGCCTGGAATGCAGAAGGTGTCATGCCAGACATCATTATTTGTATATAGCTTATTGGCCCCTTTGCCTTTCCCCCTATACTTACTGGTCTCTTTATTAGTCAAAAACTATTATGTAGGTGCACTTTAGATATACATTTATGAGCTGTAACAGATATCTTGCAATGCACATTTCTGAAGCCAGAACTAGTTCATTCATTTTTTGCACCACTTAATCCTAATTAGGGTCACGGGGAGGCTGGCGCCCATGTCAGCCGACTCTGGGGGAGGGTGGAGTACACCCTGGACAGCTCTCCAGGCCATCACAGGGAAGAAACATGCTCAAGGCTATGCAGCTCCTCTTGATGAAAGTCAGCAATGGTTCTTTTGCATTGACCTCTCACCACAGACAGTGAGAGACATGGCTGGCCTTTGATGAACCAGTTAGCTGCATGGGGGTGGGGTGGGGGGGGGGCAATGACAATTGTTGACAGTGGGGCTTGAACCCCTGACCTTGGGATCAGTTAATCCAACACTTTACCACCAGGCTACCAATGCCCTTAAGCCAGAACCATGGCAGTGGTTTTAGTATATCAGGAACACTAGTGTTATTGTGATCATTGCTGAACTGAGTTCACCATCTTAAAGAATCCTTCTAACTACAGCGTCGTGTTTAGAACTAGACCACTGATGTTAGTAAGAATGTAGTCTGTTGGGATTTTTACACCCGAGCCATGGCTCATCAGGCCAGTGCTTATCCCCGGTTTCCATAGCGTGAAGCTACCAGGAGTTCAATTCCTCCTGGATGGGACACTAGTCCATCACAGGTTACCTTCCCAGTATATTTTTACTGGTACCCATTTATACTGTCGGGTGAACAGAGGCACACTTGTGATTAAGACCTTGCCCAGGGGTCTTAGCACAGTGGGGCTTTAACTGGGATTCGAACTCACAACCTCCTAATCATGAGCCCAGCACCTTAACCACTACATCACCGGCCCCACAATAAGAACATGTGCTCCATTAATGAGTATGTTACACTTGTGCAGTTCTCATTATGACAGGACGTAAATGGCAATTTTCCGTGGATCTGCAGAATTCCGTGGTTTTTATCTCAAATTAGTAATTTCTGTGAATCGTCTAAATCCGAGGAGAAATTTTTTTTTTTTTTTGGGGGGGGGGTTATAGGGGCACTTCTGGCAAGTTCACCTGCTTGTGCTTGAGACAAAGCGCGGCTTATCCGGACTGAAGGCTGAGTACTAAACAAGTATTCAATGGCGTACTGGCTCACTTGAAAGATCGGAAGTCCAGATAAGCCGTGCTTTGTCTCAAGCACAAGCAAGTGAACTTGCTTCTAGTACATACTTTCTGTGGAGCGCCTCACATATTGTAAGCCGCTCGTTGATTGGCGGTTTTAAGCTTAATGTGAAGTGACTCAGCTCAGCCTAATGTAAAGTGACTCGGCTCAATGCAAATTTGCAGCGTGTTGTGTTTAAAATGGTGCGAACTTTCACGAAAGAAAAGGAATCCTGCTTGTCAGAAATAGATAAGGATTTTAAGAATAAGTTTAAGTGGGAATGGCTAGAAAAGATTGTGATATTTGAGGTGAAAATCGGCAAACAGACTCAGAACGTATCGGAACCTTTGGCGAGTTTCATAAAGAAATCTGATGTCGCTGGCAAGGTCTTGTATGTTTATTGCAACGACCTGATCAATTATGGATCTCGCGGATGTATTGCACTTCTGGCCGACAGACAAGCGCACTCGGAGGTAATTGCTAAATATTTATTTTGTTTAGATTACGTGAAATCCCATTGAAATGTAACTTAATAAAAGTAATCTGTACTGGTAAAATCATTGTGTGATAAACTTACTCGCATTGTTGATAATAGTTTAATATGTATGGGAATTTTATTTTCATTTTCTTAATTTTTTTTTTTTTTTTTAATTTGCAGCCAAATGTAAGTAATTCATGTTCAATTTGAAAATACTCAATACGTTGGTGATGGTTGTCATATAAATTAATACACTGTCGTTGTTATTTACCTGAGTAGTATCTCAACATTAATTAGGAACTAGCAAGCTGAGACAATTAGTTGAAAATGTTTCATAAATTTATAAGGTGGATTACAGGAAATATTTGTGTATTTTTTTTCATCTTTCATTTATACAACATAAAACATAGAGCCATGGTTGACCTATTTCTCAATTCTGTGTATATATTATATGACTGTACTCCATTCCAAAGCTTACACCTTTTACACTTTAGTACTTACAGATTTCATATTAAATGCAAGAAAATATAGCTGTGGTTGAGAAATTACCTAAATTTCACCTTACTTGCAGTAAACACCCCTTGTGTAAGTTAAGTCTGACGGATATAATGGTTTGTGTATACAAACTTTTTTTTTTTTGAAAACAAATTGCTTCATAAAACCATGCCCTATAAAATCATAAATCTAAGCTGCAAATGTTTGTTTGTTCAGTTCGATATTCGCGGGGGATCGGTTCCGGCCCCTCCCTTGAATGAAGATAATCCGCGAGTTCTGTACCCAGAAGTAAAACCCCATGTATCATATTACATCCACGAATGAGCAACCGGAAGTAAAATACTGTGTATCTGTTACATGTGCTAAAATATGCTTCTTAAACGCATTCTATCGACAGTCTTACTCGTACAGTATTAATGTAGTAAAATGTAGTAATGATAAAGGAAAAACTTTTCAATTTTTACTGTTATATTTATTGTCTTCCTTTATTGATGATAAAATATAAACATTATATAGCATATACTGTTGTAAAGCACTAGTATTAAAGTCTTTTTCAGTTATTATTCCCGTACAGACCCAAGTTAATGTTTAGAATGTTTATGCGTGAGATTATATGTTCTGTAGCACTTTATTATGCTTCATGTCCTTTTACATTGAACTTGAAGTGACGTCTCCAAGATAGCGCTGCCTAGAGGGCGATGTCGGGGAGTTCTCGGAGTCAAATTGTTTCTTTGTTCGTTTTAAGTTGTTTTTTTTGTTCATGTTTTGCACTATGCTCGTCTATGACCGGTTGACCCTACTAGAGCTATGAGATCGGCGTCTTCGGGCTTGTAGAACTCGACACGCTAAACTTCTACCCTGAATTAATATGCTATGGTAGCTCAATGCTAGCCACACCCCTGCTAACAATAAGCCCAGGTGGCGTTCTCAGTCATGTTGTTTCTTTTGATTTATTTTATTTGTTGTTTTGTTTGTTCATGTTTTGCACTATGCTCGTCTATGACTGGTTGACCTTACTACCGCTATGAGATCGGAGTCTTTGACTCCGAGAACTCCGCGACGTCGCCCTCTAGGCAGTGTCATCTTGGAGACTCAATGCAATTGAATTGAATTGAATCGGAGTTCAATTCAAAAGGACATGAAACGTAATAAAGTTTATCCTTTTGGTATCGTTGGTTAAACATGCTACAGAACATAAAATCTCCACACAAACATTCTAAACATTAACTTAGATACTGTACTGGAATAATAATTGAAAAAGACTTTCATACAACAGTTAAGAGGAAACGGTCGTTTCTTCAGGAGAAAGTCTTATTTCTTTAGAAGAGACAGCCTGCGTTTTCTATTGCTTAGCTAGCGAAGACGCACAGTGTTTGTGTCATCATAGAGCTTAACTGGTACTTAAAACACATTAAAAAAGAGGCTCGTTGACAACATTGGAGTTATATCATCTCGACCAATCAGCAGGAAGGAGGACAGCCATTGGCTGAATGTGAGTGACGTATCAGTTGCTTGGCAGTCCGCGAATACTCAAACCGTGAGTGCAAAACCGCGAATAGTCAAGGGCCTACTGTATCTTCAAAGGTTTTCTGATCTGTAAGCTTTCCATTAGAAGTCAGAGGTAAGCCTCCCACACGAGTTTAACAGATGTCCTAATGTGCATATGGGGTAATTTCAAATAAATTTCTCTAGCAGTTAGGCCTTAATGTGACTATAGTTTAAAGATTTTTCAAATACAGTATCTATTCACATACTGTGTACCCTATCACTGTTTGTGTTTCCAGCTGTTATTCTTGGTGTATGTAGGTGTCAAAATACAGATGTTGAAACGGGCTACTTTTTCACCTTCTGGCTCACCTATAAATAAAATGAATCTACAAATCTAACTGATACTACCCATGCTGTCTATTCAATAACCAGCATTTAATGTGTGTGCATATAAATTAAATACACACATTGCTGTGAAAGTGTTTTCCCCTTTCTGTTTAAGTTTTTGCACGTTAGTTACACGTAATTGTTTCAGATCATCAAACAAGTTTAAGTATAAGACAAATATAACACCAGTAAACACAAAATGCAGTTTATAAATTAAGGTTTTAATTAATAAGGGAGAAAAAAAATCCAAGCCTACACGGCACCCCCCAAAAAACCCTCCTCATCCCTCATAACTGTTATCACATTTGAGTTCAATTTTACTAGCCACATCCAGAAGTGATTACTGCTACACCTACCGTATTTGACGTAATAAACGCCCTGCTTCAATAAGCGCTCCCCAATGTTTTTGGTCTTGCATTTAATAACCACCCATGTGTACTGGTAAAAAAATTGTAGATCAAACTTACCAATTTTATTCGCTCAGTCTCTGTAACCAAAAAATGAGGTGTTCACTGCCTATAAAAGTGAGTTTACATGGTATTTCAAGACCCCCTGCAACTTGGGAATGTCTATACTGTTCATCAGTAACAACACATTTGATTGTTCCGCCGTGCTTTAAAAAAACAGGAAAATATTTTGCTGTGTTCTCTTGGTAAATATCCAACAACCGATGAACCATTAGAAACTGCTACAGCAAAACTACGGGATGCTCTGTATGAATGCCACGATGAGCCAGATATGGACCTATCAGAAAGTACAAAGAAAGTATTTTTCACCCGATTCTCCTGCTCACTAACTTCATAAATTTAAGGACGTTCCTGGACATGTGCTTTAGTTTATGCTCGTGTTGATTGGTTCAGCGTGGCATGTGCTAAAGTTGACATTTGTGTTGATTGGCTTGATTTTACTTCCAAAAAATGTTTCAGGGAACAGCCGAAAGGATAAGAAGAATACCAGGACAGAAAAGTAAGGGGTCTCTAAAAAAAATAAAAAAATACAGTCGGCCCCCAACTTACGAAGACCCCTGTGTACGAAATCCTCGGGTTACGAAAAACATTTTCCCACGGTCCCCGAAATACCCCCTCTTACGAAAAGAAATTCAAACGCGCCAATCAAAATTTCACACGATGCGCCAGTTACTCTCTCATTGGCTGATTGGCTCTCAACATCCCGCTCCGCTGGCCTCCCAGATAGAGACAGAAGGAAGCTTCACTCCTTAGTTTTTAGTTTAGTTTTTTAAGTTGTTTTAATTCAGTAAATGTTTAATAAATGTGGGTGCATTTGAGCTTATCTGGAATTCTGATCCCTCAAGGAATCAAATTAAAGTCGAGTTTGTCAAGCAGGGAATGCGCTTTGAATTCACGTCTTTTGGGTGTGGCCCGCAGCGCGCGCGTGAGAGAGACAGAGAGAGAGAGACAGAAGGAATAACGCTTTAGTTTTTAGTTTAGTTTTTTTAAAGTTGTTTTAATTCAGTAAATGGTCAAGCAGGGAATGCGCTTTGAATAAACGTCTTGTGGGCGTGGCCCGCAGTGCGTGCACGAAAGAGAGAGAGAGAAGGAATAACGCTTTAGTTTTTAGTTTTTTAAAATTGTTTAATTCAGTAAATGTTTAATAAATGTGGGCGCATTTGGGCTTATCTGAAATTCCGATCCCTCAAGGAATCAAATTAAAGTTGAGTTTGTCAAGCAGGGAATGCACTTTGAATTCCACGTCTTGTGGGCGTGACCTGCAGTGCGTGCGAGAGAGAGAGGTGTGTGTGTGTGTGTGTGTGTGTGTTAATAAAAAAATTAATAATGGTTTAATCAATAAATGTTATTAAAAATGTTTAAATGGTTTAATCAATAACTTTCTTTTACTTTTAACACATTTCATACAAAATTGGTATACTTTTATCATTTTTAAAGGGTTTATGGGGTTTATCCAGTCCAAAGACTGAAGCCTTAGAACGAATTAGGCGTTTAACATGTAAGATGAAACCCCTACTTGCGAAATCCCCGCTATACGAAAAGGGCTCTGGAACGGATTAATTTCGTAAGTTGGGGGCCGACTGTATTTATATTTTATTTACATCTTGTGCATTTTTTTGGAATATTTAATTGTTATAAGCATTTATAGCATTGAATATGCAATTTTTGACATTATATACACATATACATGTACGTATATGTCAGTCGGGGGGGGTGGGGGTGTTTCGATCCTAAATCCCAGCAAAGTGGAGCGTTATTTCTTTTGTGTAAGTAAGTAAATTTTATTCAAGAGATGCATACAAAGAACAAGTATAAATCCTAATGAATATTAATATAAAAATAAGTATACACTCTTAGGATTCTGCTAAAAAATAATACATTTCTGTAATTTGTGCATTCGGGTTTTCATTCATATTACTGTACAACTCTCTTTGCTTAACTAAGTATGCATGGTAGATTGTGCCTCATCTCTGTGTATGAGACTTAACCCATGCTAGTAGGCTTACACTTCTGACCAACCATATTTGCTTAGGGTTACAAAAGTCTGCAAAACAGTGTAAACACAAAGATCACAGAGACGACTTCTTAACACAAGGGTAACACGCTGTATAACTGATATATACAGTATATACACTCAGTCTGTAGTTTGTAAACAATGAATGCAGCGTCATTACGTCAGCGTACTACGTAGGTACGTCTAAACTCAAAATTTGACTTTTTTTTTTTTTTAAAGCCCTGTAAAATCGAAAAAACCTAAGTCGGGGAGTGTCTGTATTTTGTGTTTTTATAATAAGGAGAAAACTACTCATTAGAAAGAATTATACTGAAAGCAAAGCACAAACTGGAAGAAGGTGTGTTTTGTTCTCTAGTTCGGTTGGATATAAACAACAAGTCGAGCCCATGCTGAGTGAAATCTGAACTGTTAGCAGGTGCTTCTTTTCTACTGGTACATAATGTGCAGCGGCTTAATGTACTAATTTTTTCAAGAACATTTCAGACCGCCCATTGTTCATTCTGTTTGAAACGTTCAATTTCATCACACAAATCTGATTTCTGAAGGTGTCTCTGTGGCGCCGGTCGAAGAAGACTGAATTGCAGAGAGCTATTGTGTCAGCAATTGGTGTGGTAAACTTTTTCTGGGGCCTCCAGTAAGGGAACATGCTATTGTGACCAGGGGCAACTCCTGGTCACCTGACTGAATTGAAGTCCACCTATAGGCTGTATATTACAACAGTACAGTAGGCCCTTGACTATTGGCGGTTTTGTACACGCGGTCTGCCCAGGAATCGGCACGTGATTCAAATTCAGCCAAATACAAATACAAATAGTCTTCATTGAGAGTCAAATGAGCAGGCAAGTCTTCACTCCCCATGTTCAACAATGACCCTTGAGCACTCATGACATTTGTCAGTTCACTTGTTGTTTTTCCTTAGCACATCTTTGGTAGTTATTTCCCACTGGATACCTGGAACACCCTTCCTAACATTTTGAAAATGAATAGGCCGAGCCAGTGAGCCACTGCAATGTGGCCTTTTTCAAATTCACTCAGCTCAAATTTACTGCTTCCAAATCATCAACTTTTACGACTGACTGCTCAATTTCTGCATTACATCTTCCACTCCTTCATAGGTGCCACTTTAACAAGACAATTATTTACCAAAGGGAAATGGATGTTGAATAGTCCCCGAGATTGGAACGTTAACTATTCAAATCAGCGATGCTCACTGAACCTGATGCACATAATTGTTTTAGTGCATACTACATTTGAGCTAAAAACCACAACAAAACAGGATTTTTATTTTTTATTTATTAAATTAGGTAACTGTGTCTCTTTAAAAGCCTTTTTGGGTTCAGGTATACTATATGAAGGGCAAAGTGGTTCCTTACAATCGATGGAATTTGAAAACATTTTTACATCCACTGTGTAAACTGATCAGCCATAATAAAATGTTTATTATTTACAGACAGTACGTTATATTTTTGCAACACTGTGGTAAAAATACTCAAATGTAAGTATTAACAGAAGACAAGAGTCTTTATGATATGAAAAAAAAATTGGATCACTTTATAAGCAACATCAATAATATTTGGACCATTCAATAATTTTTAATTTAATGTTTTGTTTTGATCGTGCTGGCCAGCTATGCAAATTATGATCCATAGTTCAGATGAGTGAAGCTGTTCCCAGAACACATCTTAAATCTGGAGATTTATGAAACTGTAACAAGCCATATCTAATCCAATTTGGAGTTTGCTAATGTAGAGACATGTTGGCGACTCAGCAAACATTGAAACAGACTTTTTGAACTGGTTGAACCTTGAGGCCTTGACACAAAGCACTGTGTTTGGTGGAAACCAGAAACTTATTGCATTGTCAGAATAATCCACCATCATCAAAGAGAAGAATATTGATGAAGCCATTAGAGGATTATCCTAACCTCAGAAAGCATCCTCACTTTTTCCTCAGTTCTACTACAACAGGAAGTTTATTTTATTAAATATATGCTGCAGTATGGAATTCAATAATTTCACTTTCAGATTGTAACAGTAAAATGTGGAAAAGTTCAAGAGGGGTGAATACTGTTCCATTGTAATGATTTGTTATTAATACATGTATTTAACCTACTGTTTTAATGATCATTTAACATTAGACTGCAGTAACATAGTGCTGGGGCAGTGGTTGCCCGGTGGTAAGGTGCTGGATTACTTATTCCAGGGATGGGGGTTCAAGCCCCCCCCCCCCGAACAGTGGGTTGTCACTGTGCCCCCAGTGCAGCTAACTGGGTTATAAAAGGCCAGCCATGCCTCTCACTGGCTATGGTGAGAGGCATGTAAAAGAACCATTGCTGACTTTCGTCAAGAGTAGCCTACATAGCTGTCAGCATGTTTCTGCCTTAGAATGGTCTGGCCAAGCTGTTCAGGGTGTACTCTGCACTTGCAGAGAGTTGACTGAGATGGGCGCCAGCATACCTGCAACCCTAATTAGGATTAAGTGGTTCAGGAAATAGATGGCCTGATGGATAAGATACAGCTTTATTAATCTCACAATGGAGAAATTCATGGATGGGTGTTTTAATATAAGTGTCGATAGATGGTAATAACGCACAAATAGTGCGTAGAGCTGGGGGGGCGGAGGACAATCTGAACTCTGTCCCTTTTTGGCTTTTTATCCGAGCGGGACATTGTGACAAAGAGACAGAGGGGCATCGATTCCAACTGCTGAAGTGGCCTTTCCAGTAGAATACATCAAGAACAATAAAAATTAAAGAATGTTATCCAGCATGTTATGTTATGTATGTAAAAGGTTGTGCGTGGATCAAAAGAAAACCTTGGAACCTCTATAACCGGCAACCTGACAATGGCTATAAACAGACATTTACTGTGAAGTAATGAAGAAAATGACAGTCATTCTGCACGTATTGTTTTTATTCATATCTCTGAGGCCTCTCTGCAGAGTAGGCTGTTGTTGCAAGGGGGTGTTTTCTGCTGTATACAAAAGACATCACAAATAATTCCTGAACAAGTCTATTTTCAAAGTAACAAAGGAATGTTTGGTATTATTTACTGTTTATTCAGGCATTTTGTTCATTAAGGTTAATTTACAGTAGGGTGTCTGTGTGTCAACATGAAAACTATCTTTGTGCAAGTCGCGCACACACACAGACACAAACTGGGTGAGTAAACCTAAATGTTATTGAGTGGTCTATTGTTGCAGGAAGGAACAGAATATCTGCTTGTTTTATTTTATTTTTTTTAAATGCAGTTTGTTTTGCAGTAATTGTAATTCAAGTTTAATGCTTTCAGTAAACTCACTCCATTGAATATTGTCTTTCTTTTGGTCCGTGTTTAAGTCATGTCTCTTTGTGTTCTACAGGGAAGGTTTTCAGTACCACTGCTAGACTCGGCACAGACCAGACGAGTAGTGGTGTCACACAATGTGGATAAAGCTCTGAAAGAGGGTGAGTAAAGGAATCATAATGATGCGAATGCAACCAACTCAAACAATGCTTCTCATTCCTGGCACGGAACTGGCACTGTCAGGAAAATTCCATCAGCAAATCTCATGTTAAACATTTGATTACAATAAACAGATTTGATTATGGTGAACAAATATCCCTGAAGCGGAGGGTATATGAGTCATAGCATACGTGCAGAGAGAAAATATTTTCATTCTTTCTGATGGGTTGGAAGGAGTAGAAATACAGCAAAGCAAATTCATATACAGCTTGAAAGCCTTGAAAATTGGAGTGAACACATTTCATGTCAAACTCTTTGAACCTGATACGGTGGATGAGGGTGAGCGGAGTTGTTTTGTCAATCCACATTGGAGGAGGATAGAATCATCTGTCGGCGTGATGCTGACCTCAGTGTTTATAATCAGCTGCATGTCTCATTCTTCACTGTGCTCGAAGTAAAGCAATCATGATTAGGCTATGTGCTAGCTTAGTATTCATGTTAGTCATTTAATAAAAGCCATTACTCTTTGGTTTGAGCAAAGTGACATAAATTATATTGTAAATGTGATCAGAATTATTGACTCAGATATTGAAGCCCAAGTGATGGAGATGGTGGAAAATCAATTCAGTTGTATACTGAAATTCATCAGTGCAATAGTTCATGTTACAATAATGTTTCATTTGTTTGCATTTAAACTATAATATGACCACCCAGCATTTTTTTTAAATCATGCGAGTGTAGGCAGTATATGTACATCTGTATACAGGTGGATAGGCTTGCATGTCTTAATGATCCTAGGAGTTATGTTGTCAGGATCATGATGCCCCTGGTAGGGTCACCCAAGTCAAACCTGGTGAAGGTCCAGACGAAGTGTGGTTTAAGAGATCCCTATGGAAAACATAAAAGGACACAGTTTCCCTTGCCTGGACGCAGGTCATTGCCCCCCCACCCCCCACCCTTGGAGTCAGGCCTGGGGGAGTGGCTCAAAGACGAGCGCCTGGTGGTTGGGCATCTGCACATGTAGCCTGGCCAGGCCCAGCCCAAAAAGGAGACCTGGGTCTGCCCTCTCATGGACCCATCACCTGTGGGAAGGGCTATCGGGGTCGTGTGCATTGCGAGTAGGGTGACAGCCGAAGGCATGTGTTCTGTTGGATCGATTCTCGGCGACTGACTCATGGGACATGGAATATCACCTCTCTGGCGGGAAAGGAGCCTGAGCTGGTGCGAGAGGTTGAGAGCTACCAACTATATATAGTCAGACTCACGTCGACGCATGGTTTGAGCTCTGGAACCACCCATCATGAGTTTGCAACTCCCCCGTCGTCGCAGTGCCCACATGTTAGTGTTCTCTCTGCACCTGCTGGTGAGCTGGCTCTGATGGTGGGGGAGGCCGAACTCTAGATCTGGCAGGCCCAAGTGAGTAGTTAGGGTCTCCTGGGCACGTTTGGCAGAGTCTCTTGTCAGAGGGGCCTTTAACTCCTGCATCCAGCAGTGTTGCAACCGCATCCCAAAAAAGTCAGGGGACATGAAATCTGAATGAGCCATGTTTCGTGTCTCCATTATTAAGGCGACAGCCCATAGCAGTGGCTGGAAGGTCATCGGTGTCTGTCGTTGTGGTAGTGCCCGAGGTGGTGCACACCTGCCTTAAAAGCGGGCGTCCAGCTGAAAAAGGATACTTATCTTGTCTTATTGGTCTCTTGAGGCAACAGACAGGTGTCAGCAGGCCAAATCTGCTGAAACCCGGTTTTCCAACGCAAAATCTCGGTTGTTGGAGGAGTTTGGTGAGGGCCTGGAAACCTTTGGCTTCAAAGGTTCCTGGCCACCATCGGACACTTCAGGAAGGAGAAGCAGTTCTCCACAAATACTGCTTACAGTGGAAGTGATGAGCTGCTCACTTGATTGGGAATGTTGTCTTGGAGGTTAAAGGAATACTCTGGGAACCTCCTCAATCCCACCAACATGCCCTCTTTAGAGGAGGAAGACCCTGGGGGTTTCGGTGAGGCTCCACCCATCACTGGGGCTGAGGTCGCTGAGGTAGTCAAAAAGATCCTCGGTGGTCAGGCTCTGGGGGTGGATGAGATCTGCTCTGAATATCTTGGATTCTGGATGTTGTAGGACTGTCTTGGTTGACACGTCCGTGCATTGTGTCGTCATTTGGGACTGTACCTCTGGATTGGCAAACCAGGGTGCTTGTCCCCCCCCCCCCTATTAAAAAGGGGGACCTGAGGGTGTGTTCTAATTATCATGGGATCACGCTTCTCAGCCTACCTGGGAAAGGTTGTAATGGGGTATTGGTATTGGAGAGGAGGATTCGAACAATAGTTGAATCTAGGATTTGGGGGGAACATTTTTTTTTTTTTTTTTTTTTTTTTGTCGTGGTGTGGCACTCTCGACCAGCTTTATACATTCTTCGGGATCCTGGACTGGGCATGGGAATTTGCCCAATCAGTTTACAAGTGTTTTGTGGATTTAGAGAAGACTTTTGACTGTGTCCCTCATCTTGTGGGTTGTGCTTCGGGAGTACGGTGTATCAGACCCATTGCTATGTTCCTTTTGGTCTCTATCACAAGAGCTTGGTATGCATTGGTAACAACAGGTTGAATTCATTTCCAGTAAGAGTTTGAGTAGGGCAAGGATGCCTTTTGCCACTCATTCTTTTCATAATTTTTATGTACAGACTTTCTAGGTACAGCCATGGCATTCAGAGGTTCTGTTTTGGTGGCCATAGGAGCTCGTCTCTGCTTTTTTTTTGTTTGTTTTGCAGATGATGTTGTCCTTTTGGCTTCATCAATCCAATACCTCCAGCTCACATTGGAGTGATTCGCAGCCGGGATGAGAATCAGCACCTCCAAGTCTGAGGCCATGCTTCTCAGTTGGAAAAGGGAGGAATGCACCCTTCAGATCTGGATTGTTGTCCTTCCCCAAGTGGAGGAGTTCATGATTGAGAGAAGGATGGAGCAGAAGAATGACAGGTGGATTGCTGTAGCCTCTGCTGTGAAGCAGAGCTTGTATCGGTCCCTCGTGGTGAAGAGAGAGCTGAGCCGCAAAGCTTTCAATTTACCAGTCGATGTACATTCTAACCCTCACCTATGGTCACAAGCTTTGGGTAGTGACCGAAAGAATGAGATCGTGTCTTAAATGAGCTTCCTTTGCAGGATGTGGGGCTCTCTCTTCGAGGTATGGTGAGAAGTTCAGACATTCGGGAGGATCTCAGAATAGAACGGCTGCTCCACCACTTTGAGAGGAACCAGTTCAAGTGTCTCAGGCATCTGGTGCCTTGTGTGGTGTTTCAGGAATGTCCAAGTGGAGAGACCCCGGAGTTGACTTAGAACACGCTGGATGGATCATATGTCTCGGATGATCTGGGAACGCCTCATTGTGTGTGTGTGTGTGTGTCCCTTCAGAAGAGCTGGAGGAAGTGGCTGGAGTGAGGGACGTCTGGACCTCATTGCTTCGGATACTGCCCCAGCAGACTGACCCCAGATTAAGCTGAAGATAATGATGAGGAATGGAGGAGACGTGTGCTGGTGCCCATTTTTAAGAACAAGGGAGACGTGCAGAGTTGTTGTTAGAGTGGTGCAGGACATGTATGAGAGATGTAAGACAGTGGTGAGGTGTGCTGTCGGCGTGACTGACGAATTCAAGGTGGAGGTGGGACTGCATCAAGAATCAGCTCTGAGGCCCTTCTTGTTTGCTATGGTGATGGACAGGCTGACAGACGAGGTTAGGCAAGAATCTCTATGGACTATGATGTTTGCAAGGAGAGGAATGAAGGTTTGCCTCAGAAAATCAGAATACATGTGTGTAAATGAGAAGGACCCAGGAGGAACAGTGATGTTACAGGGAGCAGAGATAATGAAGGTGGAGGATTTTAAGTACTTAGGCTCAACAATCCAGAGCAATGGAGAGTGTGGAAAACAGGTGAAGAAGCGTGTGCAGGCAGGCTGGAATGGTTGGAAAAAAGTGTCCGTGTGATGTGCGATAGGAGAGTATCAGCAAGAATGAAAGGAAAAGTGTACAAGACGGTGGTGAGGCCAACGATGTTGTATGGCTTAGAAACAGTGGTGATGAGGAAAAGGCAGGAGGCAGAGCTGGAGGTAACAGAGATGAAAATGTTGCGGTTCTCTCTGGGATTAACGAGGTGGGATAGGCTCAGAAATGAGTACATCAGAGGGACAGCCCATGTAAGATGTTTTGGAGACAAAGTCAGAGAGGCTAGATTGAGATGGTTTGGACATGTACAGAGGAGGGATAGTGAGTATATTGGCAGTAGGATGCTGAGGCTGGAACTACCAGGCAGAAGGCCTAGAGGAAGACCAAAGAAGAGATTTATGGATGTGGTGTAGGAAGACATGAAGGTCGTTTGAGTAAGAGAAGAAGATGCAGAAGACAGGGTGAGATGGAGGCGGATCATTTGCTGTGGCGACCCCTGAAGGGAACAGCCGAAAGGTAAAGAAGAAGAAGAATGATGAGGATGATTATGATGATTATTCTGTATATGACTCAGTGTTAATGAGTAAAGACCGCTCCATGTGATCTTGTCACTTTTGTCCTTTTCCTCAGGACTTTGTGTCTCATTTCTCCATTCATGTATTTTATGAATCGCCAAATAAAATGCTGAGAGCAGGTCCACATCTTTGAAGATCTCATTTTTATTTGTGACATCTTTCCAGTCAGTTTTACCGTGTTCAACATCTTGTGTGAAATAAGAGACTGAGGAACAAAGCACAGGGTAATGCTTTTGGGAAATTTGAGTGGGTTGAAAACACACAGCTTATTGTAGGTATGAGTCATTTTATGTACTACCTCATCTCGTTCTGGAGCAATACTGTATATGAAAAATCAAGTGTGCCTTCACGAATGTTTTCGAACCCTACCCTACCCCCTTTTCTAATACTGCAAAAATGCAGTTGCCATACATACCAGTGGTTGTCTGAGCCTCTCAGACAGTTCACTTCACATATGAATAGTAACCTCTCTTACTTTTGTTTTTATGAAGAGATTGATTTTGCTTTAGAGATTTGTGTGTTCTGCCAGTCAACCTCAGTTGCTATGAGAAGCACAAAACATGTGTATTCATTCGGCTTAATCAGTGAGAAGATGGTGTAAACAGTAAATGGAATTTGCTTTTTTATATCTTTGTGCACACTGTGCCAACATCTCGAATATGTGTAACAGTTTGACTGTGTAATACAATTGGTGATTTATCAGCAGCTTCAGAATAATTGCATTAATCTGCAGTCATGTGAAAACACAACAGACACAGGTGATATACTCTAAAAAATAAAATATATAATTAGTTGTAATTTACAAATTTTGAAGACAGTCAAAAGGAAAATGTTTTCGTAGCCCTATATTTATTATAACTTCAAGTAGCTTAAAATTCTAGTAGTGTGTTTCAGATTATTTGAACAGCTAATTTAAATCTCACCAAAATCTAGCCTTCAGAATAAAATGTTGAGGCCTATGAATTTGGCAAGAGATTTAAAAAGGTTTCTAAATTATTTGAGGTAAATAGTTCCACTGTAAATAAAATCTTGTGGTCTCATCTCATCTTCTTCCACTAAGTCCAGGGTCAGGTCGCGGGGGCAGCAACCTGAGCAAAGAGGTCAAGACGTCCCTATCCCCAGCCACTTCCTCCAACTCTTCCGGAGGACAATGAGGCGGTCCCAGACAAGCTGAGAGACATAGTCCCTCCAGCGTGTTGTAGGCCGACCCCGGGGTCTGTTCCTGGTTGGACATGCCCGAAACACCACCCCAGGGAGACGTCCGGGAGGCAGTCTGACCAGATGCCAGAGCCACCTCAACTGTTCCCTCTCAATGCGGAGGAGCAGCGGATCTACTCCGAGCTCTCCCTGGATGGTAGAGCTTCTCACCTTATCTCTAAGGGAGAACCCCGTCACCCAGCGAAGGAAGCTCATTTCAGCCACTTGTATCCGCGATCTTGTTCTTTCGGTCACTACTCAAAGCTTATGACCATAGGTGAGGTTTGGAACGTAGATCGACTGGTAAATTGAGAGCTTCGACTTGCAGCTAAACTGCTTCTTCACCACGACGGACTGGTACAGGCTCCGTTTAACAGAAGGGGCTGTAGCGATCCGTCTATCGATCTCCCGCGCCATCCTTCACTCACTCGTGAACAAGACCCAAAGATACTTAAACTCCTTCACTTGGGGCAGGACCTCATTCCCGACCCAGAGGGTGCATTCCACCCTTGTCCGACTGAGAACCATGGCCTTGGACTTAGAGGTACTGATTTTCATCCCGGCTGCTTTGCACTCAACTGCGAATTGCTCCAATGTGTGCTGGAGGTCCCGAATTGATGAAGCCAAAAGAACAACATTGTCCGCAAAAAGCAGAGACAAGATCCGATGGGTACAAAAGCAGAGCCCCTCCACACCTCGGCTGCGCCTAGAAATTCTGTCCATAAAAATTATGAACAGAATCGGTGACAAAGGACAGCCTTGGCAGACTCCAACTCCCACAGGACACGAATTCGATCTGTTGTTACCAATACGGACCAAACTCTGACTTCGGTGATACAGCGATCAAATGGCCCGTAGCAACGGTCCGGAACGCTGTACTCCTGGAGCACGCCCCACAAGATTGTTCGAGGGACACTTTTGAAAGCCTTCTCCAAATCCACTAAACACATGAGGACAGATTGGACAAACTCCCATGCCCCTTCCATGATCCTGCGGCGTGTATAGAGTTGGCCAAGAGTGCTACGGCCAGGACGAACACCACATTGTTCCTCCTGAATCCGAGGTTCGACTATCGGTGGGATCCTCCTCTCCAGTACCCCTGCATAGACTTTCCTGGGTAGGCTGAGGAGTGTGATTTCCCCTAGAATTGGAAGACACCCTCCAGTCCCCCTTCTTAAAAATCGGGACCACCACCCTGGTTTGCCAATCCAGAGGTACAGCCCACGATAACCACGCGATGTTGCAGAGACGTGTCAACCAAGACAGTTCTACAGCATTTGCTTCTTTGTACCCTGCTCCATTCATAAACTCGACTTTGAACACAAGCTTGAGTGAAATAATTAGGGCCACCCTGTAAAATTCTCTTGAATCACCCAGACATATTTGGTGAGATACATACGGTGTTAATCTTCTTTTTATTTTTTCGGCTTTTTCCCGTTCTCGAGAGTTGCCACATTTGATTTGGCATGGGTTTTTACGTCAGATGCTCTTCATGTCACAACCCTTTTTAGCAAGGGACAGAAACATGCTGACTGCTTTGCAGCCTATTCTTTACGAAAGTCAGCAATGGTTCTTTTACATGCCTCCTGCCATAGACAATGAGAGACATGGCCTGCCTTTGATAACCGCTTAAAGTGAGGGATCCCTGTATAAGCATACAATGCATTTATATCGATGCAGGGAAGCAATGAACACATTATAGGATGGCATCATTTGTGATTGTTACAGGTCAAAAAAGAAAATCCAATTCTCCAAGTGAATTTTGATAAATGAATAGGACACTAAGTAAGTCCAAATGCTGAGGAAAAGTGGCAACCTGTCACTGCATTTTCGCCCGAAGCTGAGCGATATCACAGCTTTGGTAGTTATTCTTCAGTGTAGGTTTCAGGAAAGGAAATATCTGCCTGGTTTCCTTACATGACTTCCTTCACTGAAGGTGATAGAACTGTTTATAGCTCAGTTGAATTCAGCATGAGTTATGCTTTTAGTTCGCTTTAAATCAAGAAAATGAAAATGTGGAACAAAATATCAATATTTACTTTAGTAGTTGAACTCCACTGAACTTTGGCTCTTATTTTCCTAGTCAATTGCACATGACTTGGAAATTGTAGTCTTGCTATTCCTCAAGAGGTAAAAAAAACCCATATAAATAATGCATAGGAAATCTTTGTACTAAATTATTTAATACTTCACGCATGCATTTTGCACTTGAAGGAAATCAGGTACCCTACCTTTGCCCGAGTGCTGAACACACATTCATTCTGCAGTGGTAATTCTATAATGTCATGGTTCATGTAGTTGATTGACATGCAATACATCCCTTATCTTTGATCTCATGCATCTTGAATAGAAAACTGCCGCACATAGTTGGCAAAGTGAAGTATCTATGCATTCGTCAAAATCTCCTGTTGAAACTCCTTCAATTTCAAAAAGATTGTTTTGTCTTTAAAATAACAAATTGAGTACACTGGCTAAAACATTCAGTGTTCAACAACAATTGATGTTGAATGTGTGGAGGCTGAAAACCATATGGAGCCAGCTGCATGTCTGCTCCACCTGCACACCACTTTCAAACACCTCATTGCACATGCATAGATTCCCATATAACACCACTCATCGACCCAAGGTCAGGCTGCCTCTCATATGCATGTTAAACTCCGTTGCACATCTCTTGATTTGGCTCTATAGGAAACAATATTCAATTACTCAAAATATTGTTCGTATCTACACTTGGGTCTTAAAAAAAACACCCAAGGTGTCCATTTTACTCAATTTATCAATTGTCAATTAAAAAAAAAAAGTGTAGCCATTTTCCTGTGAAGGCATATTTGTGCTAAAATATTTCTTGGATACGTGAGTCACTTCACATCATGGTTTTGTACTGTACAGCTTTATTGGGAATGTACACAAGAAATGATTTGCTCATTAACCATTAAATTGTCTCTGAATGTTTACTGGTCCAACTATTGTACACGAAACAATTTTCATATCACGTATTCCACGCACTGCTTGCCGAGGTAAGACTCTTGTATTATTTCCCCCATAAATGTTTCCAAATGAAACAAGCGGTCGCTGGCAAGTTACCTGCAAGAAAATAAATATCTCACTATTTTAAGTATATGAGTAGGGCTATGCGTTAACAGGTGGGGGTCGGTGGCGTAGTGGTCATGGTGCTGCCCTCATGATCGGGAGGTTGTGTGTTCAAATCCCAGTTTGACCTCCACTGTGCTAAGGCCCCTGGGCAAGGTCTCAACCACAAATGTGCCTCTGTTCATCCAGCAGTATAAATGGGTACCAGTAAAATATACTGGGAAAGTAACCTGCGATGGACTAGCGTCCCATCCAGGAGGAGTTAAACTCCTGGTCGTTTCTTGCTATGGAAACCGGGAATAAGGACGGGCCTGATGAGTCACTCGGCTCGTGTGTAAAAAGCCCAAAGGACTTCAGCTATGCGTTAACAATGGCAATTTACACATTTAATTTCTTTTAGTTCACAGCAAAGTTAACTTTCTGCCTTTTATTTTTTTGTTTGTTTCGATATGGTTTCTGTAGGAGGACAAGCCTGAGAAACATTCTTAACGTTTTCCAATGTTTTAAAAATATTAGGCCTACATTGCAACATTTCTGTCAATGAAGATTTGTGTCATAGCCTGCGACACGCGTTTCAGCGCGACGCTTTGCCAGGGTGGTAGCTGTTGTAAACAAACCGGTGGGTGTCTTATGGCCATGGATCCCAAAGGAAAAAAGAGAAAGATGGCTGATGAGAATAGAGGATTCAAGCATGAATGGACCAAATCATTTGCTTTCATTGCCAATGTGGAAGGATTGCCTGTATGTTTGCTTTGTAATGAGAAGCTATCAAATAACAGAGTAATTTGAAAAGACATTTCCAGGGAAAGCATGCTAAATTTGCCGATGAAGACCCAGTTGGGATTGAGAGAAAAAGTGCTACTGGAGAAATTAGAGGAGCACAAAGATAGATTTAAGAAGTGGATTGCATCTCCAAACTCCAATACTGCTGCTAGTTTTGTTGCAGCCCGAGAGATTATAAAGCGTGGAAAACCGCTCACAGTTGATCACATGAAGGTTTCATTAAAATATCAGAGCGTATATTTTCAGACTTCCAAAACAAAACAGAGATAACACAGAAAATTAAAGGCATGCCTCTCTTCGCAAAAACAGTGAAGGAAAGGGCCATTAAAATGGCAGGCATCATCATCAAATAGGAAATCAAGGACATTAATTCAGCTCCAGCATACTCAATTGCCTGTGATGAGTCGTGTGATGTGATTGACATTAAACAGACAGCACTGTTGTGCAGGCATGTAAACTCTGATGGGCCACTGATTTCTTTATTGAATTTCTATAATTTCATCAATGCATCAAAACACAATACATTAATATAGTAATGAAAGTTAAACTTAAAGCACCAAATATCGTACAACAGAGTAGCCACGTGGTGTCGTTCTCTCCAGGACGCACTGCAGGTAAAGTAAACCTTTAATCATGAATGTTTTTTGTGTATTTGTATCCTATTTAGTCATTTTGATAGTAGGCTAATAATATAGCTGATGTACACTTACAGCATGTGTTGACTTCATATAAGGCTTATATAAGACTTTTAATTTTTTTGTGGCTCCAGACAATTTTGTTTTTAGTTTTTTTTTTTTTTTTTTTTTTTTGTCCAATGTGGCTCTTTTTTCAACATTTTGGGTTGCCCACCCCTGGCCTAAACTCAGCTGGAAACGCAACTTCCTCAGTGGAAAAGTTAAGTGATTAAGACATTTTCACAGGCTAGCTTTAATCCACATCATGAACATAAATGTCCCAGACAGGCAGGCCTAGGCATCATGTTTAAGGTGATATTTTTTTTTATTTTTTTTTTTTTATGTATATTATAATTCTGTATATATTGTGTATTTGTTCCATGCAGCATGGGCGGATGAGCTGCTGTTCCAATTTGATGTAGCAATCACAGTTGTGGACGTTTTGAGGAAGTTTTTTTTCCCCCTCCCCATGGTAGTTGTTCCAATTGGGATAGCCAAGAATTGAGAACAGTTTATCCACTGTCTTCGCCAATCTTGCACCACCTGTTGACATGGCATGTTCCGATAACGGTGCCACCTTTTGTGTATGGATCTTTACTGACAAGTAGTTTACTGTTACAGTATTAGGATGTGGTGATGCTTTAGACCAGTGGTTCCCAACCTTTTTTACTCCTGCACCCCTGAAAAGATTTTGCTCTGACCTCGCACCCCCTACATTTTATACTTTGTTCAAGGATAACGGATGTGGAATCATACTAAATTTTACCAAAAGAAGATATTTATTTCAAAAGTTACAGCCCTGCTTCTTGTACCCCCTGGAATGATGTCTCACACCCCTGGTTGGGAACCCCTGCTTTAGACTGTGTTTCAGTTTAGTCTGGTTGCTCTAGGAACTTACAAAAAAAAAAAAACTAGATTAGTTTTAATCAGTACAAAAACCTGTGTATTTTTCACTCATATTTCTGCCACTACCAATGTTCCAGCTCATACATAGTGACGGGGTTGGCTTGTTGATGCTGGCATGTGTTTGTGGTTACATGATTGGGAATATTTTAGAGAGGGTGTTTTCAAGGCATAATAATGTAAATTTGATTTATCAGGCTCCCTGAAATGGCCTGGTGAGGTGTACTCTGCCCTCGCCCAGGGTCGGCTGAGATGGGTGCCACCCTCCTGGACACCCTAATTAGGATTATATGGATCAGGGAATGAATGATTTTTCAGGCTTTTTTTTTTTTTTTTGGTAAAACTGTGTAGTAAAATATGATGTATTTGTTTGTGAGTTATGTATGTATGTCTTATGTTTTAACGGGAATTCAATGCTGTTATTCCAGTAAGACAGCTTTGCTAATGAGCTTATGTTAACTAATGAAGGCTTCTGTGTTGGCAGTGTGTTGATCCTCCTACTGAGGTTTTTCAAACTTAATAAGAATTAGTCTGGGCTTTATGGTCAGGATGGGTGTTTTTTGGCTTATATGCATATGATGTTTTGTAGTCTGCCAGACAGATGAGGTCATTCATGTTTGACAAAGATAGTGCCATGGTGTACTGCTGCCCCAGTGATCCAGATTAAACATAGTCTCCACTCTCAACTTGTCCCGAGTGAGTGATGAGTGTCATTGGGAATGAATAGTTCTGTCCTCATCAACCTATATACAATATGTGTTGTCTATAATGTATCAAGATCTCTCTCACTCACTCTCTATCACACACACACACACCTTGTAGCATGCCTTATAGCTTTAGTTAAACAGAACAGAAACAATGAGTCATGATGAAGGAGAATGCCGCTCACAACAAGGCTGCTAAAATAGCATCCACAAATCATCAGAGCATGATCAGATCTGCACTATCATTACTGGGAAGTCATTTTATATGTAAATCTTGGCCCAGGATTTTAACTTATTGTGGTGCGGAAGATCAGAAGAGGAACCCTGATGAAAATCTTCAAGCATTTGTTGTTGAATAATTCATTTATTCAGTTCATGAATTATGCACTCATTCATTCATCCATCCATTCATCCTTTCATCTTGGTCAGAGTTGCAGTAAATTTGTAATATTTCCCAAGCCCATGAAGGCAGGAAAAAGGCAGTTTACAGGAGTACGTAGGGACTTTTAAAATCTTTGCTAATTTTCTCATCTCTTTCAATCAAACGATTAAAAAGGACTAAAACAATTGAAATTCAAAAAGTATTTTGTTATCATATAAAACATTAATCTCAACTTGATTATATGCGGAACCTCTTTGGGGGGAAAACATAATCAGAGGTAACAACACCATAATGAACCACTTAATTGCTCGATGGACAAACTCAAAGTAGTGGCTGGACAGTGTAAATATAATCCCTCCAGTGATATACCATCATTGTTTTGTTTTTTTTAACTCAATAACCGAAAGAAAGGTGAAATAAATGACTATTCAAAATTTCTTTTCTTACTTTGGGAATAATGTATTAAATGGAAATGGCATGTAAATGTTGGTCACCTTAAAGTTGTAAAACCATGCATTTAACCGTCATATCAGAAATCAGAGCAATGCTTCACATGCATATTGATGACCCCAGTTAGGGACGAACAGCAGGCCATCACAAAATATGATTGAACCAGAGTTAAGGGTTTTGAAGGAGAAAACAGATTTTTAGTGGTTTCAGAGAGTTTTAGTTGTTTGCGATTGTCGAAGCTCTCTTGGAACTGGTACCAACCCAAAACCATCTGTTCCTTGGAATCAGGCCCTTTTTGTCCTCTTCAGATGGTCTCTCCAGACTGGTGTGTCTCTATTATAGGGTCATTCCTCTGTGTAATGCAGCTATAAAGCTGGAGCTAATATGACTGAAACCAGTCATTGTCAGTGTTGCTTAATAGCTCAAATGCCTTGTAAGGATGCACATCTGTAGATCATTTTTGTTCAGCTGTCAAATTTGCTTGGGTGGTGATGTAGTGGCGTTTTATCAACTACATCTTGGCTCCGAATTAAGTCCAAACTGTGCCACATGCTCTCTGTGAAGTTCTCAGCTACAATTGGTTGTATTGACTTGGGAGAAGAAATGATAATGAGTGCAACACTCTGCTTTTACAAGGTGTGTGTGTGTGTGTGTGTGTGTGATTATAAAACACAAAAAATTGGGATGGTATTGAAAATACAAATTAAAAACAAACTCGGGATTTCTGTGTTCACTCGCTGATTTGCTAAATCGAATAATCCTGCTAGGGTTGTAGGGAAGCTTGTGTTTATCTCAGCTGACACTGGGCACACTCTGAACACCTTGATAGACCATTGCAGTGCAACACCCAACCATTCACGCTCGCACCTAGGGTTAATTTGGAACAGTCATTCAGTGACGTTGCATGTCTTTGGACTGTGGGAGGAAACCGGAGTACTCGGAGAAACCCGTAGAAACTCAAGCACAGGGAGAACATGTGAATGCCACATAAACACCTGTATGTATGTATGGGTGTGTGTACTGTAATTCAATTATAAATTGGCTTGAGAATTAAAAGTATTCACTTGGGATAAGTACATAAAATTGACACCCTGTCTTCTCTCCTCTTTAGTGTTTGACTACAGTTATAGAGATTACATTCTGTCATGGTATGTGCCTCTGAGCCGAGATGAAGGCCAGTTGTATCAGATGTTGTCTGAAGATTTCTGGGAAATGACAAAACAGCTGAGGACTCGCCTTTCCGAGGTGGACATGGTTAATATTGTTTGTAACAACATGGTTAAGAGCCTCCATGCCCACTTTTGTGACCTCAAAGCCGCCAACACAAGGTATGAAGTACAACTTAAATCAAAATTAAGGTTTATGACCGTGCTTCTCAAATAGTGGGGCGTGCCCTCCTTGGGGAAAACTAAAATATGTTTGTGTATATATGGGATTTTACAGCAACCCCCCCCCCCCCCCCAAGTTCTGTATTTACACATGGCACTACATCAGTGCTTCTCAAATAGTGGGGTGTGCCCCTCCTCCTTGGGGGGTGAGGTATGATGCGCGAGGGGGGGGGGGGGGGGTGAGGTATGATGTGCGAGGGGGTGAGGTATGATGCGCGAGGGGGTGAGGTATGATGCGTGCGGGGGGGTGAGGTATGATGCGCGAGGGGGTGATGCCGGGGGAAGCACTTATGACCCTGGGGAACATGCTTTTCTGGAATTGTGTATGAGAATTAAGTGTAATTGCACCTCCGCTCCACAAGTTGTCAATGGCGCTCTCATTGTCACGCTATGGTGTAGTGGTTTTTCACACGAGCAAACGATATGAAGTGTCGTAAACAACCCCTCAAGAAATGACATGGAAAAATTTCTAACAGGAACGAAGAGAAAGGTGGAGAGAGACTGAGATATTAAGACATAAATAAGTTGTCTGTCTGTCTTCCTTTCGGCTTTTTCCCTTTTACTCGGGAGTCGCCACAGCGAATCATCTGATTCACACGTTTGATTTGGAAGAGGTTTTTATGTCGAATACCCTTCCTGTCACAACCCTTTTAGCAAGGGACAGAAACGCACTGACAACTTTGCAGCCTACTCTTTACGAAAGTCAACAATGGTTCTTTTACATGCCTCTCTCCATAGACAGTGAGAGACATGGCTCGCCTTTGATAATCCAGTTAGCCGCACTGGGAGGGACAGTGACAACCTTGTGGAGAGTGGGACTCGTACCCCCAACCTTTGGATCAGCGATCCAGCGCCCTATACCACTAGACCACCACTGCCCCTAATAAGACATAAATAAGTTGAATGAGTTTAAATGAGGATTTTTTTTTTAATATCAGGCATGTTAGTGCACTTTAAATCTTTTCTATGCTAGATTAAAAATGATTTTAATGTTAATAAAGACACAATGTTATGCAGTGGTGTACCAGTAACAGTTTTATAGACATAATACTATGTATGGTCACTCGGGGGGGTCTTCTTCATGGGGGTGCCACAGAAAATAATTGAGAAGCACTGGTTTTTAACTAATTTCCCATAGTTGAACTGTAACAGAGTAATTTTCATTTATCTGCTGTCCCAAATAATTTAATAAATTAATACTGTTAAAGGCTTTTTATTATCTTCTGCTGGATATTTTCATGGTTAATTATCAGGTTTTAGTCACTGATTACTTGAGGTTACTGATTATAATTGTTCATTATTTGAACTACCCAATCAACGTTCCCTTTATTACCCTAAAGCTACCCAAAACTATTATATTGTTTCTCATTGCACATTTTAAAGTTTCAAATATTTCTATGTACTAGTTTAAAATATGAACTGTAAAAAAAAATTAAAAACCTGCTTAATTGCATTCTTTTACAACTGTTGTTAAGATATGAGCATCAGATAAATGTAACTGTCTGGGTGAAAATAAAGTCTTGTACTCGTTTGTCGGACCAGCTTTAGTGTATTGGTTGTATTTAATGTATTGTTTTTTTCTATGTTTTGTCAATTAGTCACACCTCATATGGCTGAAATGAGTAGAACTGCCCATCATTTATTGCTTCCAGTCTTGAAGTGCTTGATCGTCAGAGTTTAGCTAGTTTCTCTCACTGACTCACTTCCTGGGTTTTCCAGCGATATTCATATTCCTTTCTACCTCCCTTATAGCTTCCTCCTCCTTCCTTCAATCCCGTCTGGCCTCCTTTTTCTTAATTCCTTCATCACTTTGTCCCTTATTTTCTCCTTGTTGTCTTTCCCATACCCCTTTGTAGGCAGGAAGAGTTACCCAGGGCCTTCCCACTTCATCCATGTCTGTGCAGTCCCAATGAGGAGATGCGTTTTCTGCGCTGCTGTTCACGTCTACTAGTTCTTAGCTTGCTGCCTTTGCGTGACACTCGTTCCTGCAGTCTCCGACTTGTCCTGGTTGAGGTTATTGCCGCTAAAGGTGAGATATTTCTTACTCATATGAAATACACATACAAGCTTTACTCTTCTTCTTTCTTTGCAGGAGCCATGATGCATTAAAAAGTAGCTGTTAGTTTGTTTTTTAATTATTGGACAAATAACCAAATTTTTGCTTTAATTACTTTGGTGGTACCAAACGTTATGGTGATGTACAATCTGGAAGTTGTCTTTTTCTTACACAGTACTTAATGTTGTAGTAATATACATTTTACCTCTTACCTCCAAAAAGTGTAAATCTTTGGTAACAATCAGCATTTTTATACCATATTTTCCTTTATGGTTTGTACCTTTTTCTTTTCAGATATAGTCAGCCCTCTACTTACGATAACCTCTGAATATGAAAAATCCAGGTTACGAAAAATATTTTCCTAAATTTTCGCCCTCTGTATACGAAAAAACCTCTTACGAAAAGCACCAAACACACCATTCAAACAATGCGCGAGTTGCTCTCTCATTGGCTGTCTCCCAACATCCCGCCCTGCTGGCCTCCCATTGGCCAGGAGGGAGCTGAATCTCCATAGTACTGTACCCATAAGCTTGTTTGTCACACGTGTAAATGAGAGATGTACTGTTGGTTCGTGAGTTTTGTGAGTTTTGAGAGTACTGTAGTCATTGCAGCTTATTTGAGGAGGTCCGGATGAGCCGCGCCCTGTCTCAAAAGCTCCGCATTTAGCCATGAAGCATTTTTGTGCACGGAATCTTTCAAACTCAGCTCTGTTTAAACAGGGAATTCTGCTTTAAATACCACACCTCGTCTCAAAAGCTCTGTCGGCTGCGTGTGGGCGGTGCCCGCATTCGGCAGAGTGCGCACTTCAAAGAGCGAGAGAGAGAGTTAATGTCAAGTATTTCTCATAAAGTATCTGGCAATTGCATATACTGTGCCACTGTGCTTAGCTGAGTAATAGTGACCCACGTGAGTATCAGGTTTCCCTCCCTTTTTTTGTAAACTAATATTTTTGAGTCAAACAATATCCTTTTCCAGTAACCATGAATGCTGATGTCACTCAGTACCTCATGTCACTGTGCGGAACAAGCTCCACAGAAATAATTTAATTTGCTCCCTAAAGTAACTGCGTTCCTCTGCAGTGTGTCTGCATTTCAGCTGAAGCTATCTGTTTGCTCTACCTCATCTACTGCATGGTGCTGCATCTGAAAACTTGCACAGAAAGTGTCTTGATCTTTTGGTAATATGCTTAAAAAAATTATTTTCAACCGGAAATTATGATTCTAATTTATATTATTATAAGTGAGAAAATTGTTCAAAATTGTTTTTATTGATTTTAACTATGTCAATGGGGGGGGGGGGGCATACATCTCTTCAGTGGGTTTAACGGTGCCAGGAAATGCATTTGGTACATGGGGTTCAGTGGGACTTACCGTATTTGCTGTACTGTAAGTTGCACTTTTTTTCATACTTTAGCAGAAGGTGCGACTAATACTCCAGAGCAACTTCTATGTGAAAGTATTACGTATAATTTTGTTCGTCATCATAACAAACATAATTTCACATGTTTGTTATTTTTACACTCACAACCACAAGAGGGCACTCTAGGCTTGGGTACTAGTACCTGTGCATCCTGTACCACTGAAGAAATGGCCCCCAAAAGAGACTCTTATTCTGCGAATTACAAGCTGCAAGTAGTGAAATATGCAGCAGAAAATGGTAATCGAGCAGCAGAAAGAAAGTTTGAAGTGAACGAGAAACTTGTGACGGATTGGAGAAAGAAAGAAAACAAAAAAAGCTAATCGCTGGCTAAAAGCTAGATGGACACATCTAGAAGAATGAGCTCGCACATGCGGGTTTGAGCAACGTGCTCAGGGAGAGGTTTGTCAGCAGTGCAGTTGCGTCTCCACATCCAGGTAGTTGTCAAGGAGATGAATATACAGGGATCCCTCATTTTCCACGGTTAATTGGGACCGAGATCCCCACGTGACCATCGAAATCTGCAAAGTAAGATCCACCCCCGACTGACACATACGTATATGTGTATATAATATCAATAAATACATATCAATGCTATAAATGCTTATAATAACAATTAAATATTGAAAAAATAACAAGATGTAAATTAAATATAAATACAGATGCTCTCCAACTTACCAACATTCGTTTTGCAAACATCCGGAGATACCAACAAAGCTGTCCACGGGTGAAAATGAAATGAAATTGAAGAACAAGTAGAAATGGAAATGGAATAAAATCTACAGAAAGATAGATCATAAATATAAGTATGAAATATGTTTAAACATTATCCTGAGGTACACTCCAGCAGATGCAACAATGTATCCAGTTTTGATGGGAGATTTTGGGTTGGTTTTTGTTTTGTGTTGGTTTAGGGTTTTATTGCATAATTGGTCTTGTTTGTTTTTTTGACATTTTCCTTAACTTTCACACCTATTCTTCCTTAATTTCCTTATTTTTTTTTAATTCAATGAATATTTATTTATTTATTTATTTTTTTTTAAAAACCACAATGCACTGAAGCCTCATTAATTGAAGCGCGAAGTAGCGAGGGATCCCTGTAAATCACTTTGCGTGAGGACTTTCTTGGTGTTACCGCTTCCTGCAACGCAACCCCCTTTCTAAATCAGAATGAGGACTACGTCGTCACAAAAACTGCCAGCAGATTTCCAAATCAAGGAAGACAGTTTCCATGAGTTTGTGACTTGTATGTTTTTTTTTTCCTTCTTTATTATGCATTCTTGGCCAATGCGACTTGGACTTCAGAGCGACGTATAGCTCAGAAAATATGGTAATTGACTTAACTCACATATTAATATCACGACCATCACGCTGCAGTAATACACTCCATCAATATTATACAAAAACACATTATACAAAGCGCGACATTGCAGAGGGAGAGGCATTTTGCTTTTTTCTGCCAGTAACTCTGAGCAATTACGTACCTTCCATCGGCGTTTACCGGTGGAAGCTTCCGGTAAAGTTGACTCTTGGCAAAATGTAACAAGCGTAAACATTACCTCCATGGCCTCTCCTTATGATCTCTAGCTTTTCTGTAAAAATCTACCTTGAAAATGGATTTTTAAGAACATCCGACACCAGGTCAGTTTGTTCTCTGTCAGCATAAAAAATTCTAAATTAAATGCACTGCATGCAGATCATGACAGATTAGTCAGCTAGTTTTTCTCTAGCCAACCAATCAGTGGACGGAAAAATGCTGACGTTGCAATGGACCAGCTTGCTGGTCTTGTGAGGCTGGAATCTGATTTGTTAAAGAAATAGCCTCATTCTTCATATAGTTTGAGTGATGTCATCCAACCCTGTTGATTCTGAAGAATCCATGATGTAACAAATGTTGGAGGGACTACGTCTCTCGGCTTGTCTAGGAATGCCTCAGTGTACCCCGGAAGAGCTGGAGGATGCGGCTGCGACGAGGTATGTTTGGACCTCGGTGCTCAGGCTACTGCTCCTGCAATCCAACCCAGGATCAAGTGGAAGATTATGATGGTGACTAAGTGTGGGGGATACACCGAATGTACCGTGACAAGATCTGATTTCTAGTTTTACACAAATTCTTCAGTATCAACAGAACCCTACATCTGACTTACAGTAAAAGTATGCAATATGGAAGGTTTTAAGGTCATGAGACTATAAGGTGCAGTATCATGTCTTTAATTTTTTTCTTTCTGTGCATAACCACAGGGCAATGCTGGTAGGGTGCTGGATTACTGATCCTGAGGACGGGGATTCAAGCCTCACTATCAGCGGGTTGTCACTGAACCCCCCCCCCCCCCCCCCATTCCCCCAGTGCATCTAACTGGGTTATCAAAGGCTGGCCTTGTCTCTCATTGTTTATGGTGAGAGGTTCGTGTTAAAGAACCATTGCTCACTTTTGTCAAGAGTAAGCTGCCTAGCCGTCAGCGTGTTTCTATCCTGTGATGGTCAGATAAGCTAGTTACGGTGTACTCTGCACTCACCCAGAGTTGGCAGAGATGGGCACAGGCTTGAATGAATGAATGATGCATAACCACTGACCAAATCTTTTGTTCAGTTGTGCAGCTGTGAGCATGTAATAAGTGTCATGCCTATGAAGTGGCAGTGGTGCCATTTTATTTATAAGCTTAATTAACAGGAGGCCTTTAAATGATTTTTCCACCCATGTGAATTCTCAGACAGTTTACACTGAAACCAAAAAAGTACTCATGTACAAGTGTTAGGAGCACATCAGGATTTAGTCCTGACTTTTCTCTTAAACATATAGAGAACCACTGTGTGCGAGTCGATTGTTTTGATTCTCTACCTGACAGACTAATGTATATAGAGGATGACCTACTTCTGTGAAGTCGGTATGGGTAGGTTTTTCCACAGACTTGATGAAAACATCAAGGTAACGGAAATACACAGGGCCTGAGTCTGCTTTTTTTTTCTTCCTTTTTCTGGTTACTAGGCAACTCAGGCAGTGGTGGCTCAATGGTTAAGGCAATGGGAAACTGATTTCAAGGTTGAGGGTTCAATCCTTAGTATTGTTGGTCCCTGAAGCAAGGCCCTTAACCCTCAATTGATCAGTTGTATATAAATGACAATTGTAAGTCACTCTGGATAAAAGCATCTGTCAAAGTAGGCAACATCTATCAGTGATCATACCTGGTGCAGAAAATCTGTCCTTTTTCCTTTGCATCATATGCAAAAGTGTACAAGGATTTCTACTTGTACTGGCATCTGTGTGTTTTTAAGGCAGGTTTCCTGATCTGTTATCACTATGCATTATTTTTGAAAGTAGTGATGGGCTACTTCAAGAGCTGTTGATTTGATTTTAAAACTTTTGCTTTCTGCCTTGAGTGCAGACATCCGAACCAATTCCATTTGATCTGTCTGTAATTTTATTTGAGGCACGCAGTGCTCTTTTCGGAAGGCATAATGACTGCTACATGAGCTGATTAGAAGTCTGGCCTTGGTTTTATTCTCTTTTCCCATTATCCCTGACTTGAGGCTTTAGTTGTACACCTAATCAAATTACAGACTTAATTCGTCTGCAAATTGTCATGAAATTGCTAAATTATATAGCTAAATAAATTAAAATGCAGCCTGAATGAGGCCTAGCTAGTTTCCCTTTGCCTGTTCTTAACAGAAAATGACTACCATTGTTGACTAGTTAGAGGTGCATAATGGCAGACAATGAGAGGGACCCAGAGTATGACTCTGTTTTAAACAGCAGGCGGATCAATGCCCATGATTGATTTGGTTTGGAAGTCAGTGACAAATATCGATTCAAATCTCACGGTATGACATCTTTGGCTGGCTGATGGGAAGTGCTTTGATGAGGAGAATGTGCTATAGGATTTTTAAGTGAACTATTTCAAAGTGTTTGGTCAGAACCAATTTCTCCCATTTTGAGCATCTGGCTGACTTGTTATCTGATGTTACTGTAACATGCAACAGTAATTAACCAATTTTATAATGTATTTATAATTGACCAATGATCGGCCTCCACTGGTATTGACTACTTTTCTTTTTCTGAGAATTTGGCTCACTTTGTTCCTGTTTATACAGATCCTTACAGATGTCAGAGCTTGTAGTCATGTTTTAAAATTTGCCAGACATATTTCGTCTCTTGTAATGCAGTAATGTGCACTTGACAGGGCATGGACAGGCCTTTAGCTGCTTTTTACTTGGCAGCCTGACACTAATTTGCAGTTGAGCTTCAGCTATCCAGCACTCTCATGTCCCGCTATTAACAGTTGGGCTTGGGCTGTCTGTTGGACATTTAATGTTCATTCTTTTTCTGTTTCTTGGGTGTCAAAACAAGTGAATTCCAGCCCTGTGCCGGCTTCCTGTTACATTTGAATCACTTCTCTTTCTAATACTTGCATTTCTAAAGACAGGTGTGTTGGAATGTGATTGCAGTATAAGGGCTTGAGGAGATCTCAATGTTTCTAGAGTTAAACGTGAGTTAGGGCTGCATTTTTTTTTTTTTTTTTTTTAAATAAATATTCACTTGCTGGGATGGTTGCTTTATTTTCCTGGCAGCTGCAATAAATGTTATTATTACAAATTTTTGATCACGCATTGCTGCTGTACACAGAGGAACCTGTGTCTTTTGGAGTAAAGCACACCTTACAGAAATTAAAATGTCTCAGCCGAGTAGTTTACACCCTCTCTCTCTCTCGCTCTCTCTTTCTTAGTTCTCAAGCCATTGGTGGAGGTGCTAAGTGATCCAGACTATATTAACCAAATGCTGTTGGCTCAGCTGGAACATCGGGAGCAAGTGAATGAGCACCATAAGAAAGCGTACACATATGCACCGTCCTATGAAGAGTTCATCAAACTCATCAGTAGCAGCTCTGATATTGACTTTCTCAAACAGCTCAGGTGACACAAACGGCATCCTCATCTGCTGCCCACTGCCCTGTTCATTATTAAGTCTCAGAAACATACACACAAACCTTGGCTTGCACTGTTGATTTTTTTTCTTTTCATGCCACTTCAGAAGATTTTTTGACTCCAAACTCTGAACAATTGGCAATAAAAGAGACATTGAAGCTCTGGATAGACTGCCTCATATCAACACAATGACTTAAAATACTTTAAAAACAGATCAAGCTTGATTCTTGGCTTCATCTGAAATCAATAAACTTTTACACTTGGTCATTTTATCCAGCTATGTGTTTGTATACGTTACAAGCGGTGACAGACTCTAAGCATGCATACGTAATTTTGATCATGCATTCATCCATAAGTAAGCAAATTTTCATGATTTTGCAGTGGCGAAGTCATCAAAATTATGAGCATTACTCTATCAGAAGTCTGTTGAAACTGAAAAGATGCAGGTAAAGTTGTTTAACTTCCAACCAAACAGCGTATTTTCTGTGGCGTAAGGCGCACCGGGGCATAAGGCGTAACGGCAACAAACAATGGCTGAACGGCCTCTCACCACACACAAGGCACACCGGATTATAAGGCGCACCAAGCAAAACAAAAGTCAGATAAGTCAAATTTGATTAAACTCATTGACAATAACTCAACATTGTTCAGTTGTAACAATATAAAACAATAAACTCACTTTTTCAGTTGATTCCTCTTCCACAAATCCATCAAATTCATCTTCAGTGTCGTAGTTTATCATGAGTTGGACATAAAACCCGGACCCCTCTATTTTTTTATTAATATAATATATTTTGTCTTATTTAGAACTTGTTAAGGCAGGTGTGTGTGTGAGATTAGGTTTGGATCCAAAGTCTTCAGAAAGGTAACTCTTCAGGAACCGGGTTAGAACCCCTTGAGTTTTCATGTTAACCAAATGCATGTATTCTGTTAGTCAGTTGTATTTTCTTGTTAAGTTTCAGTGGAATGTTGGGATTTACTCTTGATATAAGAACAATATCGCATTTTAACACCAACAGTTGCAAGAATTGCTTAAAGTGTCTGTGATTAAACGTCTTAATAACCAACATTTGAGACATAGGCTTAACGTTTGATTTGTTTTTGCTCCACTCTCGAATATAGGAATCTGATGTGTTTACATTTAAAAGTCAATGGCTATATTTATGGGAAACGTTGTTTACCATCTTCCGAATGGTCACTAACCCTAGTCTACTCATAAGTGAAGGTCTGTGTTGTGATTGTAGTTCACTCATATATAAACAATCATATACAATAATCAAATTAGTGGACCAGAACTGACTCCAGTGCAATTTCCTGTCTGCTATTTTCCTCATGTACTAAATAATTAGATGATTTATGACTTTCCTTTCATTTTAATAATTGTTTGAGATGCGGATTTTTCATTCAAGGTGATTGGTTAGTTACCGAAGCTTTTAATGTAGCAGTATTTCCAATAGGATTGGTTGTTAGAAAGCCATTTACACACTAACGTGCATTTCTTTAAACCTTACCAGGTATCAGATAGTCGTGGAGATTATTCAAGCCACTACTCTCAGCAGCATTCCCCAGCTTAAGAAACAGAAAGGTAAGTGTTCAAGCCATCAAACACAACCAATCTAGTGTGTGAGTGAGATCATGATTGCTGTTTCAAAAACAAAGTTATAAATTGTTCCCAGAACGGCAATTGTGAACACTAATCCTCAGAGGCCATATTTTGGATCAGTTTACTTAAAAATTATGTCAAGAAGTTTATACTTTGTGTTGCAATGCTTTCATGATTCAGTCAAAACATATGTAGCCTGTTAAGTTTAGTTCTAAAGCCCAAGATAACAGCCAAAATGGTTGCTTCATCTGTATCGTCACATCAGCTTTGAAACTGAATAGAGCATTCGTTGAGGAGGCATTCTAATCTGATGCCTGAACCACCTCAACTGTCTCCTGTCAACACGGAAGAGCAGCAGTTTTACTCTGAGATCCTCCTTAATGGCTGAATTTCTCACCCTATCTCTAAGGGAGAGCCCTGCCACCCTGTGAAGGAAGCTTATTTCAGCCACTTGTATCTACAATCTTGTTCTTTCGGTCACTACCCAAAGTCCGTGACAATAGGTGAGAGTTGGGACATGGATCGACAGGTAAATTGACAGCTTTGCCTTGTGATTCAGCTCCCTCTTCACCACAATGGAGCGGTACAAGCTCTGCTTCACAGCAGAACCTGCAGGGACCCACCTCTCAATCTTCTGTTCCAGCTTTCCCTCACTCGTGAATGACACACTGAGATACTCGAACTCTTCCACTTTGGGCATGACCTCATTCCAGACTTGGACAGTGCATTCCACTGTTTTCTGGTTGTGAACCATGGCCTTGAACTCTGAGGTACTGATTCGCATCCTGGCTTCTTTGCACTATGCTGCGAATCACTCCAATGAGAGCTGGAGGTCCTGGATTGATGAAACCAAAAGGACAACGTCATCCGCAAGAAGCAGAGACAAGCTTTAATGGCCATCATACGAGAACCCCTCATTACCCCTAGAAATTGTGTCCATGAAATTTAAGTGCGTTAGGTGACAAAAGACATCCTTGGCGGACTCCAACCCCCACCGGAAATGAATTTGACTTGTTGTTACCACCTTATTGTTGTGGAGGGGTTTGCGTGTCCTAATTATCTTAGGAGCTATGTTGTTGGGGGCATTATGCCCCTGGTAGGGTCTCAAGACAAACAGGTCCGAGGTGAAGATCCAGACGAAGTGCGAAAGACCCCTATGGAGAAATGTAAAAGAACATAATTTGCCTTGCTGGGATGCAGGTCACCATGTTCCCCTCCTGGGAGACAGGCTCGAGGTCGAGCACCTGATTGTCGAGTTTTCTGACCATGGAGCCCGGCCGGGCCATCCCGAAAAGGAGACACGGGTCTGCCCTTCCATGGACCCACCACCTGTGGGAGGGGCTATAGGGGTTGGGTGCAGTGTGAGTTGGGTGGCAGACGATGTCTTGGGTTCTGTCGGAGCGATCCTTGGCTAATGACTCTTGGAACATGGAATGTCACCTTGCTGAGACGGCAGCCCATAGCTGTGGCCAGAAGGTTGTCGGTGCTTGTCCTAGCGGTAACCCCTGAACCTGGTAGTGGACACTTGTGGTGAAGGGGGCTGCCCAGCTGAAGAAAGAGGCCTATCGGATTTTATTAGCCTGTGGGACTCCTGAGGTAGCGGACAGGTACTGGCAGGCCAAACGTGCTGCAGCTGGACGGCCCCCGTCACCACAGGTGTCCACCACCGGGTTCAGCGGTTACCGCTAGGACAAGCACCGACAACCTTCTGGCCACAGCTATGGGCTGCCGTCTCAGCAATGGAGGCACAAACATGGCCCATTCAGATTCCATGTGTCCCGCCTCCTGCGGGACGTGGTTGTAGCTCTGCCAGAGGTGGGAGTTAAAGGCCTCTCAGACAGGGGACTCTGCCAAATGTTCCGAGCAGACCCTGATTACACGCTTGGGTTTGCCAGGTCTGGAGGCTCCCCCACCACCGATGCCAACTCACCACCAAGTGTTGATTGGTAGACAGCTCAGCTCCACTCTTCACCCGAGTATCCAGAACATACGGCCGCAAGTCCAATGACACGACTACAAAGTCAATCATCGACTTGCGACCTAGGGTGTCCTGGTGCCACGTAAACTTATGGGCACACTTATGTTCGAACATGGTGTTCGTGATAGACAAACTGTGACGAGCACAGAAGTCCAACAACAAAACACCATTCGGGTTCAGACTGGAGAGGCCGTACCTAACGATCATACCTTTCCAAGTCACACTATCATTGCCCACATGGGTGGTGAAGTCACCCTTTAAATCCAGCCTTTAAACATGCTAAACTGTACTTCTGGTTGAGGCAGTATAATGCATAATGTTGCTGCATGTATTTTCATTAAAACATTAATTTTACATCATATATTAGACAATTTTACCATGTGATAGCTTTTCAGAGTTTTCTCTTAAGTTCCCCTAAAATCAATAGTAACTGAATCATTTCTTTTCTGTCCAGTTGCTTCCAAGAATAGATGTAACTTTGGTAAAAGTATCTGTAATGCTTTGAAATGTATGCTTGGTTGTTTATTTTTGAGATAAACAGGCTACGGCTGATACAAATGTAAATATAAACAGGATGCCGGTGTATGTGACGATAGCGAATGTATTGCACTTGATTCAGGTGACATTCAGGCCAGTAATTGTAGCTGGTTCATTAAATGCAATCAGGTAGAGATGACATTTAATGCATGGTTCTCCAATTATTCTGCAGTTCATAAAACGAACATCTGCTCGACAGCTAAATGTCATTCCCTGACAGGCTTATATTTAGCATTCTGAGGAACGTCATAGTCATTTTTCCGACATAATTTCAGTTTTTCTGTACAATTCACAATCTTGGATAAATATTGAGTAAGAAAGATCTTGACTGTGAAATCCTAAATGCTTGGAATGTATGTGTAGTTTATCTATTTGGGCTTGTACGTCCATGCTGAGATTCTGTACAGCACATATTGTGTCTTGTTCTTTGAAAGGTTAGATGGTTAACAGTTTGATGCACAAAGAAACAGCGTGTCATTATGAAATGAACCAGACCTAGAGAGCACTCTTTATCTATCGTATATGCCAGAGTCTCTTTATGTACGGTGTGAAATGCTTTTTGTGTGAAAAGAATATTCTGCATAAAGAAATAGTCAGTGTCATGAATAATTAAGATTTAAAATGTGGACCCTGTGAAGGTTTTTCAGTTTTGGGTTTCTCTCATACCTGAGAGCTCCAGACATCAGTAATGAGCCAATCGATATCTGCTCATGCAGGGCTGTCAGAGTGATGCCTTTTCTTGAAGCATGCAGACTGGAAAAAATGAACCCCAAACACACACACACGCACACACACACACACACACACACACACACGCACAAGCCCATCTCACTCTTGAAACCCCCCCCCCCCCCCGGCGCCTTTGTCTCTGACGCCCAACCGAGCAAGCTGAGATGATGTCTCTAGCCCACAAATGCTCATTTTGCCACTGCTGATGCTTTTAGGATGATCACTGCTATCCAATTAATGCTCTAAGTATTCATAAGCATAATATTATAAAATGTATAATATTTGAAAAACGTTTTAATTACTACTTTCATTCTTTTCTCTTATTGTCAGAGGTGCAACATCATTGTTCTTATGCCATTAGTGAATGCCTTTTAACCGACTTTGGACCGTACGTAGTGAGAGTCTAGGATTTGTGTGAAAGCCTGTGTTCAAGGAAACATTGAGCCTTGCGGGATGTGCCAGGCAGTGCCAGGCTACTCCCTTTTATATGGCCTTTCTTTATCATGCTTCTCCAGTTGTCCTGTCACAATTTTTGTGTTCTCTTTTGTCCCCATTCTTCCAATCCTGCAGACAGTAAAGGGAAGGAGGCAGCTGCTATGAAGGCAGACTTGCTGCGAGCTAGGAATATGAAGCGCTATATTAATCAGCTCACAGTGGCTAAGAAGCAGTGTGAAAAGAGGATCCGACTACTGGGTGGTCCCAACTATGAGCAGCAGGAAGATGGCAACCAAGACGAGGTTGATGGACATCAGGGCCAGAAGGTGAGGAATATAGTGCTCCACCTATCAGCACAGATCATTGCTATTAAGACACAATTGTGTTCAAAATAATATCAGTCAGACATCACAAACCCGATCAATCAGTGTTTTGGTAGAAATTATATTTCTACATGGTCAATAATTTTACAAGCAGGTTTAATCGAATAATAGAATCCAACAGAACTAACAGTCCTATCAGTGTGGAGTTCAATTAGCGGTGTTATTCATTCTTTGAAAAACAGGTGCCAATTATAGTCCTTATTTAAGGAAGAAGGGCAGCAACTGTTGTCCATGCTGGTTATAGAACATTTCTCTCTGAAATTCTGAGGAAAATGAGTCGTTCCAAACATTGTTCAGAACAACAGCGTACCTTGAATAAAGGTTAATTGGAAGGGGAAAACATATAAAGAAGTGCAGAAAATGACAGGCTGCTCAGGTAAAATGATCCCAAATGCTTTAAAATTCCAAGAAAAACCTGAAAGATATGGAAGAAACTATGACTAAAAACTACCATTTGAATGGATGGAAGGAGAACCAAAATGGCAAGGACTCAACGATCAGCTTCAAAGAAAGACTAAAGTTACCTGTGAGTCCTGTTACAATTAGAAAATGCCTCTGTGAAGCCGAGCTGTCAGCAAGAAGTCCCACAAAGTCCCACTGCTGAAAAAAAGACCTGCTGAAGAGGTTACAATTAACCAAAGAGCACATTGACTGGCCTAAAGAGAAATGGAGCAACATTTAGTGGACCTATGAGATTAAGATTGTTCCTTTTGGGTCTAGTGAACGGAGGCAATTTGTCAGATGAGCCACAAGCACTGAATTCAAGTCACAGTGCACTGTGAAGACAGTGAAGCCGGTGGTGCAAGCCTCATGATATGGGAATGTTTCTCATTCTACAATGTCTGGCCTATTTATCACATCCCAGGGATCATGGATCAGGTTTGAATCCATCAGAACACTCCAAGAGGTCGTGCTGCCTTATACTGAAGAGGAAATGCCCTTGAAATGGGTGCCAAGAAAACGACGATCTCAAAAGTAAACGGGCAACATCTCTGGTCCAGACCAATGAGATTTACATTATGGAGCAGCTGCCTGATTACTGGACCTTAAACTTGGGGCAGGGCTGAACACAAACACACACACACACACAGTTTTGTACTTTTCGCTGATTTATATATAAGATACTTTTGTCATGTTACATTTCACTTATTTTCTAAATCTGGAGCTAAATCTTAATCAGCATGCAGGATACATCACATGTACGTGGTCACTATATGGTTAATAGGAGGTTATGTGGGATGCTGATCAACTGTGTTAATTCATTTTTTGAAATTCCTTCTTGAAAACATTTGATAATGCTGTCGAGGTGTTGAGGGTTTACATGGTGCACAATAGTCTTGTTGTCACTATTAATAACGAGAAAAATATTGGCTTGACATTGTTGTCTGTTGTGAAATAAACATTAAAAAAGCAAAAACGTTCATTTTAAGAATCTATTTTATGCCATCAGATATATTTTATCATCTTTAGGATTGTTTTATCACATTTCATCATCAGTACAAGAACGTAACGCCCTTATAACGTATAAAATGTGTTGTAGCCGTTTTTAGATTGTGCAACGCTATTCCTTCAAGTTATGAAATGTAATTACAAGTCTGTTTTAATAGCAACAGTATCTTCTCTGGATTATTGGTGAAGTGCATCTTATGGCACCCACAGGCTCTGAGATTAATTGTAAGTAAATCTCTTGAGCAGTTTGGCTTGTGATTAAAACACATTTTTAGATTGCATTATCAGTTTTGATGTATGTAGACTATGATGACATCTACTCATATTATTTCGTGCTTTTTACACAGAGATTGTTTACTACGTACAGTAATTGGACAAAGAAAGTACACACTCATCCCCCCATATGTTTTAAGAGTCATGGCCAAGTAATAATTGGATAGTCGAATGTGACCGCACCTTTTCCAGCATCTGTGAATAAATATACAGTTTATCATATGCGATCTCTCTCTCTCTCTCTCATATATCTGTATGTATGGGTGTGTGTGTGTGTGTGTGTGTATATATATATATATATATATATATATATTAGTCCTTCTCAAAAAATTAGCATATTGTGATAGTTAATTATTTTCTGTAATGTACTGATAAAAATTAAACTTTCTTATATTTTAGATTCATTGTACACCAACTGAAATATTTCAGGTCTTTTATTGTTTTAATACTGATGATTTTGGCATACAGCTCATGAAAACCCAAAACTCCTCTCTCAAAAAATTAGCATATCATGAAAAGGTAGTCTAAACGAGATATTAACATAATCATCTGAATCAACCAATTAACTCTAAACACCTGCAAAAGATTCCTGAGGCTTTTAAAAACTCCCAGCCTGCTTCATTACTCAAAACTGCAATCATGGATAAGACTGCCGACCTGACTGCTGTCCAGAAGGCCATCATTGACACCCTCAAGCAAGAGAGTAAGACACAAAGAAATCTCTGAGCGAATAGGCTGTTCCCAGAGTGCTGTATCAAGCCACCTCAGTGGGACTTCTGTGGGAAGGAAAACGTGGCAGAAAACGCTGCACAACTGGAAGAGGTGACCGGACCTTGAGGAAGATTGTGGAGAAGGGCCGATTCCAGACCTTGGGAGGACCTGTGGAAGCAGTGGACTGGGCTACAGGTGCCGTATTCCCCAGGTCAAGCCACTTTTGAACCAGAAACAGCGGCAGAAGCGCCTGACCTGGGCTACAGAGAAGCAGCACTGGACTGTTGCTCAGTGGTCCAAAGTACTTTTTTCAGATGAAAGCAAATTTTTCATGTCATTCGGAGATCAAGGTGCCAGAGTCTGGAGGAAGACTGGGGAGAATGAAATGCCAAAATACCTGAAGTCCAGTGTCAAGTAGCCACAATCAGTGATGGTCTGGGGTGCCATGTCAGCTGCTGGTGTTGGTCCACTGTGTTTTATCAAGGGCAGGGTCAATGCAGCGCGCTATCAGGAGATTTTGGAGCACTTCATGCTTCCATCTGCTGAAAATCTTTATGGAGATGAAGATTTTATTTTTCAGCACGACCTGGCACCTGCTCACAGTGCCAAAACCACTGCTAAATGGTTTACTGACCATGGTATTACTGTGCTCAATTGGCCTGCCAACTCTCCTGACCTGAAGCCCATAGAGAATCTGTGGGATATTGTGAAGAGAAAGTTGAGAGACACCAGACCCAACACTGTGGATGAGCTTAAGGCCGCTATCGAAGCATCCTGGGCCTCCATAACACCTCAGCAGTGCCACAGGCTGATTGCCTCCATGCCACGCCGCATTGAAGCAGTCATTTCTGCAAAAGGATTCCCGACTAAGTATCGAGTGCATAACTGAACATATTTGAAGGTTGACTTTTGCACTTTTTTATTGTCGGATGAAATATGCTAATTTTTTTAGATGGGGATTTTTTGTTTTTTCTTTACTTTTTTGCCAAAATTATCAATATTAGAACAATAAAAGGCTTGAACTATTTCAGTTGTGTGTAATGAATCCAAAATATATGAAAGTCTAATGTTTATCAGTACATTACAGAAAATAATCAACTTTATCATAATATGCTAATTTTTTTAGAAGGACCTGTATAGTCGAATGTGATCGCAACTTTTCCAGCATCTGTGAATAAATATACAGTTTATCATATGCGATCTCTCTCTCGCTATATATATATATATATATATATATATATATATATATATGTGTGTGTGTGTGTGTGTGTGTGTGTGTGTGTGTATATATATATATATATATATATATATATATATGCACACACACACACACACATACACCGACACTCCCTGCTTTACATTTATTTGTTTTTAGAAAAAAAAAAAAGTTATAAGTCAAACTTTGAGTTCAGTGTGCTCTCTGTAGTATGAGACGTACCTATGTAGTACGCTGACGTAATACGCTACTTACGCATGACGCTGCGTCCATTATTTACAAACGACAGCCTGAACGTGCCCTGCTTCCCAGTTCACCGCATGTTACCCCTGTGTTAAGACGTCGTCTCTATGATCTTTGTGTTTGTACTGTTTGCGGACTTTTGTAATCTTAAGCAAATATGGTTGGTCAGAAGCGTAAGCCTACTAGTGATAGTGGTAATCAGGAAAAAACGGCAAGCCATCTCGTTAGGTGGCTATTATCAAGAAGATTGACGCTGGTGAAAAACATCTGAATGTTGCACGTTTTTTCCAAATGTCTCCGTCGACCATTGGAACCATTTACAAGCAGAAAGATTGCATCATAGAGAATGTTAAAGGTTATATTTGATACTGTATTTGATACTTGGTGAGGGAATTTGATTCAAATTTATCTATTTGAAATTATTTAGCTTGAATTTAATTTATTTGAAATTCATGGTGATATTATTTGATATATTTGATATCATTTTACAATGTTATGTTTATAATAATTGATTTAAGGGTGTTTTATGAGATACGGAATGGTATTTATAGATGTATAGTACAGTATGAACGTCATACGTCACTGGAACATACAGTAACAACTTGCGTTCGGCCGTTTGGAACCTAACTAAAAGATAAGTCGGGGAATGTGTGTGTGTGTGTGTGTGTGTGTGTGTGTGTGTGTGTGTGTGTGTGTGTGTGTGTGCGTATGTATATACACACACAGGGATCCCTCGCTACTTTGCGCTTCAATTCATTCGACTTCAGTGCATCACGTGTTTTTTTTTTTTTTAAATATTAATTGAATTAAAAAATAAGGAAATGAAGGAAGAATAGGGGAAAAGGTTAAGGATGCCACAAAAACAAGTCCAATTATGCAATAAAAACAAAAAACAAAACCTCAAACAAACAAACAAACAAAAAAACAAACAAAAAACCTTCAATCAAAACTAGTTACATTTTTGTGAGGTGCGCATTTTGGTGCGTGCATGCGCATCTGCGTGTGTGCGTGCACGTCTGTACGTTTGTGTATTTATGTTTTATTTCCATCTTATCTATTATTTTTGAACGTCCGTTATTATAATAATTTATAGCATTGAATACATATTTATTGATATTATTTACACACAAACATGTGGCGACCCATGAAAAAGCCAAAAAGAAAAGAAGGTACACATCCGTATATGAGCCGTGTATGTCAGTCGGGGTTAGGGGGGCGATCCTACTTCGCGGAATTCGGTGGTCGCATGGGGATCTCGGTCCCAATTAACCGCGGAAAGTGAGGGATCCTTCTATTTATTTTTTGTGTGTGTAAAAAAAAAAAAAAAAAAAAAAAATTAATGGACTGTTGTTTTCTTTTCTTGATGGTTTGAGGGCAAGTCCTTGTACTAAGTTTTTTTTTTTTTAAGATCCCATTACAGCATCTGTGTCCTTGACGTGTTGGTTTTTGCTTTGGCATTTCTGGGTTTAATTTGCTGCTGTGCGTGGAATCAAGTCCTGATTTTCTTTCTCGTGGCCCATTTGGCCCAGTTTTAATAGCTTGACAGATTCTCTCAAATTTGACTCCGGCATATTAATCGTGTGTGTTTGGGTGACCTATACATGATGACCAACCATCACCAACTTGGTCTCCTCAGTCCAAAGGATATGGTTCCAGATTTTGTGTTTGGAATAATTCTAGGCTGTTGTTCCTCTCAGTGTTTTTTTTTCCTGTGTAGTCTCTGTTTTTTTGTTTTTTTTCTTTATCACTGTTACTGCTCACTTTTTCAGTTAGGATGCATTTATGTATTCGTATGTCATATATCCTGAATTTGTATATTTCTGAAAAGCTTGTGATAATGTTTGTTGATGAAAACACCATTAAAATAAGATGTGACGTGACATAAGGCCATGTTTTGCTGCCCTGATTTTTTTTTTTTTTTTTTTTTTCTTCAAAAAATAGATTTAACTAATTTTTACACACCTTGATTGGGACTAAATTTCCTAGTTCCTGTCATGTGCTCTCTGTCACAATTGTCAGACTTGCAGTCTGTTATCTTTTAGACTTACCAAAAATCTTGTTTCCAGATTAAAGTAATATGTGATTTGTGTCTGTCCTGATATTCAGGCTCACTAATTAACTAACTGGAGATATCCTAGAATCTTTCATTTATATTAAAATCTTCTTCCAGCCAGTGTGCTGAGTATCAGGAAATGGCTATGAATGTGTGTGAGAGCTCATTATCCTGGTGAGTTTTAAAAGTCAGCTCTATTACAGCCTTTCTTATATTATTATTATTATTATTATTATTATTATTATCACTGTACAACAGTAACTTCCCAGACTGGTCAGTAGCTAAACCTCACCATACACAGCGAGCTGCAATGTAGTGCGTGTTCTGACTCGTTTCTAGTATATGAATCTTAAACACTCTTTTCAGTTCTTTGGTTGCCCATCTTTGCATCAATTTTGGAAGGTATGTACCACTGCACACCAGGAACACAAGACCTGCCATTTCGGAGATGAATAGACCAAGTCGTTTAGCCATCACAATGCAGCTCTTATCAAAGTCACACAGACCCTCACACTTACTCAATTTTCCTGCAGCACATCAACAGTTTATTTTTTTGCATAATATCTCTTACCTTTTTAGCAGGTTCAAATGTAACAAGATAAAAACCAGGATTTTCCTTGAAAAAACCTTTTGGGTGCAAAAATAAATAAATAAATAAATAAAATAAAAGTACTCCTCAACTCTCACATGTACCCCTGTGGGTGCTCTTTTCATCCATTAAAAAAATCTTCTGAATCAGGAAATCCCAGAATTTCCAGTGATATCATCATAGCCAACCAATCACATCACGATCTCTACGACGTTATGCATGACGTAGGGTTACTTGATAGACAGCAAGCATAAATGATGAGCCCAGCAATGTATGCCAAAGTTTCTCACTATGGCCTGCAGTGAGCACAGCATGATGTCAGAGCCAGCATGTACTATTCACTGCAAAAGTTTGGCTACAAAACAGTATCCGAGCATGACGTGCACTGACAAAACGGCATCATCAATCAAAGGCATGAGGACGAGCATGCATGCAAATGCATGGTGTATGCGACGAGGCTGACATCATTGTGCTGAATTTATGTGATTTAAAAGCTTACTTCAGTCACTACCTCCTTCCCCCTGATTCCTGTCATCATTGCTTCCACTGCGAACAGACGAATACGAAATGCTGCTTCATTTGTTGGTAATGCTCTGATCAATATTCGGTGATGTCTGAAGTTAAAGTCGCGTGAAATTCAAAATATGTTTGTTTGGAGGGGAGCTTTTATTTGGCACAGCTTGGTCAGATTTATAGGGTGCACTTGCTTAGTGTGTCTTGAAGCCTGAAAAACTGTTTATTTACAAAGTGCAATGACTATAAAGAGAATCTCCAACTTGAGGGCTATAATACAGACTGAGCAAAAGACGAGGCTTTGTGCAAAAAGACCAAAAGCTTTCTGATAAGCTGCGAGTACTTCAGTACTTTATCCCTTCCGATAATTTCTATTATCTTTCTTTTTTCAGAAGACTGTGAATCCTTCTCTGGTAGCGAACATCTAAGTTGCCTGTCCAATATGTACCTTTCATACACAATTTGGTGCCTGTGTGTGAACCAATCAGATTGTGTGTACATGGATCCCTCACTTTCCGCGGTTAATTGGGACCGAGATCCCCACGTGATCATTAAAATTCGTGAAGTAGGATCACCCTCCCCCTAACCTCCCCTCCCCCCGACGTATACGTACATGTATATGTGTATATAATATCAATAAATACATATTCAATACTATAATTGCTTATAATAACAAACATTAAAAAAATAACAAGATGTAAATAAAATATAAATACACACGCATACAGATGGAACTACATACTTATTTTTTTTAATTCGATGAATATTTATTTATTTAAATCCGTGATGCACTGAAGCCGCATTAATTGAAGCGCGAAGTAGCGAGGGATTCCTGTACTGTTGTTTCCATATAATAATTAATAATATTTACTTGAAAAAATAATTTTAATGCTGTGAGTGGAGTAAATTAAGATGAAAGCAGAAGGCTCATTTTGTAATCACTAGATGTATCCACATCCCAAACAGTTTTATTTGTGGTGATTACTGAGATGCCTGTTTTCATCATCAACACTGCAGGATTTCACTATACAAAAGGAATGTCACTGCATTGTTAAGACTGCTCACTTAAACTGCCTATTAAAACCTGACTGTTTTGCTGAGGGTAAAATAAATGTTAGCAGAGAGAACGTTTTATGCACTGTTATACACTATATTGTATATAATATAATGCCACTGTATGGTTTTATTGAGCCCATACCCTTTCAAAAAAGAGCATGGCAGTCCCCTGTGTAAAACACCATCCATAAAGCCCAAGTTTGGTAGTGTTAATGTGGAAAAAACTTGAATGGTTTGAGATCGGCCTTCTTAAGGCCTTCTCACTCTGCATTACATTGATATCATTGAGGCTCCTTTGGCTGCATGGGCACAAATTCCTGTAGGCAACTGTGTTAATACTTGTGGTTTTGTAGTAGGTACTAGGGTCCATATACTTCTCACTGTGTAGTGTCTATGATGCATTATAATCTATGTATGCTTTTTTATTTATTTATTTATTTTTTTAATAAATATATGTAGAAAACCTTATTATGAGTGGCATTTTGGTTGTAGATCTGCTAGTATGTTCACTCCTAAACCTAAGAGGGCCTGGATTTGATTCCAGTGCTCTGGCTGACCTGAGTGCGAGTGTGAATGGTCGTATGTGTGTTGGCCCTGCAGTGGTCTGGCTGAGCTGTTTAAGGTGTATCTCACCCTTGCTTTGAGTCGTCTCAGATGGGTGACAGCCTCCCTGCGACCCTAACTATGAAGAGGCAACCGAATGAATGAATATAACAAACCTGAAAGTATAAAATAAACATGCTCAAACTATAGTTAGATCCTTTTTTCAGTTAATATATACTACACAGGAATTGGCCTGCTATCTCAGGATAAAATAAAATAAAATAAAAAAATCATGTTTTGAATTTTATCAAAGTGATTGAGTCTTAAAATTTCAGTGTCACTTGGAGCAAGCAGCATCATTAGTAGCTTGTTTTTCTTGTGTTTCTTGTTCTGGACACTTGTCAGAATAGTTTATTGTCCCTGGAGAAAATTGTATACTCTTATTTGTTACTTTTATTTTTGATTGAGTAGGCTGAACAGACTAGAACATGTGCTGTTAGCTTCACAGAGATAATTTGGGTCAAACTACAGTGCTCACCTGGCCTGCCACAGTGTCATGCTTAAAATATAGAACTACAGGAATCTCATTTAAGTTTGTTTTAACCCCCCCCCCCACACACACACACACACACACACACACACACACCCATACATCCTTTTAAGCTCGTAAAGAGACACCCGTTTGTGTGCGTGTGTGCTCAAAGCTGTCTTTCTTGAGTGAAAAAAATATATCATCTTCTCCTTTCAGCTTTTACCCTTTTTCAGGGGTGGCCACAGCAAATCATTTGATTCGCACATTTGATTTGGCATAGGTTTTTATGTCGGATGCCCTTCCTGACACAACCCTTTACCAAGGGACAGAAACATGCTGATGGCCTTGCAACTACTCTTTATGACAGTCAGCAATGTTGTTTTTTTTTTTTTTTTACATGAACCTCCTCACTATAGACAGTGAGAGACATGGCTGGCCTTTGATAACCCCGTTAGCTGCACTGGGGGGAACAGTGCCAACTTTTTGGAGAGTGGGACTCGAACCCCCAACTCTAGGATCAGTGATCCTGCACCCTATACCACTAGGTTCACCACTGCCCCATTATTAAACTATATATATATTAATATATATATATATATATATATATATATATATATATATATATATATATATATATTCTTTTTGTCTGTTTTATAATATACTGAATTTCTCTTTTATTCCACAGATCCTTCAGTTTGAGGAAATTATGTCGAACGCGGTGTTCCGAGAGCATTTCCGAGTTTATATGGAGCGAGTGGATAAGCGAGCCCTCATCAGTTTTTGGGAGCTGGTAGAGATGCTTAAAAGTGCCAACAAGGTAAGGGAAGTATTTCTCTGTTGACCAACAGATCAGCTTTTATTTCTGAATTCATATTTTTGAATGAACGATTTCATGTGATTAGCACAAGATAGCATTACGGAATGCATTGGAGGGATGATTTGAACAGAGCTCTTCTGTTCTTTTTCCCCCTACATGCTTATGAAGTGTGCTGAAGTGTTGCTGCAGAAGAGCAGATTTTGGCCTTCAGGATTGCAGTTTGTGCTTCTTGTCACAAACTTGGTCATTTGGACTTGTATACTAATTATATGGAAAAGCAATACTGGAGCCCGAAAAGATAGCATAATGCGAGTCCTTTGTGTTTTGGCATACCAGCAGGTCATTTTCATCATTATTGATCAAAAGGTTTTCTGTAAGCCCAGAGAGAGAGGTGGTTAAATGGGCTCATATATCACTGACTGCCACATGTACCCAGCAGGAGAAAGAGAAAAGGAGCACGGACATTTTTTTAGGGGTGGGGGGGGGGGGGGGGTGCTGGAAGTGTAAATAATTACTAGTTTTGTCAAGGTTTGAGTAGTGGCAGTGTTAATGGTTGCTGGAGTGCTGATCCTAAGGTTGGGAGTTCGAGTTCCTCCCTCCACAAGGTTGTCACTGCGCGTCCCCCCTCCCCAGTGCAGCTACCTGGGTTATCAAAGGACGGCCATGTCTCACTGTCCACGGTGAGAGGTTCGTGTAAAAGAACCATTGCTGACTTTCCACAAGAGTAGCTGCCTAGCCGTCAGTGTGTTTCTGTCCCTTAAGGGCATCCGACGTAAAATCCTCTGCCAAATCAAACATGTGAATCAGATGATTCACTGTGGTGAACCCTGGAAAAAGAAAAAAAGGGGAAAAGAAGTAGTAGCCATGGTTTGAGTAGAATTCATAGACCGTTTACAGTGATGTGCATGTGCATCTTGAAAAAAAAAATTTAATCATTAAATATAATAAATTTTCTGTAACATGTTCAGGCTGCAGATTAATCATAATTAACGGTTAAAAAAAAAAAAACAAAGTTCCTCGGTGAGGCAAGCGGTACCCCTGACTCATGGCAGAGGGCGCTTGTGAAACCACTGATTCTTGGACAACCTACAATCTTCTTTATTTCCTTTACCTCATTAAAATGGAAGATGTCCAAGCTGAGAAAATGTGCAAATCTGGACTTTCAATCAAAACACGTGGTAATAACTAAAGGAAGACCAACACAGTTGGAATAAATTTTAGAATCAACTGAAATATGCATCAGATACTTGTGTAACGAATGCTGATATAAGATATAAAACACAACACATTGTCTGAAAATAATTTAATTCATTTTAGGTACCAAAAGCGAAGGAAACATGATATGGTTACATGATTGCATTACAATACACATGAAACACCCTACTGTGTGGACAGTCGTGTCATTGCTTCTCTCTGTGGTATTAATTTGACGTCTGTTGTCAATCAAATGATTAATAATACACCCAAGTTCATTTGTATTTTTAAATCTTACTTTAAAAGAGTCAGTGCCTCACTAGCTGTCAACCTCACCACATATCACTGACTGGAATGATTTCATGGTAAATGACTTTTCATCTTTCGGTTGTCATTCGGAATTATCCTGTAAGTGTTGTGTGTGCAGTTTCGTCAGAATGCGTTAGAATTTGGTTAGCCATCTTGCTTTTCTGGCTGTTCATGACTTCCATTCATGGAAAGTTTGGCAGATTGATTCAGCTGTGAAAGCATCCCTGAGAATTGCATGGGTTACCATGTGTTAATGTAACTTGTATTGAAGGTAAAAATGTACACGGAACAACGACTTGTTGCCAACAGACATGACCATTGCAGTATATGCACTCTCAGATAAGTGCACTCCCCACCCCCCGCACCTTATTTCTTCATGAAACTGCCTCCAAAGTCTTCTTGAATGTTCATGGTTATAATGATCTCGGCCATGGTGCTCACGTATCAACCCATCATGTGAAACCCATGCTTTAGGGTCTCATGAATCTTCACACTAATGATTGTCAAATACTTATTTTTTTGTATCTATTCTCTGCCAAGTGTGACATCATTGCCTTATTGCCTGACAGGTTTTGAAAAGAAGTTTCTACAGGTTTCCATAACTGCTTACTCGTTTTAAGGAGCACTAATCTTAACGGAACAGAAGAAACTTGGTAGCTGATTCACCTGAGAAATAATTATAGAATTCACATTGTAATATGTCTATACTTGATAATCGTGTACCAGCAAAATGTAGGTGGACTTCAATTTGGTCAGGCCCTGGTCACAACAGCACGTTTCCATACTGGAGGCCACACAAACGGTTTACAGTACACACCAAAAAATGAAGGCTGACCCAATCACTCTCTCTAATTACTTTCATAGTCTTCTTCGACCGGCGCTGCAGAGATACCTTCAGAAATTAGCTTTCTTTGATGGAATTGAATGTTTCAAACAGACTGAACACCCTGCAGTCTGAAATGTTCTTGAAAAAATGAGTAAATTATAAGCTGCTGCACATTATGTACCGGTAGAAAAGAAGCACCTGCTAACAATTTGGATTTCACTCAGCATGGGCTCGACTTATTTCTACCCAACTGAACTTGAGAACAACACGTACTTTCTCTCAGTTTGTGTTTTGAGTTCAGTATAATTCTTTCTAATGAGCAGTTTTCTCATTATAATTAAAAAAAACATAAATGGCACAAATATTAACTTTGCATGTGCACTGACCGCTTATAATAAAACGGTCATTGCAAACGCAGAACTTTTTAGATTCAAATCTGCTCTGGAGATGTTGCAGAACCATTTAGGTCGGATTTTTCTGGAGAGTTCATTAGTGTGCTCGCCCCTGTTAATAATTCCCTGGACACGGAGGGTGTGGAAAAAGCGCTTGCCCTTTTCCCTCTCCTCGCATTTGTAGTAACTGATTACGGCACATTTACTCTAGATTCTACATTCACAGCCTTCATGGGACTACCAATATGGTGCCGCAGATGTGCTTTCTCATTGGCTTCTAGGTTTTGATGTGTATTAGAGAATATCTATTGACAGTACTTGCTTTATTCTGTAACTCATAATTTCCTTTGGTAAAAATTTAGTTTGATGATCTGGTGGGGGTGGGGGCGTTCAGATTTGAATGGCAAGTGTTGGTTGCCACAACACTATGTATACTTACCCACATCATCAGCCACAGCATTGAAATCACCTGCCTATTTATTGGGTCCATCCTACTTTTCAGAATGTTGTCTAGAACATCACATCACAATCTGGTGGCGTGCTCTCTTTCCATTTGTCATCCTGTTTGCATCCCTTTCTTAAAAAAAAATTATGTAAGTGCACCCAGCAGTTCATCTAATGTAGAAGAAAATGTGATTCATCAGATCAGTTAACTTTCCATTGCTTCATGGTCCAGTGATGATGCTCATTTGCCCATTATAGTCACTTTTAGTTTTGAACAGGGGTCAAGCATGTGCACTTTCTAGATTGCCGTATAATGAGGCTGCGTAGCTCCAAACTAGCCAATTATCTTTCCTTGTACCACATTTGACAGGTACCAACCACTGCATACAGGAAACATCTCAAAAGACCTGCGATCTTGGAGATACCTTAACCCAGATGTTTTGCCATGATAAGTTGGCTCTTGTCAAAGTCACTCAGATCCTTTACGCATTCCCATTTTTCCCTGTTTCCCGCACATCAACTCTGAGAATGGACTGCCAATTATTGATATATCGCATCACTTTTCTCTTTTTTTCAGTTTTATATGATTTCAATATGAGAGTAATGTTACAGATTTTCATCCAGAGTGCAAGTTCTTGAATGGTGACATAACTTGACTCAAATTGTCTTGAATAGTCAGTCAAATCCCTATTGGTGCATTATCAAATTGCCTTAAGGAAAAAGCTTTTGCACTTTTTTTCTCTTTTAAGGCTAGATTATAATGATCAGAGTGGAAAAACCCAACCCATAACTGGTATATGCAGTCTCTCTGGGACTAAATACAGCCAGCCTCTGGGCATGTAGACTGTTTAAATAATTCCTGAATCAGATATATATATTTTTAAATACATTTTGTTTTTGTTTTCCATACAGAGTGAGGTACCGCAGCTGGTAGGGGAAATCTATCAGAACTTCTTTGTCGAGAGTCGGGAGATCCCAGTGGAAAAAGCTCTGTATAAAGAGATCCAGCAGACTTTGGTTGGGAATAAGGGCACAGATGTCTTTTACAAGATTCAAAGTGATGTCTACGAAACAATGAAGGAGCGATATTACCCTTCGTTTCTTGTCAGCGACCTGTATGAGCGTCTAATCAAGCGGGAGGAGCAAAGAAGCAGCTCGCAGTCCAGCAGTGAGGAAAAAGATGATGCTGTAAGTACCTGCCTTATATGTTAAAGATAGACTGTTGTATTAAACATGGTTTGCTACACAGCAATGCCAGGTGTCTGAAGCAGAAGTAATTGTGTACAGTCAGCTCGTATCTACTTACGAAATTAATCAGTTCCAGAGCCTTTTTCGTAACCTGGAGTTTTCGTAAGTAGAGGTGCATTTTTCGTGACCTGCAAATTTCATAAAAATACATGTAAAACGCATGACTCATTCCAAGGCTCCCAAGACTACCCCATAAACCCTTTCAAAATGATAAAAGTACACCAATTTTGTATGAAATATGTTAAAAGTAAAAAATTTATTTATTAAACCATTTAAACATTTTATTAACATATTTATTAATTAAACCATTATTAAACATTTTTTATTAACGCACACACACTCGTGCACCAACACACACAACACTGTCTCTCTCTCTCTCTCTCTCTCTCTCTCTCTCTGTCTCTCTCTCACACACACACACACACACACACACACAAAACTCTCCCTCTCTCTCTCTGTTTTTGAGTGCGTGCTCTGCCAAATGCTGGCTCTGCCCACACGCAGCGCACAGCCGATGGAGCTTTTGAGACGGGGTCTTGTATTTAAAGCGGAATTACCTGTTTGAAAGATCTGAGGTCCGGATTTAATATTAACTTGCTTCCTCGAGAGATCAGAGGTTCGGATTCAATATTAACTTGCTTCCTTATGAGATCGGAGGTCTTGTGGCGCCGCCCACTTCCGTGCACAAAAACGGTTCATGGCCGAATGCAGAACTTTTGAGACGGGACGCAGCTCATCCGGACCTCCTCAAATAAGCTGCAATGAGTATAGTACTCTCAAAACTCACGAAATCACGAACCAACAGTACATCTTTCCTTTACGCGTGTGACAAATGGGTACAGTACTATGGAGACTCGGCTCCCTCCTGGCCAATGGGAGGCCAGTGGGGTGGGATGATGGGAGGCAGCCAATGAGAGAGCATCGCACGCATTGTTTGAAGTTTTGAATGGCATGTTTGAATTTTTGAATGGCGCGTTTGGCACTTTTCGTAAGAAGAGGTTGTTTCATATACAGAGGGTGAAAATTTAGGAAAATGTTTTTCGTAAACTGGATTTTTTTGTATTCAGAGGTTTTTGTAAGTAGAGGGCCGACTGTATTTCAGAATACGACTAAGACTTCGGACAGATTGTTAATGTAATGCTATCATAAACTGAAACCTACTGACCTTAAATTCTTTGAACAGATCTGGATTCCTGTTTTTTCTTCTGTGTTTTGCCCAGTTGGAAGTACAGTCGGCCCCCTACTTACAAAACCCCTGGGTACGAAAGTTCCGGGTTACGAAAAACATTTTCCTAAATTTTTGTCCTCGGGATACAAAAACAACCTCCTCTTACGAAACGTGCCAATCAAAATTTCTTACGATGCGCGAGTTGCTTTCTCATTGGCCATCTCCCAACATCCCGCCCTGCTGGCCTCCCATTGGCTAGAAGGGATGACGCAGCTGAACTTCCTGTACCCATACTTTCTGTTTGTCACATGTGTGAAGGAGAGTTGACTGTTGGCTTGTTTTGAGATTGATCATGCAATGTTGTATTTCGTTATCGCTGAAACCCCTCTACAATCAGGACGATATTGAACCAGAAGGAGACCTTAAAGCGGAAATACAGTGGCGGAGGCGATTATTTCAGCACGATATTAAAACAGAGTGCTCTGTGGGAGAAGACATCCGATCTCGCAAGGAAGCAAGGTAATATTGAATGCGGACCTCTGATTTTTAAAACAAGTACTGTAATTTCGGTTTAAATACAACATCCCATTTAAACATATAAATAGAATTGTTCTGTCAGCTGTTGCGTGTGTGTGTGAGAGAGAGAGAGCGAGATGGAGACAGAAGGAGGCTTAACTCTAGTTTTTAGTTTAGTTTTTTGTTGTTTTAATTCAGTAAATGTTCAATAAATGTGGCACATAAAGAATCAAGTTAAAGTTGAGTTTGGACCTTCGATCTATCAAGCAGGGAATGCACTTCAAATTTCACATCTTAAAATGCTCAGGCGTCCTGCTTGTGGGTGTGGGCCACAGCATCACAATAAACATTTAATGTGTATACAATACGCATTCAATGCGTACTGTATTGTGTGTGTGTGAGAGAGAGCTAGAGAGAGACGTGTGTGTGTGTGTGTGTGTTAATATATATTTTAATAAAAATGTTTAAATGGTTTAATAAATTATTTTCTTTTACTTTTAACACATATTTCATACAAAATTGGTGTATTTTTATCATTTGTAAAGGGTTTCTGAGGTAGTCTTGGGAGCCTTGGACGAATCGGGCATTTTACATGTAAAATGCGCCCCCTACTGACGAAAACTCCCGCGTTATGAAAAACGCGCAGGAACTGATTAATTTCTTAAGTAGGCGGCCGACTGTACAGTGGTACTTCAATACTTGAACGCTTTTGAGGTCAAACAAATCGGAATTCGGTCAAAAAATACGGGATGTTTTTTGTCTCGGAAGTCAACCAAAATCCAGAAGTCGAACGCTAAAAAGCGCGAAAAAAAACAAGACTGAGTGGGAGGGGAAATACACACTTTCCAGAAGTCCAGAAGTTGTCGATACTATGTATCAACCTGAAAAAGCTAAGATAGGCTTCCTCTCTCCGTCTCCAACATTTACATTTGTGAACTTCTCACCACCACAAAGGTTAAAATTATTATCTTTATTGTTTTTATGCTTTAACTGCACTGCGGTTTTTATTTTAGTGTGTTATGGTCTCTTTTGTGAGACTCTGGTTTTGGTGGCTCTCTGCGCGTTGGTGCGTGGTGTGGCTGTCATACATGGTGGAATGCTAAACACACACACCTGATTCCACTTAATCACGGACTATAAAGACTAGCAGCGTGCTCCTCTCGGTGCTAGAAGATTGTCCCTCTTCCCCGTGATCTCTCTGGCTCTCACCTCCGTGCTCGACCAGTTCCTGCTTTAGTTTGATTTCCATGTTTCTCCGCCTCTCTAACAGTGACTACGGTTTCCCCGTGCTCTACTGCCTTCCCTGTGAACAATAAAGCACATCCGTTTCCATCTCCACTCTGTGTCCTGCATTTTTGGGTCTGGCTGAATGTTCTTGGCGTCACAGAATCTTCTAGCCCTTTTATGACTTAGAGTAGTTTTTGACAAAGGGTAGAGAGACTGATAAATGAAAATAAGCAATTTTAATTAAACAGCACACTGCTGTCAATTTACAACAATAAAGAAACCGTCAAGCTGCTACAGTTCTGTCATTGATGAGCATCTTGGCAATAAACGTAGAAAATAATTTACATAAAATTATTAGCCTACACGTTATAGAGACCACTTTTATTAATTGCTTACTTTAAGTCACTTAAACCTATTGTATTGTTCCTAGGTTTTACTCACACACCTACCTATGTTCCTAAATAATCCGTGTTCAGCAGATTTTGGCATGGATTAAACAAATGTTGAAGAGTCCTTTAATAAATCCCCGAGTCCAAATTTTGACCAGGATCATCTCCAAAATTTAACGGTGTCTTCCTTGTCCAAAGCCTCACCTCTGGTAGAAATGTCCTGAAGCACTCAACTCCACATAAGTTTGTATAATTCTGCTAACAGACATAAACCAAGAATACAACACAAGCTCCATGGTGAAAGTAATTAATGTCATCACTGAGGCTACCGCTGTCTGAGATCAACAGGAAATGTACTAGCATGTCACTCTTACTGAGTGATTCATCTTGTGCATTTCCTCATCACAACAAAGTTAATTTATGGCTGTGCTACTGTCAGCACAGCCATATTGACAGTGATGCGCATTCAGCGGACAAAGGTGAAGCAGAGCCCCCCTGTCAAGCTTGAAAAGAAAAAAAGTTGGTGATAAATTATAATAGTCGTCTTCTTTTCTTTTTGGCTTTTTCCCGTTCTCAGGAGTCGCCACAGCGAAGCATCTGATTCTCACATTTGTTTTGGCATGGGTTTTACGTCGGATGCCCTTCCTGTCACAACCCTTTAGCAAGGGACAGAAACATGCTGACGGCTTTGCAGCCTACCCTTTTTTACGAAAGTCAGCAATGGTCCTTTTACATGCCTCTCACCATAGACAGTGAGAGACATGGCCCGCCTTTGATAACCCAGTTAGCTGCACTGGGGGATAATACAGTAAATGTTAATATATGTCAGCTGGTATGTATTGCAATCCCTTTTCCTGTTCAAATCCAATATTAACCATTGCTGTGCCCAATACTGAACCCTGAAATGCCAGCCATTTTTCTGCATAACCAACAGGTATTTTATATGTTGGTTTTAGATGCCTAAATATTGGAATTACATGAGAAACTATATATGTTATGAATAGCTCTTGGATTGTCCTTTTCAAATACTTTTTTTTCGGGCAAAAAGGGCAACTTCTGGTCACATGACCAGAAATCCAAGCTGGCCACCATGCTATGGATCACTCAAACTTTGCTAACCTAACTTTGCTCTAGTATTATTCATCATTTTTGATAATGATTTTGTGATAGCAGGATTGTTGCTCAATGTAAGAGGACCTGAAAAAGGAAAACAGAACTGAAATGTCTCTATTTGTCATTGAATTAGGTCCAAATGAGTAACATTGTCCACCTATGAAAAAAGTGAACTTTTGCCAAATTTAGATACTGATATAAGTTTATACAGAATTAGGCAATATTTCAAAGAATAAAACTTTAAAATGTACATATTCTATATTAATTATAATGTACAACATAATATTAGGTACAGTAAATACAATTCCAGGGGCAGTGGTGGTCTAGTGGTATAGGGTGCTGGATCGCTGATCCAAAGGTTGGGGGTTCGAGTCCCACTCTCCACAAGGTTGTCACCCCCCACCCCCCGTGCAGCTGACTGGGTTATCAAAGGCGGGCCATGTCTCTCACTGTCTATCGTAAGAGGCATATAAAAGAACCATTGCTGACTTTCATAAAGAGTAGCTGCAAAGCCGTCAGCGTGTTTCTGTCCCTTGCTAAAAGGGTTGTGACAGGAAGGGCATCCGACGTAAAAACCTCTGCCAAATCAAATGTGCGAATCAGATGATTCGCTGTGGTGACTCCCGAGTAAAAGGGGAAAAAGCCGAAAGGAAGACAGACAGACAGACAGTAAATACAATTCCAGGATTCCAAATCGTCTTCGCTGTCAGTGTCCACACACACACACACCATTGACCGTTTCCACTGGTATTTTAGCCTAAACTCTGCTGGTGGAGTCAGTAAACAGTGTAAGTAAGCTCCATTTACTGAGCTACTGCATTATTTAAAAAAAAAAAAAGTTTGGATGTAAGTTGTAGTTATTTCTCTTTGTATTGCTGATTTCGTCCTATTGCCCTGTATGCCGTTGCTTAGGGTCCCTCTCTAGCTCTGTGGCTTTTCTCCAGAGCATACATGAACTCGGTGAAAGAGCGCTTCACTGTAAAACCTGCCCCCGCCTATTTTTGTTCATTACTGTGATGGCTATTGGTTGCATTTTATTGTGAAAACCAGATTTTTATGTTTTTAACCAATCATATCGAGCACACAAACTGTCTACTTGTATTTACTTTCATGTTAATGATAATGGCTAACGTTTGAAAAGACGTGCATGGGAAATTTGGCATTGGGAAATGTGATGTAAAGCTAATTAGATCGGCTTTGGGCATTGTGGTGGTTAAAATTATTTTTCAGTAAAAAACAACAGAATTTCCATATGTTCCATTCAGATACCTGGAGGAACTGCACGATGAGGCAGCACTTTGCTGTGCCGTTCAGTTGACGGTGGAATCCCTTACAAACTGTGCTGATATGCAATGGTGTATGCAGTGTATCGCTGTACCTCTATATATTGCAGATGAAATTCTTACAGAAACTCTGATTACATGCTCTGCCTTTTCTAATCTGGGTAATGTATAATATGTATTTCTGTAACATGTTTAGGCTGCAAATTAATCATAACACTCAGTTATAAAAAGGTACTCAGTGAGGCAAACAGTACCCCTGACTCATGGCAGAGGGCACTTGTGAGCTCAGATTCTTGCTCAACCTACAATCTTCTTTTTTTGTTGTTTATATTTTCTTTACGATCCGCCTCATCAAAATGGAAGATTACATGTCCAAGCTGAGAAAATTTGCACATTTGGACTTTCAATCGAAACAAGAGGTAATAACTAAAGGAAGACCAATGCTGAAGCTGAAAGGATTGCAAATTTGTTGTCAATCAAAGGATGAATAAAGTATTGTTTTGGGTTAATTTGTATTCGTACATCTGATTCTAAAAGAGCCATTGCCTCACAAGCTGTCAAACTCACCGCAGGCCACTGCTTGTTGATTTTATCTTTCATTCGGATCATAGTGAAACTGGTTGCTCTGGTAGTTAGTGCTAGTATACACGAGCAACCTTTTGGGGGGTTCTACTTTGGATTTGCTGTGAATTGTGGATGATGTAAAAAATCTTGAGCAGTGTTGCCTTACACGCTGTTTTTCTTTACCTAATTCAGTCCAATCAAAAAGGTTCTTGTGGAAAGGATCTGGCCCATTGGCCATGCGTTTGACACGTGCTCTAAGGGCTAAAGGTTTTCATGGCCAAGTGTATAGATCTTCTGTAGTACGCATCACAACCCATTAGCCAAAGAGAAAGCAGAACTGTGGCACCATGTCGGTGGTCTGAGTGAAGCTGTGAATGTAGAATGTAGAGTTAATGCACCGTAATTGGTTGTTCCAATTGTGCAATGAGGAAACAAGACAAGAGATTTTTCCATGTTCTGGCAATTATTAACAGCTGGGGTGAGCATGTTAACGAAGCCTCCAGAAAAAAAAGCCAACCTAGGTGGTCCTGCAACATCTCCAGAGCAGATTTGAATACAAAGATCTGGGCTTGCAGTGACTGTTTTATTTAAAGTGGTGAGTGCACATGTAAAGCCAGTATTTTACTTTGACTCCAGGTGAGGACAGAGTACACCCTGGACAGCTCACCAGGCCATCGCAGGGTGGAAACACGCTGACAGCTTTGCAGCCTACTCTTGTTGAAAGTCAGCAATGGTTCCTTTACATGAACCTCACACCATGGACAGTCAGAGACATTGCCAGCCTTTGATAACCCAGTTAGCTGCGCTGGGGGTGGGGGGTGGGGGTGGAGGTGCAGTGACAACCCGTGGCGAGTGGGGTTTGAACCCACAACCTTAAGACCAGTGATCTAGCACCTTTACCACTAGGCCACCACTGCCCCCAAGAAAACTACTCATTTCGAAATAATTAATGTATACTGAAAGCAAAGCACAAACTGAGAGAAGGTGTGTGGTGTTCTCTAGTTTGGCTGGGTAGAAATAACAAGCCGAGGTGCTTTTATTCTACCGGTACATAATGTACAGCAGCTTAATGGGCTAATTTTTTCAAGAACATTTCAGACCGCAGTGTGTCCAGTCTGTTTGAAACGTTCAATTCTACCACACAAAGCTAATATCTGAAGGTGTCTCTGCGGCGCCGGTCGAGGAAGACTATGAAAGTAATTGGAGAGGGCTATTGCGTCAGCCTTCTTCCTTTGGTGTGGTCAATTGTTTGTGTGGCCTCCGGTATGAGAACGTGCTGTTGTAACCAGGGGCAACGCATGGTCATTTGATTGTACTGAAGTCCGCCAAAAGGCAGCAGTTATCAAGGCAAGGCTTGTTTAAAAATTATAAACCATGAGTAATTTTTTTTTTTGTTTTGTTTTGGTATTGTAAAAATATTAAAAATTTTAAAGCAAAATATATAGCAGTAACCTCTGTCTATTTATCTCACTAGCTAGCTTTTCCACCTTGCTGTATGTGATGCAGTGGGCAACTTCGGTTGTTTCTTTTGCAGTGTATCGTCGTAAAGATAAGAGATCTTTATTGTCACTGTTGCACGAACAATGAAAATTAGTTTAGCAGCTGTTTGTTTAGCAGCAGTGAGGCCACTCATTTTTTTTTATTTTCTGGTTGATGGATTTTTCAGCACAAATTTAGTGATGTTGGAGGAAATAAGAAACAAAAATCAGGCCACTATATTTAAAATACAGTCTGCCCTCTACTTACGAAAACCTCTGAATACGAAAAATCCAGGTTACGATAAACATTTTCCTAAATTTTCGTCCTCTTCTTACGCGCCATTCAAAAATTCAAATGCGCGAGTTGCTCTCTCATTGGCTGTCTCCCAACATCCCGCCCCGCTGACCTCCCATTGGCCAGGAGGGACCTGAACTGTACGAATCCCTGTACCCATACTTCCTGCTTGTCACACGCTTGAAGGAGAGTTGAACAGGACTGTTGGCTCGTGAGTTTTTTTTGAGAGTGATCATCGCAGCGTTAGATTTCGTTATCCATTATGGACCCCAACAAAGTGATTCCCGGTGACACCGAAAAGAAGACGTGGGCTCCGTTATCAGTTGAAGTGAAGCAGAAGATAATAAAAAAAAATACGAAAGTGGGATGTGGTTGAGCGAAATTGCAAAGGAATATGGCCGAAACCCCTCTACAATCGGGACGATATTGAAGCAGAAGGAGGCATTAAAAGCGGAGATCCAGTGACGGAGGTGATTATTTCGGATAAAGCAACCGCCATATTTAAGGATCTCGTGAAGGGGTGGGGGTGAGGGTTCTGCAGACCAGCAACCCCCGGACTTTAAAGCATCGCTTGGGTGGTTCAAGAGACTTAAAAAAAAAAGGTAAATAATTGTCTTTTACTTTTAACAGATATTTCATACATATTTCATACAAAATTGGTGTACTTTTATAATTTTTAAAGGGTTTATGGGGTCGTCTTGGGAGCCTTGGAACAAATCATGTGTTTTACATGTAAAATGCACCTCTACTCACGAAAACTCCAGGTTATGAAAAAGGCACTGGAACGGATTAATTTCGTAAGTAGAGGGCCGACTGTATTATTATTTACAATTTTGAAAAAAGTGCCGGAGGAAAAATATAAACCCTTTTTTTGTTTATTTGTTATTTTGTTGATATTAATAGCACAGGAAGGTTTCGTCACTTAAAATTTTTTCATGTATAATATCTGGTTGATGACTCTAGAAGTGCTGGGAATGTCATCAAATATAGTGTACAAATTACATATGTCTCAATACAATGCATTATCTGTTCCCTGTTGAAATCAAAATTTAATTATCCAGCACTTTTGTTTTATACACTTGCTTGTTTATTGGTTGGGGTTTTACAACGCTTTCAATGAAGTCATATTGTGATGGTGCCTGCTTGTACCAGGGGTCCCAGTGACCACTTTTATAAAGCTGACAAAGATCTGAAATGCCACGCTGAGATGCCACAAGTAATCCACTCAAGAAAAATATAATATAAAACCAAAAATGAATTAGATTTATTTCAGTACCACATCCAAAAAAAAAAATTTTTTAATGAAAAATGGCATTATATTTGTTCAAACTTTTTATTTAAAATTCTAAAGTATCTTTGAAGGGTACTATTCTAAAACATAATTCAGAATTATATCAAAACTGGTAACATTTATCTAGTACTGTTACAAAACACACAATTCAGAACTACATGTATATCAAAGCTTTTTGAAAATAAGAATATACACACAGAATGTGTAATCTAAATATAAGGTAATCGAAATATAGGTGTCTGTGCATGTGTGTCTTTTCAGAGTCTGAAATTTGACTTAACGCTGAACTTATTTTTTGTCAAAAAGACAGTTTTTATGATCGCTTAGCTTTTTTTCCCCACTCTGAGCGCATTTCGGCATATCATTTTCTTTTCCGGATGTCAAACAATTTTTGCATATTGGCCTAACGATGCCAAATTCATCCTCCTTCTGCTGAATGATCGGACCCACATAAACTTCATCTCCACAGTGGGTACAGATATCAGAGAAAATCATGGTTTTGCCAGCATAGTATGTGGTTTCAATAAGTGACACAGGAAACTCCTTCTCGAACAAACACATTGTCCTGGTGTGCACCTGATGTAAACAGGGGTGAGCCACACGCATAAAACATTTCTTCCTGGCTTCTTTCAACTGCTTTGTCTTCACTCATGCTCAGCTTCCGCTTAGAATAGACAACCTTGACTTTGCACACTCTGCACATATTGCTTTCTGCCTGACTTTGTCTCCGACTAGCAACCCTTTTCTTTCTTTGTCTTTCACTATATGTGTTGGCTTGTCTTGATTTTGTGTTTGATTAAGATGTGATTTTTTTTTTCACAATGGTATATAATACAGAGATCAGTGGGGGAGGGGGGGTAATAAATTGAAAAAGTTAAAAATTATTTTTTTAGAGGCACTTTTGCCAGTGCTTCGGCAGATCCATTAACCAGATAATATAAAATGAGTGGCCTTCTTAAAAAAGTGCACAGAAGACAAAGAATTGACTACACTGAGCTATACAGTTGCATATGCCAATATATATACAGTAGGCCTTTGACTATTCGCGGTTTTGCATTTACGGCTTTGAATATTCGCAGATTCCCGAGCAACTATCACGTGATTTCAAATTCAGCCAATGGCTGTTCTCCCTCCTGCTAATTGGTTGAGATGATGTAACGCCCCTTTTTCCTCATTCGCGGACACTTTGTGCCTGTGCTTTTTAAGTGTGTGTTTTTAATTACAGTTAAGCTCCGTCATGCCACCCAAACGCTGCACACCTTCTCGGGCTTCTGGTAAGGCGCCAAAGCACCAGAAAAAAGTAAAATGATGATGCATGAAAAAGTTGAACAACTTGATATAATTCAGGAAGGAAAACGTTTTTGCTGCAGAAGTGCTAAGAAGTTGAATGTTGTATTAAACAAGGTCATCATCAGAATGGAACCTGCCTTAGTATTCTGGATACTTCTAGTTCAGGGGTCGGCAACCGTTGCCATTCAAAGAGCCATATGGACCCGTTTTCCACATTAAAGAAAACACTGGGAGCCACAAATCCTTTTTTGACATTTAAAATCAAATAGCACTGCATATAATGTTTTCCCCCTTTTTCGTTCACGTTAATATAAAACAACAATGTGTTGCATTGATTTAAATGACTGGAGAGACAATTAAATTACAATTCTGCTTGCAACAAAAACATTTAGATTAAAAAAAAAAAAATTGCCAGCCTCCCCACACTCCTAATTAGGATTATGTGGTTCAGAAAATGAATGAATGTGTGTGTTCTGAATACTGCTCACTGTGGACCTGCCCGGGGTGTACACCACCTGTTTCCTCTCACTTCCCCACATTGGTAATTTTCCATGATTGGAGAATTAGCCACACAAAGCAGTTATCACACACAGATGAACGTTGATAACATGCAGTTAGTTTTAGTCAAAACAGGTTTTTGATACCTGGGCTTATTGTTACTAAACAGCTCATGATTATACCATCAGTAGCGATCTTATCAAAATATTCAGGTTTATGCTTGTTATTTAACTCCTTTTTTATTTTCATAATTGTTGGTCACATGTTTTGGAAATGTGTGTTGCATTTTAATCTATGTAATTTTATATTAATAATTATAATTATTTTATATTTTGTTACAGGGATCCCTCGCTATTTCTCGCTTCAATTAATGCGGCTTCAATGCATCGCAGTTTTAAAATAAATAAATAAATAAATATTCATCGAATTAAAAAATAAGGAAATTAAGGAAGAATAGGTGGGAAAGTTAAGGAAAATGTCACAAAAACAAGGCCAATTATGCAAAAAGAAAAAATCCTCTAAACCAACACAAAACAAAAAACAACCCAAAATCTCCCATCAAAACTGGATACATTGTTGCATCTGTGTGTGCTCGTCTGCGCAGCCACGCCCCCGTCTGCCGGAGCCTAGTATTAAGTGTACTCCAGGATAATGTTTAATCATATTTTGTACTTATATTTATGATCTATCTTTCTGTAGATTTTATTCCATTTCTACTTGTTCTTCAATTTCATTTCACTTTCGACCTTGGACAGCTTTGTTGGTATCACTGGATGTTTGCAAAACGAATGTTGGTAAGTTGGAGAGCGTCTGTACAGTCAGCCCTCTACTTACGAAAATCTCTGAATACGAAAAATCCAGGTTACGAAAAACATTTTCTTAAATTTTCACCCTCTGTATACGAAACAACCTCTTCTTACGAAAAGCGCCAAACGTGCTATTCAAAAATTCAAACAATGCGCAAGTCGCTCTCTCATTGGCTGTCTTCCAACATCCCGCCACGCTGGCCTTCCATTGGCCTCCTATTGGCACTGTGGTTTTGTGAGTTTCGTGAGGTTTTTGAGAGTACTCATTGCAGCTTATTTGAGGAGGTTTGGATTTTAATTTACAAAATAAGAATTTGCTTCCTTTCTTGTTATTTATTCTTTTCGCAAAAAATGTGTTATATTGTGGTATGTCGCCTCATTATAATGGCATATGACCAAACAAGATTTAGTCATGTGGTGATCCATGTACTTTGACTACACTGGAAGGTATTCTATGTTTGTTGGATCCTGACCCGGTCTCGTGTGCTATGTAATAAATAGACTGATGTTTCTGATGTTGGAATTGAGTCACTATTCTGCCCATGTGTGTTTGTGTATGCAGTGCCAGATTATGGAGGTGGGAGAGGTGACGTTGGATGAGGGCAGTAAAGGTATTAATGAGCAGGCCAGCTATGCAGCAAACAAACTCCAGCAACTCTATGAAAGACTGGAGTACAAACGCCAAGCACTGGGCTCCATACAGAATGCACCCAGACCTGACAAAAAGGTGTGAATATTTGATGAACACTTTCTTTTTAACAGGATTATCAAAGGAACAGAAAATCCACTGCACATGCAAACAACAAATCTGGGCTCCTGATTGTAATCCTATTAATAGTAAATAGAATATGGGTATTCAGTCTACGGGAATATACTGTATATGCTTTTGCATCTGGCCCTTGATATAACCCAGAAAAAACTATCGAGTCACCACACATAAATGTTCAATCTGTTTTTTGTGGGTTTTTTTTTTTTACTTTGTAGAGAGTAAACAAATCACAGAAATGACGCACATTTTTCTAGTTGTAACCACTACCTTGACCTCACTATATCTTGACATATTAATCTTGCATTCAATAGTTTTTAATGACTGCTTTTTTTAATCTGCTTTTTAATCACAAGGTTAGCATTCATCTTCATACTCAACAGAGCCGCTGTTGTTATAGTCTTTTCTGATTTTCCAGGAAGTGAGAAGTATCCTTGTATATTCACTGCTGGACAAAGGCAGACATGTGCTCTCTGTTCATTTTCTGTAACAGCTTAATCCTAATTAGGGTCGCGGAGAGGCAGGCTCCCAGTCGACTCGAGGGCAGAGGACACCCTGGACAGCTCGCCAGGCCATCGCAGGGCGGAAACACAATGATGGCTTTGCAGCTACTCTTATTGAAAGTCAGCAATGGTTGTTTTACATGAACCTCACACCATAGACAGTTAGAGACATTGCTGGCCTTTGATAACCCAGTTCGCTGCACTGGGGGGAGGGGGGGTAGTGACAGCCCGTGGAGAGTGGAGCTTGAACCCCCAACCTTAGGATCAGCGATCCAGCACCTTTTCACCACCAGGCCACCACTGCCCGTGTGCCCGTATTCCAAGAGAATTTCTAGAGCTCACTCAATTGGGATCTTTGGGCTTTTAGCTGGGCTTTATTCTGCTGGGATTTTTTCCGTTGTATTCATATTGTACCGTTATCGTTTATCTGTCGGCATAAATTTACGAGACTACTTATGTGCTGTTGTCTTGGATTGGCATCATTGTTGTGTTTGTATGTGTACTTGTGTGTGCAGATTGTGTCTCTCCTAAAAGAGGAAATTGGGATGATGGAGAAGGAGCACAGTGACCTGCAGATGCATATCTCACGTACAGACTGGTGGTGTGAGAATCTGGGCTCATGGAGAGCAGTGATTAATATAGCTGAGGTCAGTCTGCTCGTGCCCAACACTGATTTCAGAACATCATGTCATTTTGTTCCAAATCTAGGTAACTGCGATGGGAGGGGACAGAATGTTTGGCTACAATCACACAAAATATGCAGAATGTGTAGATTTGTAGAAACGCTTTAAATTATTAAAGGAGTAAATACATAAAGATATTCAAATTATTTCAACCTCTCTGATGGCTTCAGAAGCACTAACGTGGGCCAACTGGGAGGCTTTAGATTTAGCACATGGCAAGTTGAATCAATCAACATGAACATAAACAAAAGCACATGGCCAGGAACTTCTTTAAATGTATGGAGTTAGTGAGCAGAAGAATCTGGTGAAAAATTCTCATCACTTTCTGATAGGTCCATATCTGGCTCATCGCTCCATTCATTCAGAGCATCCCATAGTTTTGCTGTAGCAGTTTCTAATGGTTCACCTGTTGTTGGACATTTACCAAGAGAACAGCAAAATATTTTCCTGTTTTTTTAAAGCACAGCGGAACGATTAAATGTGTTGTTACTGATGAACATTATAGACGTTCCCCAGTGGCAGGGGGGTCTTGAAATACCGTGTAAACTCATTGAGTAAATATAACGTGTGTGTATGTGTCTCTTAATTTAAATCTGTAAGGCAACCAATTAAGACTATTTTAAAGGGGAGATTCTTTTCTCTACCCACTGTGTGTTTGTGTGTGTGTACTTTAAATAAGTTGTATGTGTATAAAAAAATAAATATTTGTGGTTAAATACTTTTTACATGTGTACATTATATTATCGTGTGTGTGTGTGTGTGTGTGTGTGTGTGTGTGTGTGTGTGCGTGTGTATTGTCTGTGCACACTGACAGGCCTGTGAGGAGAATGGTGAGCAAATGGCATGTTATTCAGTAGCGGTAAGTCTGATGGAAGCAGAAGACGCTGAGAACAGCAACTGGTCCGTCATCAGGAAGCTGAGCGAGTTTCAGGCCCTGCACAGGAAGCTGACCGAGGT
>CM045733.1:62967500-63015000 GCA_024760905.1 Plotosus lineatus | reverse complement strand
TTGAGAAGCGCTGCACAAGGCGAGGAAGAATACACACGGAAGAATACGAAGATAATCAGCCCGGAAAAGCCATTTCGAGGAGAGCTCGTAATGTGAATTTTTGCTTATTGGATGAAGCAGATTTTTGGTGGGTTCGAAGCTCGTATCATTGAAAAATTATTAAGGGACACTTGTTAGATGAGGTACCACTGTATTCCTAAAATCGCTGCTTTTCTGGCAGTTTTGCACTTAACAGTTAACTTTACAATGTTGCCCAAGAAACAAACAAAAAAGTGACAAGTATCTAGCTGCGGAGATGCCTTGTTGGTGGGAGGTGTCAGTTGAGAATGACCAACCTGGTTTGAATTGACAGGAATGCAGAAGATAAAGATCAGAACAAGATCTGTCAGACTTTTTCAATGTCCAGTTTTCAGATTTCATGTCTGAGGAAAGGAAAGGAGCCCAGTGTGGCCATCTGCCATCTCATTTGTGCATTCTGAGATGAACGTGTGTGCACTACAGTTTTGAAGGAGGATAATGTGAGTTCTTGCCGACTTTGTGTCAGCTTGAACCAGTTTGGCTTTTCTTTTCTGACCCCTCTCATGAACAAATCCTGCATGCAGATGAGCTGGATCAGCAAGATTTTATGTTCTGCTCGTACATGATTGGCCGAGCTGATAATGGCATGATTGACATAACATGCAGGTGACAGCAAACATAGTGTTCTTTGAGCTTTATGAGCTCCAATTTAGTTCATTAATAATGTTGGGTAAATGTTTATAATGTCTTCGTAAAGTTGTCTTTGTTTCGACTTAAACACTTTCTGTATGTTGAACTGTCATTTCAAACACTGCAAAAATTCATGATTTAATCATTATTTAAAATCTTACATCTAACGTAAAATTGTTTTTGATCCTGTTTTTGGAATAGTACACCATGAAAGAGCAGAATACTGTATTCGACGTAATAAGCGCCCTGCTCCAATAACAACCCACCACCACCCCACCCAAGTGTTTTTGATCTTACGTCTAATAACCGCTCATGTGTACTGTGAGCAAAATCGTAGATCGAACTTACCAATTTTATTCAGTCTCTGTAATGGTAAAATGAGGCATTCACTGCCTGTAAAATTGAGTTTACACGGTATTTCAAGACGCCCTGCCACGGGGGAATGTCTATAATGTTCATCAGTAACAACACATTTGATTGTTCCGCTGTGCTTTAATAAACAGGAAAATAGTTTGCTGTGTTCTCTTCGTAAATTTCCAACAACCGGTAAACCATTAGAAACTGCTATAGCAAAACTATGGGATGCTCTGAATGAATGGAACGATGAGCCAGATATGGACTTATCAGAAAGTGATGAGTATTTTTCACCCAATTCTCCTGCTCACTAACTTCATAAATTTGAGCATGTTCCTGGACATGTGCTTTTGTTTATGCTCATGTTGATTGGTTCAACGTGGCATGTGCTAAAGTTGACATTCATGGTGATTGGCTGGAATTTACTTCTGGGAAAATGTTTCGGGGAATAGCCAAAAGGAAAAGAAGACAGCTGGGAGGGAAAAGTAAGGTGTCTTTTTTTTAAAACATTATATTGTTTTCTGTTTATTTTCAGCTTTCATGTAAGTAGTATAATTGATACCATAAAATGAATAACACAAATACCAGTAAAACTCTTTTATTGTTCTGTTATTATTCATGTTTTCCATCTCAATGGTAATAAACACTTACCCTTCCACTCCACTGGGAACATTTTAATAAGCGCCCTCCCACTCCAATATTTTTTATTTTTATTTTATTTTTTTAGCGCCCTGGGCGCTTATCACGTTGAATACGGTATCTAAGATTATAAATATTGTTTTGAGATTATTTTCATATTCAAGAAATCTTATTAACTTGATTGTAGAATGTGTGTACGCAGATCAAGTATTTATATATTATACAGTGAACTCTCACTTTTCGTGGTTAATGGGGACCAATACCCTCTGCGAACGGCAAATTTCTGCGAAGTTGGATCGACTCCCCTGAGTGTCGAATGTGTACATGTATGTGTATACAATATCAATAAATACATAAACATTATAAATGCTGAAAGTAACAATTAAACATTAAAAAATAATGCATAAGATGTAAATAAAATATAAATACACACACATACACTCAGATGTGCACCTCGCATTAAAAAATGCAAGTAGTTTTGTTGGAGGGTTTTGGGTTGTTTGGTTTTTTGTTTGCTTGGTTTTTTTTTTTTTTTTTTTTTTTTTTTTTTTTTTTTGCATAATTGGCCTTGTTTTGTGGCATTTTCTTTAATTTCCTTATTTTTTGATGAATCTTTTTGAAAAACCTACGATGTACTGAAGCCGCAGGAACTGAAGCGTAAAGTAGCGAGGGATCACTGTATTTAGATGATTAATTTTTAAAATAAATTCTGGTTTAAATTTTATTATTAATTTTTTTGTTAAATGCTAAATTAAAGAATTTCACAAAACAATTTGTGGACTGTGTGTTAAGATTATGCTTTGAAAGCTTCCCTCCGTCTGACTCCCATTTTTGTTTCTCTGTGCTCTCTGTAGGCAGATCAGAGACACAGTGAACTGGATCTTTAGCGAGCAGATGATGGTTTACTACATTAATATATTCCGAGATACGTTCTGGCCCAATGGGAAACTGGCACCACATAACAAAGCTCGCTCGGATACGGAGCGTCATGAGACCAAGGAGAGAGCACAGCAGAAACTGTTGGACAACATTCCGGGTAAGAGAACCTTTGCTTTTGAAACCTAAAATCTCTCAATCTGTGTTGGCTTCCAAGCACTGAAAGGAAATAACCTTCACTTTAGTTCACATTACATCAGGCCTCTGAATTGTCAGGTTCTGATAAGCTCTTCCCTGTGTGGCAAGGCAGCTGGTGTAATGATATACAATCTGGTGTCCAGTGTGTGTATACACAGTTTCAAGTGAAGGCTCTCGACTGTGCAGAAGCAGGCTGTAATTACTCACGCAATCCCATTATCCTGCTCCAAACAAGCAGTACAGCACTTTCCTGCTTGGAACCTTACAGAAGAGCACACAGATAAGAACGTCATACCTAATAGACCGAGCTTACTCTTGGGTACTGTGTTCATGAATAAATCATGGTTTTCATACTGTAATTTACCATTTTTGATTAATATAACGTCCTTAAAGTTTTGATTTCTCTTTGTAAGATATGATCAGTGTATTTGAAAATGTGTTATGTAATAAATTAAAATTCTGCATGAATGAATGGAATAATGCCCTTAATTGAGGAAAAAGTAACTTGAAATTGGAAAGAGCTCATAATAGAAATGATGATTTCAGGAGTATTAAAATTAGATAAAAGGGGCATCCACACAGGAAGTGATGAGCAACAAGCTGCTATGAAAGTCAGTAAAAGCCAGTAAAATGAGCGATGAGAGGAGGCATTTTCTCAAGCTATCCAAAGTGGGCAGGTACGAATTTCAACTGAGCTGAACAACACGATTTGACTGATTACCAATCGAATCTTTAAGATGCTCTTGATGGGCAGATGCCTCCAAAACACTTGGTTCCCAAAACATTTTCTATCGGAAACAGCAAGTATGTATTTAATTAGTCCCCCTGCACCAGGGGTCGGCAGCCTTAAACACTCAAAAGAGCCATTTGGACCTGTTTCCCAGGGAAAAAACTCACAGGCAGACACAAAGCCCCTTGTACATCTAAAATAAAGATAATACTGCATATATCGTTTGTTTCTTTTCTGGAAAGTACAGAAGTAAAGTGAACTGTAGTGTGCTGCATTTATGAAATCAATGAACTGCTACCAATAAAATTAAATTTGATTTCTGCAGCCAAACAAAAATATTTTGAACATTTTGGAAAAAAACCTTAACAAAACAGACATTGGGTTGAAGGTTATGTTAAAATAAAATATTTAATGTCCAACTGAGTCCTCTTCGTATTCATGACATCAACATTTTTAACTTGATGACTGCGGCAATCCAAAAATGCCGTCTGCTTCTGTTGAGATGTCATCAGACTGTGTCCACTTCTTAAAATATGTTTTGCTCTCCTCAGCTTTCTGCAACAGTCTGAAATGGCTTCTTTTCTCCATCTTGATCCGGATATTTTTCAGTAAAATCTGTGTGTTTATTCTGGAAACGTCCAGCAACATTTGACTTTTTGTTGTTCATTAATTTTTCACTACATATTAGACATAAACTGGGAATCCACTCTTGTCTGCAATAAAAGTAAATTACCGTATACGATGTAATAAGCGTCCCGCTCCAAAAAGCGCACCCCCCCAATGCTTTTTGATTTTGCATCTAATAACCACCCATGTGTACTGGGAGCAAAATCATAGATCAAACTTCCCAATTTTATTCGCTCAGTCTTGGTACCCATAAAACAAAGCTTTCAGCTGCCTGTAAAAGTGAGTTTACATGGTATTTCAAGACCCCCTGCAACTGGGGAATGTCGATAATGTTCATCAGTAACAACACATTTGATTGTTCCGACAAATATTTTGCGGTGTTCTCTTGGTAAATGTCCAACAACCGATGAACCATTAGAAAGTGCTACAGCAAAACTATGGGATGCTCTGAATGATTGGAGCGATGAGCCAGATATGGACTTATCAGAAAGTGATTACGAGTATTTTTCACCCGATTCCGCCTTTCTATATCAGAGCGAGGACCACAATGTCACAAAAACTGCCAGCAGAGTTCCAAGCCAAGGTAGACAATTTCCATGAGTTTGCGACTTATGTTTTTTTTTCTTCTTTATTATGCTTTTTTTGGCCAATGCGACTCGTACTCTGGAGCGACGTATAGTTCGGAAAATACAGTAGCTCAATGCTGCTCATAGTGTACCAGATATTGGGAAGTGGTCAAGCAATTCAGTTAAATCGTCACTTTCTACTTGGATTGCTGCTTCAAGTTACTTTTACACAGGAAATTCCTGAAACTGAAAGTTTATGTAAGAATCTGGTGTGATGGGTTTGAAGGCCATGTTAAATAATAAAGCTACATTAGCACAACTGTCTTGAGGTCAATTGTTAATGTAAACATAATGTATATATTTTAATGCCCTCAGACAGTTTATTGTGCAGCATTACAGCAAAATTGTTACTGCGGTCGATAACAACACCAATGCAATATTGAGTCAGAATCTAATCAAGCAGGGAGTCGGTGCTGATACCCAGCCCTATGGAGCAGGAACGACAGGTTCATACCTGCTTTACTGTAACCCTTTCGGTTCAGGACTTAGTGACACCAGATGAGTTCTGGCAACCGAAAGCACTTTATAACTCCAGATTTTTTTCTGTCCATATTCTTCCATTTAAATTAATTAAACATATTTACTATAACCATTGAATGGGAAATGTGGGTCCCACATTCTCACTTTGGTGTGATCACTGTCTTGGCTGAGGAAGACAGGAGTGAAAGTGAGATGATTTTTGTAATTCAAGACCTTCTTATTTGTGTCCATTAGATGCACTACAGAATCTAGTGGGGCAGCAGAATGCACGTTACGGAATCATTAAAATCTTCAATGCACTTCAGGAAGCCAGTGCCAACAAGCATCTTCTTTATGTAAGTTGAGATCATTTGTATGCAGTCATACCAGCCTAACCTGGACTGCACTGGGTTTTTTTTGTTTGTTTTTTTAAATCTCATCTGCACCTGCCACTGTTATGACTCATCATCTTAGAATGCTTTCACTTCACAAAACAGGGTCTTTATATAGAAATCTTAAATTAGTGCATTTTAGAAACTCGGGTCTGGTGTTTTCCTTAACTCTGCAGAATAAAGTTATTAGCTGGAAGTGTTTATCATCTCATAAAAGCATATTCTGAATGTTATTGAATATAATGTTCTGGTATTTCCAAAAGCTCAGGTAGATAATGCAATCCTACCGCCTGTGATGGATCGATCGAAGTACATCATGTTTTGAGCCAGGGGTGTCAAACTCATGCCACAAAGTCCATGTGGCTGCAGGTGGTTTTTTTTTTGGGGTTTTTTTTTTAATTAAACCAAGCAGCAGCACACCTGACTCACTCATTTAAACAAACGATCTGAGTCTTCAGGCAGTTGATTGGTCAATCTGTGTGCTCTGTACAGAGACTGACCAATCAACTGCCTGAAGACTCAGATCAGTTGTTTAAATGAGCGAGTCAGGTGTGCTGCTGTTTCATTGAAACAAAAACCTGCAGTCACATTGTGCTTTGCAGCATGAGTTTGACATCTTTGTACCAATTCTTAAAATACAATCGGAAATTCCAAAAGAATCTTAAAATGCAATAAAGAAAAATGAATTTTATTAATTTATGACAACAAAAACAACTAAAGTTGTTTACATCAAACGTTTATTCACTTATTTACAAAATAGTATAGAAAATGTTTAAATAGATAGATGGCTAGGGTAAGTGTGTGTGTGTGTGTGTGTGTGACGTGACCTTCCTTCTTGTATGGAGGCAGGCTATCCACATAAACACAGAGTGGATTGGGAAAGTGTATCATTCAGTGATTCAGTGTTCCATGCTGCTACTGTTCATTTTTATTTTAGCAGGGAATATGTTACAATATAATAAACATGAGACACTCTGAGAACACTGAGTCAGTGAAATGAAAGGGAAATTGTAACACTGAGCATCTGTGTTCTAACAATATGAGAAAATGGAAATGTTCATCACTAATACACATTTCCTGCACCTACTAAAAGAATAGCTTCACTTCACTGAACACTTCATCGTTCCATGCTGTGAATATATTTTAATCTTTCATTCATTCATTCATTTCTCTAAACCGCTTAATCCTAATCACGGGGAGGCTGGCGTCCATCTCAGCCGACTCTGGGCGAGAGCAGAGTACATCCTGAATGGCTCGCCAGGCCATCGCAGGGAAGAAACACGTTGACAGCTTGGCAGTGACTCTTTACGAAAGTCAGTAATGGTTATTTTACATGAACCTCACACCATAGACAGTGGAAGACATGGCCGGCTTTTGAAAACCCAGTTAGTTGCACTGGGGGGACAGTGGCAATCCATTGAGAGTGAGGCTTGAACCCCCAACTTTGGGACCAGCACCTTTACCACCAAGCCACATACTATCATATTTTAATCTTGTCGTAGTGAATATATTAAGATACTGTCATTCCCATAAAGTGGTATGAAATGGGCAGTGATGGCTCCTGTTGGGCCCTTGAACAAAACCTTTAACCCCCAGCTGCTCAGTTTTATAAATGAGATATAGTAATACAGTGATACCTCTGCTCACGAACATAATTGGTTCCCAGAAAGTGTGTGTAAGGCGAAAAGTTCGTCTTCCGAACATTTATTTCCCATAAGAAACCATTAAAATGAGAATAATCCGTTCCCAGGTCCCCATAAAACATAATTTTCTACTAAATAAGTCTTAAAACTACACAAAAATATACCTTATTTTATGTATAATAAATGTGCTCTTGTATTGTAATTAAAGAAATAAACTGTCCTGTATAATAAAGTAGTTTTATTTACCTTTGTGATGGTAGTTGATGGCTTGATGGAATGGAGTGGGAGGAGGAGGGAGGGAGGGACTTACTGTTTGGAAGGAGAGTTTGGAAACGCCTACTGTTTGGAAACACCCTGAGCCACACACGCACCCTTAATAGCTTCCTTGTTCTTAAGGATGGGAGCAATGGTAGACTTAGCGTACTGGTACTGGGACGCTGAGTCACACAAACGCACACCTCGTTCGTGTTTTTCAATGATCTCCGCCTGTGGTGGGGTCTTTTTCGGTCCCATAATAGCAAAAGTACACTCAATATGGTCCAAAATGTCTATCAAACACAAACCACTTCCGCATTCAAAGAAAGGGGGTGACGAACTATGACGCCGTGAGCGTGCGTCAGCTTCTCGTGGCCGCCACCGTGGCGCTGTTCGACCGCGTGGTTTGATTCGTCCGCCGAAAAGTAGTTCGTCAGCAGAGACTATATGCTCGCGAATTTAATGTTCTTGAGGCGAAAAGTTCGTGAGCTTAAGCGTTCGTCAGCGGAGGTTTTACTGTATAAGATTCCTTTTTTTTTTTTTGTAATTGTATGAAGGCGGAATCACCAAAGTTTACACTGGTAAAAATGTGGATCCTCAAGAAACAAAAACCTTTGAGCACACTTTTTTGTTGTTTTGTAGTGCAGGTGTAAGTCTTGCATTACAAATAACCCACCATTCAAAAACTTGCCCTTATATGTCTGTGTGTGTGTGAGAGAATATATAAAAGATAAGTATACATAGTAAGAAACCAAAAATAATTAGTTAAAACATTGATTTACTCATCCTCAAAAGGAATGGAGAGGTGTGTGTTCAGAAATGAAGCGCGTCCTGTAGTTTTGATATTTTGTGCAGGACCGCCATCTAGTGGAACTGCGCGGATTGTCATTGTCAGACTGTGAGTCCCAAAGTGTTTACAAATATCAGTGACCCCTCCTTCTCATTCTCAGATCCTGCTGGAGATGCTTCTTAAAGAACTCTGTCCTGAACTGAATGAAGAGATAGAACACGTCTGATCTTACACACTTACTGGTTAAAAGAAGGATTCACCTCGACTTCATCTATTTCCTGTTACTTGAACATGCCGAAAGGAAGTTTTATTTATAAATCACAATGGGGAAAATGTAGGCATCATACTACAAGACTCAACGGACATCACAGTTTTCTCTGCCTCCCCCCCCCCCCCCCTGGTTTTTTACACATAAATCCAACCAACCAAGTTTATTTCTGTTCTTTTTTTATGTTCGGTGGGACTTTGGTTGACCGTAAAGGTCATAAAATGTGAATAATCCTGAAATGAGTGTTGTACTTGCTTAAAAAAGAGAAGACAAAAAAACCCTGGACCTCTTGAACCTCTCTACCTACATTACAGTACATGTTGTGGTCACAATGAAGGCTTTTTAATTGTGCAATGTGTCCTCTGTGGTTATTGTGCTAGATTCCTTTCTTGTTGTTGTTGTTGTTATAATTGTTGTTGTTGTAGATTTTATTTTTACTAAAAGTAGATTAGAGCATTTATAAGCAATAAATCACAAAAGAATACCTGTCACTCTTATCATTGTTATTGTTGAATAAAATTGGGTGGCATGATGGGAGGTAGAGCCATGCAGCAACCTTATCGCAAGTTTAATCCTGTGCACAGGATGTTTTTTTTTTTTTTTTTTTTTTTTTAAACACCATATTAATATCACAAGGGAAATAATTGCATTTGAATTTAACCCATCTAAAGTGAGCACACACACTTGGAGCAGTTGGCTGCCACACATGCCCAGTGAGCAGTTGGGGGTTAGGGTTAGGTTTGGCTGTGAATAATGAGATTACTGGCTAAATGCGTGAAAGTGCAGGTGTCCAGGCCTTCCTAATGAAGTCACAGGTAGATAGCTTGAACAGGGTCTACAACCCACTGCTTCTCACTTACTGTGGCGCCCCCTCTAGGAAGAACAAACATTTCACGCCCTCCCCACCACCCCGCAAGCGACTATAAATAGTATTATTTGTCTATAAAATTATTAGTACACCTTTGTATAACATTGTATCTTTATTAGCATTAAGAATAAAAAGGAAAGAAATATAGTTCAACTTACAATAAAGAAAAACTTAACATTTTTAAATCTGTAACAGAAAATAATAAAGTGCCTCAAATTAAAAAATACATCCTTATTTAAACTCATTCAACTTATTTATGTCTTAATATCTCCGTCTCTCTCCACCTTTCTCTTCGTTCCTTTTAGAAATTTTTCCATTTTGTTTCTTGAGGGGTTGTTTACTGCACTCCATATCGTTTGCTCGAGCGAAAAACCGCTACACTATAGCATGACAGAGTGTCACTGCCAACTAGTGGATCGGAGGTGCAATTACACTTAAATCTCATACAGTTTGTAGGCCTCCGTAAGTCGTTGCCGACTATGGATTTCGCGTGTTGGAGAGTCAAATTTTATTGGCACTTCCGACTGTGGCTGGCAAGACCAATGCGGGAGTGGCAATTACGAGTGCATCTGGAGCAGAAGTAGTTTGATGGTATGGCTGGAGTGCAAGCCTTCTGCTTGGCTCTCTTTTCCCTGGTAATTGCATTGATCTATTCTTCTCCAATCTTGAGTTGTTTCTGGAGAGTAGTGCGCTATTTGCTTACGGTCAACTGCTACCTCTTCCCAGTACTCAGTGTTGATGTTCAGGGCTTTCATGTCACGCTTGCAGACGTCTTTGTATCGCAAGTGAGGCCGGCCAACACTTCTCTTGCCTGAGGCTAGTTCACCGTAGAGGAGGTCCTTTGGAATACGCCCTTCTTCCATCCTACGCACATGACCAAGCCATCGGAGTCTGCGTTGTCTGAGTAGTGTGAGCATGGTGGGAAGTCCTACACGCTCAAGAACTTGGGCGTTGGAAACTTTGTCACTCCAATGAATGCCAAGAATTCGACGAAGTGAGCGCATGTGAAAGTTGTTGAGTTTGCGCTCCTGTCGGGAGTATATTGTCCATGTTTCGCTGCCATAGAGGAGAGTGCTGACGATGCAGGCATTGTACACTGCCATTTTTGTTGGAGTTGTCAGCTTTGAGTTCTCCCAGACACGGGTGGTGAGGCGTCCCAGTGTTGTAGCAGCCTTGCCGATGCGCTTGTCGATTTCGGCATCGAGCGACAGGTTGTCACTGATGGTGGATCCCAGGTATGTAAACTGGTGCACGACTTCGAGTTGATAATCGTTAATGTGAATGAGAGGTGCAATTTCCGCATCCTGACTCAGCATGTTGGTCTTTTTCAGGCTGATCGTCAGTCCGAAGTCTTTGCAGGCCTGGGAGAACCTGTCTATGAGGCATTGAAGTTCATGCTCAGTGTGTGAAGTCACAGCAACATCATCAGCAAAAAGCATATCTCTCACAATGTTCTCCCTCACTTTTGTTTTCGCTTTCAGTCGAGCGAGGTTGAAAAGTCGACCATCAGATCTTGTTCGTAGATGTACTCCTTCAGTTGCAGTTTTAAAAGCGTGCTTTAGAAGCATGGCAAAAAAGATTCCAAAGAGAGTAGGAGCAAGAACGCATCCCTGCTTCACTCCACTCATGATTTCGAATGAGTTGGACATACTGCCTTCATACTGGATTGTTGCCTTCATGCCATCGTGAAAGGATCTGATGAGGCTGTGAAGTTTTGGAGGGCAACCAATCTTTGGAAGGATGCTGAAAAGTCCTTCCCTGCTGACGAGGTCAAAGGCCTTGGTCAGGTCTATGAAGGCTATATATAGTGGCTTGTGTTGTTCTCTGCATTTCTCCTGGATTTGGTGCAAGGAGAATATCATGTCCACTGTTGAGCACTTGGATCAGAAACCGCACTGGGACTCGGGGTAGATGCGCTCTGCAAGTTTTTGAAGGCGCACAAGCAAGGCACGGGCATGTTCCCCAGGAAATCACACTCAACCCCCCACCCCCGGCATCATCCGCGCCCGACTATTTGAGAAGCACTGCTATAACATGAATACAGTGGTCCCTCACTTTAAGAAAGTAATCCGTTCCAGTGCCTTTTTCGTAAACTGCATTTTTTGTAAATTGAACAGCATTTTACATGTAAAACGTGTAATTCGTTCCAAGGCTTTCAAGACTACCCCATAAACCCTTTAAGAATTATAAAAGTACACCAATTTTGGATGAAATGTGCATTAAAAGAAAATTATTTACCTTTTTTTTAAATCTCTCGAACCACCGATTTAAAATCTGGGGGTTGCTGGTCTAAAGAACCCTCACCCCCTCCCTCCTTCACAAAGTCCTTAAATATGGCGATTGCTTTTTCCGAAATAATCGCCTCCGCCACTGTATCTCCGCTTTTAATGCCTCCTTCTGCTTCAATATCGTCCCGATTGTAGAGGGGTTTCGGCCATACTCCTTTGCGATTTCACGCAACTGAATCACACGTTCATATTTTTTTCTCATCTCCTGTTTTACTTTTATTGAGAACGGAGCCCGCTTCTTCTTTTCAGTCTCACCGGGAATCACTTTCTTGGGGCTCATGATTGATTAATAACAAAAAATAACTCTGAAATAAACACACTCAAAAAAACTCACGAAACTCATGAATCAACAGTACAACTGTCCTTCACGCGTGTGTGTCGAACAATGGGTCGAAGGCACACGCAAAGCATTATGGATACAGTACTGTATTATGGAGATTCAGTTCCCTCTTAGCCAATGGGAAGCCAGTGGGGCGGGGTGTTGGGAGACAACCAATGGGAAAGCAACTCGCGCATTATTTGAATATTTGAATGGCGCATTTGAATTTTTAAGATGGTGCTTTCCTAACGTGAACTTGTTTCGTATCCAGAGACAAAAATTTTACGAAAATGCGTTTCGTAACCTGCATTTTTCGTTTGGTGAGACTTTCGTAAAGTGAGGTACCACTGTAGTTCTTTTGCTGTACTGTCACTGTGGCCTGTTATTCCTCCCTGGAGGCAGCAAGCATAGTAAAGGAGGCTTATAGCTACTGTATACCTCTACAAATATACTCAGGCTCACTGTCCGTCAAACCTGTGTTCATATTTGCACACCCTGCAATGCGAAGGCATTCATTATCCCTCAACCACTTTAAATTGCCGCACATGTCAACATGTGCTCATGGAAATGTTTCCTTATGGTAATTAATTGAATGTTAGGTCAAAAGTAGGAGGGGATCATTTATAATAACAGAAAGGTACAATATGTGGCTGGTGAAATAGTGGTTCGGGTGCTGTGCTCATTATCAGGAGCCTTAACCTTGCCCAGGGGTCAATGTCTTACCACAAGTGTGCCTCTGTTTATCCAGCAGTATAAATGGGTACCAGTAAAATATACTGGGAAGGTAACCTGTGATGGACTTGCGTCCCACCCAGGAGGAGTTGAACTCCTGGTAGCTTCACGCTACGGAAACTGGGCATAAGCATCGGCCTGACCACTAGGCTTGGGTTTGAAAAGCCCAACAGGCGCGCACACACACACACACACAAAAAAAAAAACCCAGTATGCAAAGAATAGCACTGTGTCACACTATTTTTGTTCCTGGCAAATAATTGTCTTTTCCCAACTGCAGCTATTGCAGAACAATAGAAAAGGTCCATTTTTCATGCCAAACTGTGGTTTCGTGGGCTGCACAGCAGTTATATTTATGTCAAAACAGCTATTTTTGACAAATTTCTGACTTTTTTGCAATAGAACTAAAATCTGGAACATGACTGCAGTAAAGTTTATTCATAACCATGCAGCAAGATGTTTCATAAATAAAGTACAATTGCTCAAACCTCCGTAATTACTCCCCTGTTCTGCAACGTTCTTGCTCAATCTGTACAAATGAGGAAGGTTTTCATAAATATAACTGCTCTGTCAACACAGTATTATGTTTGAATCCTTTTGACGTGATCACAAGAAAATATGATGACCACAACTCTGACATGTGGATCTAACTTGTCCAGAAATTAGTAGCAACCACTCGGTGAAATGGGAAAACTTTGCAATTTTATTGTCTTGACCACAAAACCAAAAGTTTGGAGCTCAAGAACACTGTTTTCTCTTTTGGTTGGTTGTAAAGAAACAGAAAATTATGGTTGTAACCCAGGAACAACACAAAAGTGAAAATTTGTGATTAGTGTACAGTAATGGAGAATCTTGGTACAGTATCTACTGGCATCTCATGATGAGGTGCCAGTTTGCAGCCAGGTAAATCTTGTATGGTTTTTGGGCAACAGTAAGAACATGAGTGTGCAAGAAGAGGGCGGCCACTCCTATGCAGACATGAATTATTTTATATATAAAACTATTATACGAGTAGATTAATGAAAGCATTTGTTGATGATCTGCAGTACTTAATTTCTGCTGATAGAACCTCCCACATATTACACACTGTAATCTTCTTCTTTTCCTTTCGGCTTTTCCCTTCAGGGGTCGCCACAGCGAATCATCTGCCTCCATCTCACCCTATCCTTTGCATCTTCTTCTCTTACACCAACGACCTTCATGTCCTCTTTCACCACATCCATGAATCGTCTCTTTGGTCTTCCTCTAGGCCTTTTGCCTGGTAGTTCCAGCCTCAGCATCCTATTACCAATATACTCACTATCCCTCCTCTGTACATGTCCAAACCATCTCAATCTAGCTATTACACACTGTAATATACCTCTAAAAGGTATCTTATAATGTACCTACGTATATATTCAGTTCGTTTTCTGTAACCGCTTAATCCTAATTAGGGTCACAGGGAGGCTGGCGCCCATCCCAGCCAACTCCAGGCGAGGGCAAAGTACACCCTGGACAGCTCACCAGGCCGTAAACACACTGACAGCTTTGCACCCTACTCATGTCTAGGTCAGCAATGGTTCTTTTTCATGAACCTCTCACTATATAGACACTGAGAGACATGGCCAGCCTTTGATAACCCAGTTAGCTGCACTGGGGGGGGACAGTGACAACCTTGTGGAGAGTGCGACTCGAACCCCCAACCTTTGGATCAGCCATCCAGTGCCCTCGGCCACTACTGCGACTAATGTATATGTGTGATGTATCATGTATTATGAATGTCTGTGCGTGGGGATTGGGGGGGGGGGTGTTGTCCTTAGGTTGTTGATCTCATGGTTGAGAGGATGTGGGTTCGAATTCCTGTTAGACCCTTGGGCAAGGGTTTTAACCACAAGTGTGCCTTTGCGCACCCAGCAGTATATATGTGTACCAGTGAAAAATACTGGGAAGGTAACATCCAATCCAACAGGAGTTGAAGTCCTCGCCACTTCATGATACCGGAACCGTGGATGAACTCCGGCTCGGATGAGCCAGTAGGCTCAGTGTAGAATAAAAGTCCAACAGGCTTACCTAGCTTATACTGTACTTTTAAAGGGACTATATGTCTGTCTGTGTGTAGTGTGGGTACGATGAACCCATATGAGCGCATCGCTAGCATGACTGACTCCAAATCAGAATTTTGCATGCCAAGGTCATGGGCGATGTTATCTTGTGTGCAGATCGGGCTCAACTGCTTTTTTTGGGAGCAGCTGTAGCCTAATGGTTAGAGAAGTGACTTTGGGACTAAAAGGTTGTTGGTTTGATTCCCAAAACAGCAGGAAAAATGTGTGGCAGTGGGAGAGTAAGTTGCGCTCTCCTTTCTACAACATTCATGGATGAAGTGCCCAGGAGTAAGGCACCGAACCCCCCAATTACTCACCGGGCACCCCAATGTATGCGGAAAACCCACTGCTCAAGAGTGTGTGCTTACTTTGGATGGGTTCAATGCAGAGGCATTAATTATCCTTATGGGATTAATAAAGTATGGATGGAAATTTATGCAAAATACAAAAATAAGACTTTTGTTTTATTTATTGACGTTAATGACACAAAACAAACTGGGAAATCATATAATAGAAGTTTTGAACAGGAGCAAACACTAGTGGGGCCGGTGGCATAGTGGTTAGGGTGCCGGGCTCATAATCAGGAGGTCATGTGTTTGAATCCCAGTTAGACCCCCCACTGTGCTAAGACCCCTGGGCAAGGTTTCAACCACAAGTGTGCCTCTGTCCACCCAGCAGTATAAATTGGTACCAGTAAAAATATACTGGGAAGGTGACCTGTGATGGACGAGCGTCCCATCCAGGAGGAGTTGAACTCCTAGTCGCTTCATGATATGGAAACCAGGGATAAGCACCGACCCTGATGAGCCACTAGGCTCGGTGGGGTAAAAAGCCAAACTCTGAAAAGCTCTTGATGCCACCTTTCCACCAATAAATATAAAACTCTTAACATTAGCAAAGTCAGAGAGGCTAGATCGAGATGGTTTGGACATGTACAGAGGAGGGATAGTGAGTATATTGGTAGTAGGATGTTGAGGTTGGAACTACCAGGCAGAAGGCCTAGAGGAAGACCAAAGAGACGATTCATGGATGTGGTGACGGAGGACATGAAGGCAGTTGGTGTAAGAGAAAAAGATGCAGAGGATAGGGTGAGATGGAGGCAGATGATTCGCTGTGGCGACCCCTGAAGGGAAAAGCCGAAAGGAAAAGAAGAAGAAGAAGAAGAGGAACATTAGCAAATTGCATGAGCACAAAATGTTATATGAGACGCTACTGATTTGATGAGGATTATTTGTACGCCTGCCCAAAATAGGTTTTGATGGAGGTATTGTAATCGTCAGCATTTGTGTTGTTTTCCTGTGAACAAAATCCTGACCACACCCGTGCACCAAACTGCCTACAAACACCACCCTTTTGTACTTAACTACTAAATATATAAATCTGAGTGACAGATCAGGTGTTCTGGAGAAACATCACCAGTCTTAATTGCATCCATATGATTTAGTCTCTATCTGAATCTGGTGGCTTTCCTTCACCTAATGACTGCTAGTATGATTGAATGGACAATTTTGAAGGCGTCAGCGTGAACAGGAGCTTTGAGTATAGGCCACAGTAATACCACAGACGATTACTACCTACTACTAATAATAACTTTTACATAATTTATTCATTCATTTTCATATTTGGAGCAGCAAATGAGCCTTGCTTGGATATACAGTACAGGTGTGACTAAGGTTTTGCAGATGTGTCACACCCAAATGTTTCAGATCATCGAGCAAATTTAACTATAAGAGAAAGACATCACAAGTCAACACAAAATGCAGTTTTTAAATGAAGTTTTTTAGTATTAAGGGGAAAAAAATTCAAATTCACATGGCTATAATAATAATAATAATAATAATAATAATAATAATGAACAGGCAGTGGTGGCCTAGTGGTAAAGGTGCTGGATCACTGATCCTAAGGTTGGGGGTTCAAGCCCCACTCTCAACGGGTTGTCACTGTCCCCCCAATGCAGCTAACTGGGTTATCAAAGGCCGGCCATGTCTCTCACTATCTATGGTGAGAGGTTCATGTGAAAGAATCATTGCTGACTTTTGACAAGACTAGCTGCACAACTGTCAGCGTGTTTCCAACCTGCGATGGCCTGGTGAGCTGTCCAGGGTGTACTATTCCCTCATCCAGAGTCGGCTGGGATGGACGCCAGCCTCCCTGTGACCCTAATTAGGATTAAGCAGTTACAGAAAATTAATAATAATAATTTGCTTGTTTATCATTTTAATTGTCAAGCTTTGACATTTTCGAGAAGTAACAGATACAGAGCCTATTTAAAAATACAAACGGGTGCCGCATTTAGGTTTCCAAAAAGTTCTGATGAAAATCAGGATTTATTTTTATCCAGCTTTTATTCTATTCAAAAGTGATCGCCACTGAAATAAGAACCGGAGACTTTTATTTTGAAATCTATCTCGATAGGCGTATCTGAATTCACAGGGCTGTCGCACTCTTCGCTAGCCTCTCTCGCGCTGTCTCTCTCTCACACATACACACAAATACAAACACATTTAGACGGAGCTAGCTGGTGAAGTTTAATTCAAAATGGCATCAGTTGAGGAAACATCTAATGCACTGTCTGATGCGTTAGAGGAGGAAAATACAAACTGCGACAGTGTTGAAAATGAATTAGATGTGGATCTGGAGGAGTCTCTGAGCGGCGGGTATTTGCTTTACAGGTAAACAATGCAACTTAGTGGCTAGTTTGCTAGTTAGCATAGCCGGTGCTCCTGTCCTGTCCTCACTGATTGATAAAGTTAAACTGTTCCCAATACTTTAATTCACTGTGCTGTAAAGTGTTAGCTGAATATTTACTCTATTGGATTTTCATTGAATAATGTCAAAGGGGTTTTCGAAACGCAGCTGATTATATGATGCTGGATTGCTTGGTGGTGTATACGTGTGTGTGTGTGTGTGTGTGTGTGTGTGTATCTCTCTCTCTCTCTCTATCTCTCTCTCTCTCTCTCTTTTATATATAAAAATTTCTGAACTGCTTAATCCTAGATATCCCCCCTGGCATCAGTCATCCAGCAACCTGCCTTATTATTATTTTATTTAGTCAGGGACTTTTTGCTCTTAAAATTCACTTGAGTTGAAAGTTACATTTTTCTGCAGTCTTCAGTGTGGGAGGAGCTTCTCAATAAAAAGTAAATTGATTTGAAGGCTTTTATTCCATCTGAACCATGTGTAAGCTGATCCTGCCTGCACCAGATGATAGTCACTAAGTGTTCATCATTTTGATTCAAGCATTATCCACTCACAATATGTATATTTCAATCTTGAAATAGTGGACCAATCAGATCTCACATACTTTAATCTCCCCCCCCCCCCCCCTCCCGATTTTCTCCATAATTAATTCATATCCAATTTCCACCAATCAGGTATTGCCTTCCCTCTCACATGATAACCACCAATCAAGGTGGGGTGACAAGCATGCACACGCCCCCCATTGTGACATACAATGCTAGCCACCCACCTTTTTCGAACTGTGGTGCCATGCATATTTCAGGGGCGGTCTAACACACTTGGAGGGAAAGCGCTATTCGCCCCCTTATATGAATGAGCTCAGAGTAGGGCAGTGGTGGTCTAGTGGTATAGGGCGCTGGATCCCTGATCCAAAGGTTGGGGGTTCGAGTCCCACTCTCCACAAGGTTGTCACTGCCCCCCCCCCCCCCAGTGCAACTAACTGGGTTATCAAAGGCCGGCCATGTCTCTCACTGTCTATGAGAGGTATGTAAAAGAACCATTGCTGACTTTCGTAAAGAGTAGCTGCAAAGCCATCAGCGTGTTTCTGTCCCTTGCTAAAAGGGTTGTGACAGGAAGGGCATCCGACGTAAAAACCTCTGCCAAATCAAACGTGCGAATCAGATGATTCGCTGTGGCGACTCCCGAGTAAAAGGGAAAAAGCCGAAAGGAAGACAGACAGACACTGCTGATAGTTATGAAGGTCTCTGTGTGTGTGTGTGTGTGTGTGTGTGTTTATAGATCAGTGCTTCTCAATTATTTTTTGTGGCGCCCCTATAGGAAGAAAAAAACATTTCACCCCCCGCCCCTCGAGCGACTGTAAATAGTATTACAGTATTTGTATATAAAATTATTAGTACACCTCTGCATAACATTGTATCTTTATTTTTTATTTCTTTGTTCTTAATATTATAGTTCAACATATAATAAAGGAAAAACTTCATAACATCGTTTTTTTAATCTGTAACAGAAAAGATTTAAAGTGCACCAATGTGCCTGAAAATTAAAAAACCTTGATTTAAACTCATTTTACTTATTTATGGCTTGCTTCATATCATTTGCTCGTGCGAAAAACCACGACACTATAGCATGACAGTGAGAGCACCACTGCCAACTACTGGAGTGGAGGTGCAATTACATTTAATTCTTGCACACTATTCCAGAAAAGCATGTTCCCCAGGGTCATACGCGCTTCCTGTGGCATCATGCCGCGCCCCACTATTTGAGAACCACTGGTGTAGATAGATAGATAAATTCAGTTGTCTGTTTAGCAGTTCATAGCAATGCATTTAAATAGTAGTAATATTCACAGTAATGATTGGTATTATTGTCATGATGAAATACTGCTGTATTATACCAATAATTTGGTTATTATTTTTAAGTCCATAAAACTACATTTGTTTCACCATAAGCGGCTTGAAAAATAATTTTTAAATAATGGGGCCCATAGATTAAAATTGGATGCATATGAGTCTGACTTTAAACACATCATTTTCTGATTCTTTGTTCTAAACCAAACCATGAATTCTTAGCGAGAAAATTAGTTACACTGATTCTTCAAAAATTCATTTCCTCTACGAACGCTGCCATAAAACTTAATCAGAATTCAGATAAGAACATATTTCAACATCCTACCAAAGAACATACTGTATTCAAAATCATGCCCAATGGACTTCACTTTCTGGATCTTATGTCCAGAGAGATGAAGAGGAAAAAAATATGTTGCTTCAGTGCCTCTTTCCAACTGCCTTAATAATAATAAAAAATAAATAAAAAAATTGTTTTTTGAAAAGCTTAATTCTAATTAGGGTTGCGGGGAGGCTGGTTCCCGTCTCAGCCGACTCTGGCCGAGGGGAGGGTACAACCTGAACAGCTTGCCAGACTATCGCAGGGCAGAAATACACTGATGGCTATGCAGCTATTCTTGACAAAAGTCAGCAATGTATTTTTTTACAGCCTCTCACCGTAGACGGCAGTGGTGGTCTAGGGGTATAAGGCGCCGGATCGCTGATCCAAAGGTTGGGGGTTCGAGTCCCACAAGGTTGTCACTGTCCCCCCCCCAGTGCAGCTAACTGGGTTATCAAAGGCCGGACTTGTCTCTCACTGTCTATGGTGTGAGGCATGTAAAAGAACCATTGCTGACTTTCAACAAGAGTAGCTGCAAAGCCGTCAGCGTGTTTCCGCCCTGCGATGGCCTGGCGAGCTGTCCAGGGTGTACTCTGCCCTCGCCCTGAGTTGGCTGGGATGGGCACCAGCCTCCCCATGACCCTAATTACGATGAAGCAGTTACAGAAAATGAACACCGTAGACGGTGAGGCCTTTGATTACCCAGTTAGCTGCACTGGAGGGACAGTGGCAACCCATTGAGAGTGGGGCTTGAACCCCCCAACCTCAGGATCAGTAATTCAGCACCTTTACCACCAGGCCATAATAATAATATTGTTATTATTATTATTATTATCAGTAAAGATTTATATGCAGCAGAGAGGGATCGGGTGATCCTGGCACAGTCAGGCTGGTTAGGCTCATCATCATCTCAGGGCCCTCACCCTCTCCACACGCAGCCCAGACAGCGAATGGGACTTCTCCCAGGAAGCACTGCCTAGTCAAACCCACCAAGAACTTTTCGGAGAATATAGAGACTCTCCAACACTGTAGCCTTCTGTATTGCCCAGACTGTCAAAATGTCTGTGCTCCCGGAAGCAAACCCAGGCACACTCTTGATCTGTGTTAATAGATAGGCACCAAACTGAGGGCGCCGAGAACAATGGGGAGTCGGACGACTTTGTACTTTGGATACAAGCGAGACATTTTAAAGGCGAGGTCCGCATATTTTGCATGCTTCTCCTGAATCTTGTCAATCACATTGCTGTCAAAAGGGACAGAAAATCCAACAATATTAATAATTCCATTGGATTTATCAAAAAGGACAAGATCAGGTTTGCTGGCTTCAATTCTCCTCAGGCTGTATCTGGGCCGATTCCAAAGAAGCTTGAAATTATCATTTTCCATGATGCCCTGGACATGATCAGGGTTGTACCATGGATGGACCTCTGAGTCAAAACCACACGCATGATGGAGACGATAATAAAAGGAACGTGCCATGCCATCATGTCTTTTCAGATAAGACGTTTGTGCCAAAACAGGACAACCACTGACAAGGTGTTGGACAGTTTCACTAAATTCACTACTCAAACAACATTTGGGATTTACATTTTTCTTTATAATATTATGTTGATGATTGCGTGTTGGAAGTGACTGGTCCTGAGCAGCAAAAAGAAGGACCTCGGGTTCACTTTTCAGACCAGCCGACTTCATCCAGGCCAAGGAGTCCGAATGATTACTGTTCTGCCCAACACACTGCACATAAACACGATGTAGTGGTTTTCCAGACAGTTTTTCCTTGAAATGACGACTCTGAGCAGATTTTATGAAAGACTTCACCTGGTTGACACACATAGATGTCCAACAGCCTTGGTGCGTTTAAGATAACTATGGAAGTCCTTGTTTTCATCATGAGTCTTGATATGCTTCACAAGAGGATCATCAGATAAATAAATATGTACAAAAGTACACAATAAAATACGATCATGAAGTGCCTCCACATTAATCAAACCCCGTCCCCCGGAATTGATTGATAAATATAAACGATTGATAGAGGAACGAGGGTGGTGAGCTCAGTTGTCAGACATGATCCTTCTTGTAAAATTGTCTGTAAATTTTATCTGTAAAATTGTTTTTCGTTGGTTTTAAATATTTTTGTCTAATGAATTTATTCTTCTTTTCCCATTTTCTTTTTCTCTCTGTCCAAATCTTAACCTTTGCCTTAAGGGAATCAAGTATTTGAAGAAGAATTTTTTCCTTAGTTGTTTTGTATTTTGCCTTTAAATCCCTTTGTCTTCTTGACATTGACTTGCCATGAGATCTTAATTTAAGGCAAAGCTCCAGCCATGACATGTCTTTTTTTCTTTCTTTTAATTTACGTTGAAACTGGTTTTCTTTACTTTTCTTGCTTTTACCATTGTTGGAAGGTTTGGAAACTGTATGTAATTCCTCTAAAGTTCGAATAGTGGCAAACATGCAACAATTAATATCATGCAGGGAACACTCCGCGTCAAGAGATACAGAAATGATTTCATTTAATTTATCAATTTCATTTTGTGGAAAAGATTTTATTGCAATTTTAACTGGCTTCCTTTTGTCAATCGGTAAATCTAAAATTTTTCTATCGTCACGGTTAAACAAAACAGAAATATGATCATCATGAACTGAAGATGTGGAAAAATCATTGGTCAAATCAGAAAGTGGAAAGTTAGGGGAATTTTCATTGTTGCCGTCAGGTGGGCTAACTTCATTGGGAAGAGGGGAGAGAACGACGCGGGCATTCATCTGCAATTTAAGGTCTGCCTCTATCCGAATGTTGGGATCTTGAGAAGGTATCTGACCACTTGCAGAGAAATTATCATCTGTATCACGGCGCATGTAGATCTTTAATCGTCGGAGTTGATCTCGCAAATTTTGTTGGGTCAGGTAAGCATACAAAGGGGTGACATTGTCCCAATGTTGCTTTAGCGACTTGCCATTGATATGTGGATTTTCAGGCCAACCAGTCGCCTTCGCACACTCAAGTAGTGTGGATTTTAGATGGTTCATCCAGGATATTCGTGGATGGGTTCTTTGCCTCCACCTGGGGCAAGTCCCATTTCCAGTTTGGAAGGTTTGATTACCGGATGGAGGCTGACCGGGCTGCGGAAGTGAAAGATTAAATTTTTTTCCCCTGTTCAGTAACCCAGTAGTAAACCAACTTCGGGGGGGTCAGCCCTAACTGGGTGATGTACGTTTAGTTCAGGGAAAATCCCCTATCCAGGCCCACCACGCGGAGGCGTACATCAGACCCTTGTTATTATTATTATTATTATTAGTAGTAGTAGTAGTAGTAGTAGTAATAATAATAGTAATAATAATAATAATAATAATGTTTATTTTCTCTGAGTGTGAACAGTTCAGCTTCCAGTAGCTCACCAAGCTGTCTTCAGCAGGGGGATATTGAGTGCATGCTTTAAGCAGTGTTTCTTTCTATTTGTTTATATATATCTTTTGAAGCCTTGTTGTTTTACTTTTAATAGGGACAGAAAAGATTGGGAAAATCTGGAACCTGTTCCTCAGGATGATGGACCCAACCCTGTGGTAAAGATTGCATATTCAGACAGATGTAAGTTGTTTAAAAGTAAATAAAAATATTTTGTTCTGCTTATACATGTTCTCACTTTCTCTCTCTCTCTCTCTCTCTCTCTCTCTCTCGCTCTCTCTTTCACACACACACACACACACATAGATTAATAAATGAAAGATGAAGAATGCAACCTTGTTTTTTTTGTCTTTACAGTCTCTGATGTTTATGACTACTTCAGAGCATTGCTGAAGAATGATGAGAAGAGTGAGAGAGCTTTCGCGCTTACTGCTGATGCTATTGACCTCAACGCTGCAAATTACACAGTATGGTGGGTATTAATCGGTGTTATTGAGTATGGGAGACATATTTACACATTACTGAGCCATTTCATGTGTATACACCTTGACCACTTGACCTACTCATGTAGGTGAACCTTATTATTTTCATAATGTTTGAGTAAAAATTTAATTCTAAAAACTGACTGATGATCTGTTAAATTCTGACTCATAATCAGTGTGTTTGTCTGGAATCTTTTACATAAAATTACTATGCCAACAGATTTATTATTCATTCATTTTATGTAAGTGCTTAATCCTAATTTTGGGCCGCGGGGAGGTTGGCGCCCAGCCTAGCCGACTCTGGGCAAGGAAAGAGTACACCCGGATCAGCTCGCCATGGCATTGTAGGGCGGAAACACACTGACGGCTATGCAGCTACTCTTGTCGAAAGTCAGCAATGGTTCTTTTACATGAACCTCACACCATAGACAGTGAGAGACATGTCCGGCCTTTGATAACCCAGTTAGCTGCACTGGGGGGACAGTGACAACTCAATGAGAGTGGGGCTTGAACACCTAACCTTAGGATTAGTGATCCAATACCATTACTACCAGGCCACCACTGCCACACAGATTTATTATTGGAAACAAAGTGATTGACCATATCCTAATATTTTTGTAATTCTTTTAAAAAAATAAAATGAATCAATCCATCGCCTGAAGACCGCTTTCTGTTATCAACTGAAGCATAATGAGCTTTGTAGCAGCATGTGAGGTATCGATTTTAAATGGAAACAAGGGTGACTGAAGAGCGCAACCCTCCACCACGCACAGCAATGTGTCATATGAAGCCAAATTATCGTGTTGCAGAATGTTAAAGAACCATTAAACACATTGCTGGATTTAGAATGTGATACAAATCTTTGTCAATTGTCCCTGACTGAATTTTCAAAGTGTAGGTATCAGTGACACGGGGATGGTGGTGTAGGTGTCATTCTACCAAAAAAGCTCTCTCTAGGTGTTCTCATATATTTCTCATAAATTATATTTTTTAACCTTATAGCACTGATATACATACACACTGTAGCCCCCGGAGAGCAGTTGGGGGTGAGGCGCCTTACTCAAGAGCACTTCAGTCAACGTTCCCCTTCATGGAAAGCTTTAGTAAACGGCGAAGGGTTTGAATGAACAGGTCACTAGACCATTGCAGGGCAGAAACAGGCCAACACGAAGGGCACTACAGTGTTTTTGTATTTATCCTTCTGTGTGTGTATTTGTGTGTGTATGTCTGTCTATTTATAACTTTGAGATTTTTTTAGTTTCTAAATGTTCTTCAATTTTTTTATGTGCGGTATTGAGGGCGCTCAAGAATTTCATTGCCAGTACCGATATTCCATTGTTACCTGAATACGACAAACTTGAAACTTGCCACCAGAACCGGAGAAATGTCACTTTTAAAAGTCTCTCTAGATTTATAGTAATCCCCCGCCACTTCGCATTTCGTACTTCGCGTCCTCGCGATATCGTGGGATTTTCTATCGGGAAATTAAAAAATTAAAGAGAGAGAGAGAGAGAGATTATTTAACATTCATGCAACTACATTCAACTACGCTAACCAACATGCTCTGTTCTCCTGCTCGACTTGAGTGTTCTCTAATTGGCTGTGAATCCAGCAAGCTGATTGGTCGAGATTATATTTCCCAGCATCCAACACACCTTTCCTCCCTCATGAGGAGGAATATAACTTTTACTGAGCTCAGGGGAAGCACTGGGGTGCGGGAAAAATTGTGTTCACCGTAGTGGTGAGGGAAAACCAAAAACCAAAATCACTGGGAATGTATAACATGGAAACTGGTTGAGCACGGCGCAATTTATAGCGCGCTGAGTGGCTTCAGGTGCGCTCTCTATATTTTGCCTATAACAGCCACGCCCCTCACCAACGCATGCAGTTGGCGAGAGGAAGAGAGAGTTAAACGCCCGTGAGTTTGGACACTAACATGATATGTATTAAAGCAAAGGCTCTGGAGGTGCTGAGGAGCCCCAAACCAAGCATCAGTGCCACCAGTGATTCTGCTTCTCGACGTGGCCATGGATTTGTTATTTATAAGGTTTGTTATACAGTATTTATATTTATTTATTGTCATTATAAGGTGTATAATTTATTTATATATTAATATACATTGCCTGTATGACATTAAAATGCATAGAACACTTTAAAATGAACTTCTATATAAATTTTATTATATATATATATATATATATATATATATATATATATATATATATATATATATATAAGTTGGTGGGTGCCCTTAAGAAGTGGCAGAAGTCAATTCACGGTTTTTTGCATATTGGGGGTGGGGGGTGGTCCCCATTAATCTTGAAATAAGGGGGATTACTGTATTATGAACATCAATAAAATGTCTGTTTATTTTCTTGAATATTTTTAATCCACAATTATCTCTCCCTCCTTTTTTCCCAAGTGTTTGCTATAGGGAGAGCTTTGACTTTGGTATAAAAGCTACATGTGCTCACAAAAAGTATTTGGACACTTGATCAATCACACAATGAGTTCTCTAAACCACATCACCTGGTTTTTAGCTCTGCTTACAGGTAACTGGTAATAATATACTTCCCTCATGCTTTGCTCTCTGGATTCCTCTGTACAGGCACTACAGGAGAGTCCTGCTGCAGGCTTTGGAGAAAGATCTACGAAAGGAAATGAAATACATCACTGCAATTATAGAAGACCAGCCCAAGAACTACCAAGTCTGGTAATACCGTCTTCACGTTATTATCGGTTTATTAACTTGCAATGATTGTGCTCTGACATTAACACTAAGATTTTTAATTACTGCAGCATTCTAATTATAATTAGTTATGGCTGTATTTTCCATCTGTGCATTTGGAATGCATGACCTACAAAGGGAAGCTATATTCTTACCTTCCAACGTCCATATGCTGGAATTGGTGTGTTTAATGCAGTTGTGCTCTCCGAATGGTTATTTTCCGACCACATATTGCACTCCAGTCCCCTTGAGGTTTTTTATGCTTGTGAGGTTTTTTATGCTTGATTAAAGGCATCACAGGCATATGGTGGTTGAATGGCTCAATGATCCATCAGAAGAGCTGCAGTTTACGTCTGAGATCCTCATTCAGGACGCCAAGAACTACCATGCATGGCAGCATCGGCAGTGGGTCATTCAGGTAAAAGACCAACTCACCTTTACTGTAAAGATACATAGCGTACATAGATACCTCGCTACTTCATGCTTCAATTCATGTTTTGTTTTTTTTTAAATATGAATCGAATTTAAAAAATAAGGAAATTAAGGAAGAATAAGGGAAAAAGTTAAGGAAAATGTCGCAAAACAAGGCCAATTATGCAAAAATAACCCAAAACCGCCCAACAAAACTACTTACATTTTTATGTGAGGTGCGCATCTGTGTGTCCGTGCGTATCTGTATGTGTGTGTACTTATATTTTATCTACATTTTATGCATTATTTTTGAAATTTTAATTGTTCTTACAAGCATTTATAGCATTGAATATGTATTTATTGATATACACATATACATGTACGTATACGTCAGTCTGGGGGGGGGGTGTTGATCCTACTTCGCGGAATTCGGTGGTCATGGGGGGGGATCTCGGTCCCAATTAACCGCGGAAAGTGAGGGATCCCTGTATATTCCATTGAACAGATTTTAGGGACTGTGAAGGCTCGGTGGCTAAGTCTCTTTTTTACAGGTGAGTTGTTCAAGCTCCACTACCTGCACTGTTGCTGTTGAGCAAAGCACTTAACCCTGAACTCTTCTGTTGTATAAATATGCTTTAAAATGTAAGTCGCTCTGGATGAAGGTGTCGACCAAATGGGGAAAAATGTCAATTTATCAATTACAGACGCTCCCCAACTTACGAAGGCGTTATGTTCCGGACGGTTGTTCGTTAGATGAATTTGTTCGTAAGTAGTTACAGGGCGTTCTTTAAAAGTACTTGTACTGTATACAATCTCTCTCTCTCTTTCTCTCTCTCTCTCTCTCTTTCTCTCTCTTTCTCTCCATCCCTCCCTGCATAATCATCTTATTTCCTTCTATTGAATTTATCATTTATTGGTACAAGGTGCAAACCTAAATGCACCATAAATTATCAAGCTAACTGTGACGTCATGAACTTTCAGCCGGACCCAGGAGACAGCGTAAGATGAACACGGAGAGACTTTACTGTTACAGGGGGAGGCACTTGAGCAAGGGGGAAACGTAATCACTGTTAGTGACGAGGAGAAACATGAACATTTTAGATATGGGTAACTATGGAGTGGGAATTGGTTGAGCATGAAGCTGAAACCAGGAGCCAGAGAGATCACAGGAAAACAGGAACATGAAGAAGGAAAATCTTCTAGCACCGGGATGAGCGTGCTGCTCGTCTTTATAGCACGGTAGATTGGTGAGTAGGATCAGGTGTGTGCATTGCGATCCGCCTGCATGTGTCAGCCACGCCCCTCTGCCTGCAGTGCTGGATCGAGAGAGAGTTAGAGCCGCCAAAGTCCCCCAACAACACAGACCATAACACTAACAAACGTGTATATAATCTCTCTCTCTCTCTCTCTCTCTCTCTCCCTCTCGCTCTCTCGCTCTCTCTCTCTCGGTCTGTCTCTCTGTATAGTGTTGCTTATTAAAAAGGTGGATACATAGATGCAAAGACACTTACAAAAAACAGATAAAAAGTGTTATGTATGTGAATTGTCTACCTCTGCATTATTTGTAATTTGGATCGAATATTAAATGTACCTCAGGATAATGTTTAATCATATTTCATACTTATATTTATGATATATCTTTCTATATACAGTAAAACCTCCGCTGACGAACGCTTAAGCTCATGAACTTTTCGCCTCAAGAACATTAAATTTGCGAGCATATAGTCTCTGCTGACGAACTAGTTTTCGGCGGACGAATCAAACCACGCGGTCGAACAGCACCACGGTGGCGGCCACGAGAAGCTGACGCACGCTCACGGCGTCACAGTTCGTCACCCCCTTTCTTTGAGTGCGGAAGTGGTTTGTGTTTGCTAGACATTTTGGACCATATTGAGTGTACTTTTGCTATTATGGGACCGAAAAAGACCCCACCACAGGCGGAGATCATTGAAAAACACGAACGAGGTGTGCGTTTGTGTGACTTAGCGTCCCAGTACCAGTACGCTAAGTCTACCATTGCTACCATCCTTAAGAACAAGGAAGCTATTAAGGGTGCGTGTGTGGCTAAGGGTGTTTCCAAACAGTAGGCGTTTCCAAACTCCTTCCAAACAGTAAGTCCCTCCCTCCCTCCTCCTCCCACTCCATTCCATCAAGCCATCAACTACCATCACAAAGGTAAATAAAATGACTTTATTATACAGTACAGTTTATTTCTTTAATTACAATACAATAGCACATTTATTATACATAAAATAAGGTATATTTTTGTGTAGTTTTAAGGCTTATTTAGTAGAAAATTATGTTTTATGGGGACCTGGGAACGGATTATTCTCATTTTAATGGTTTCTTATGGGAAATAAATGTTCGGAAGACGAACTTTTCGCAGAGGTATCACTGTATTTTATTACATTTCTATTTCTACTTCTTCAATTTCTTGTTGACATTCGACATCGGACAGCCCTGTTCGTATGTCCGAATGTTCGTAAAATGAATGTTTGTAAGCAGGGTAGCGTCTGCATAATCAAAAACTCGAAAGCTGAAGATGTTCTTAAACTTTGGACGGGTAGTGTAGCCTAAGTATGGCGCTGTAATCTTCGCTGTCAAAAGCTTTTGAATGGCTTCCCTATTGGTCGTTCCAGTCTGGTAATAAAGCGAAGGTGTGGATTGGCTGGGCTGTGTCACTGACCCTGTGCATCATTACACTTTATCAGCCCGATGCAAGAAGCGCAGAAATCATGGAAACCAGCTGATGACAGGAAAGCTAAGTTGGTAAAACTTTAGCTGCAGAAGTCATTTTGGATTTACTGTCTCTCTCATCTCTGGTAGCATTCTCATCGATAGAGTTACTAGACTGTTTCCACAAGACTCCTCCCTCTCTGGTTCAAAAAGGTCACCATTTACACCCATTCCCTCGAAACTGCTAATAATAGATTAAATAGATAATAGATTAAAAAAAAAATCTTGTACACTGGGTTTTTTTTTTTTTTTTTAATCACCTAAAATCTGCACTGGGCAACCAACGCCAATGAGTTCACATTATGGCTGTGGGCGAAAAAACACATGCTAACCGTTGGTTCATCCCCACTAGTAATCCACAGAATAAAATTACCTAGTTTTGTGCTTGAAGTGCCCTTGAGCAAGGCACCAAACCCATAACTGCTGTCCAATATGGATTGTAGCCTATGTGTGTGTGTGTGTGTGTGTGTGTGTGTGTGTATTTGTATTTGTGTTTGTGTTTGGATGGGTTCAATGCAGAGTCAATAATTTCCCTGGCGGGTTTTCCCCCCTGTGTATGTTCGATTCTAGTTATAGAACCTCTTCTGTATTTCTGCTGATCATAGCTAAGTGACCATTGTTCCTCATCCGGAGAAGCATTCCTGTTTTCTGAAATAGATCTGATTATACAGATTTGTATAATGCTTTTTTTTAAATCAGAATGCTGAACAATTCATGAGAATATCCTATAGCCATTCATGACAAGTCTTTTTTTTTTTTTTTTTATTGAAAATCAGAAATGAAAACCCGGTGTAAGTATTTTTTTCAGAGTAATTGAGTTTCGTGTTCTGTTCTCAATGCTGGGAATCATTTAGAAATGATTGTGGTTAATCTCATCCCCGGTACAGACACAGTAAAACCGCTGACATATTCTTTTGCTTCTCAACTGTTCAGCTGTGAAAATGAAAGCATCTGGTGTGTGAATAAATATAAATGTGGAGCAGAACGCTTCAGTGTCAAACCTGTGTGTGTGTGTGTGTGTGTGTGTGTGTGTGTATGTGTATGTGTATGTGTGTATGATGCACAGGAATATAAACTGTGGGACGGGGAGCTGGAATATGTAGAGGAGCTGCTAGAGGAAGATGTGAGGAATAACTCTGCATGGAACCAACGTCATTTTGTCATCAGTCATACCACCACTTACTCTCCTGCAGAAGTGCTAGAGCGAGAAGTGCAGTGAGTGCCACAAATAGACCAAACCCTTTTCTTATTTTCCTCTCACATGATAAATGTTTATTTCCATACTGTAGGTTCATCTTACTGATTATTTCATTTTATTCTCTGATATATTAGGACACAACTGTTTTTTTTTTTCCTTCTTTCTTTTTGCAAAAGGTACACCATGAAACAAATCAAGAGAGCACCACACAACGAGAGTGCATGGAACTATCTGAAAGGGTAGAGTTGTACTTTCATGCCGAATCCTGTCAACTATAATTATAAAAGTCTACTTTATTATTTCTTCATGCCTTATTTTTGGGCTGCCAAATTAAAATGATGTGAACAATAGATGGCACCATTTCTCAATATAGTAAACTTTGGCATGTTCTTTCTACTAATGGGACCTTATTTTGTAATACAGTGGTACCTCACCTTACGAAAATAATCCATTTCCAGAGCCTTTTTCTTAACTTGGATTTTTCGTAAACTGAACCTCATTTTACATGTAAAACGTGTGATTCGTTCCAAGGCCCCCGATACTACTCCACAAACCCTTTAAAATTATAAAAACATACCTTTTAAGACCTCCTTCTGCTTCAATATCGTATAGATGGTAGACTGGTTTGGCCATATTCCTTGCAACATCACTCAAATGCATGCCACGAGCCCGCTTCTTCTTTTCACTCGCACTGGAAATCACACACGCGTGCGTATTGACCATATCTTCTTAGCAGAGTTATAAACTTGCAAATGTTTATGGAAGGTTAAAAGCTTGAGTCAAAAAATAAAGCAAGATGAAACAACAGTCACTCTGTCTTTTACACGAAAAGCATTATGGGAGATGCAGCTCCATAATAGCCAATGGGAGGTAGCTGCGTCATCCTTCCTAGCCAATGGGAAGCCAGTGCAGCGGGATGTTGGGAGATAGCCAATGGGAGGTCGCTGCGTCATCCCTCCTAGCCAATGGGAGGCCAGCGGGGCGGGATGTTTGAAGATGGTCAATGGGAGAGCAGCTCGTTTGAATGGTGCGTTTTGTAAGGAGAACTTCTTTTGTATACAGAGACAAAAAATTGTGGAAAATGTTTTTCATAACCTGGATTTTTCATCTGCTGGGACTATCGTAAGGTGAGGTACCACTGTATCTGTACAGTTGCTAAATGAAGGTTGGTGATTTTTGTACTTAATTGCAGCTGTGTGTGTGTGTGTGTGTGTGTGTGTGTGTGTGTGTGTTTGAGGTAGGATTCTGCAGGCTACAGGACTCTCAGCACATCCTGGGGTGCTGCAGCAGGTTCAGGAACTGCAGGAGACATGCTGCTCACCTCATCTTCTCGGCTTTCTAGTGGATTTCTATGAGGATGCACTCGAAAACAACCACTGTAGCAACAAGGTGGACACGCTCACCGAGGCCATGCAGGTATATAAATAATCTTGAGCCCACGATTATGCGGTAGATTAGTACAGCCTGAGGTGTATAAATGATTAAGCTGAACTGATTTATAGGATTATGCACTATAGTCGTCCCCTGAACACTTGGAATTGTACCATGCCATATGAATACTGAAAAACTTAGTAAAGATACTAAAAGGACTGTCAGATTCCTTTCAAACTATGTTGAAGTATGAATGAGGATGTGAGTGGTAGCACATTGGGGCAGTTGTTTCTGTGTGTGGTTTGCGTGTTCCGTCTGTGCTTGAGTGGGTTTTCTCCTGGTACTCCGGTTTCCTCCCGAAGTCCAGAAACATGCACAGTGGGCTGTTTAGAGGATCCAAATCTCCATTGGCTGCGAGAGGGTGTGTGAGTGTTGGCCTTGGAATGACCTGGTGAGCTGTTCAGGGTGTGTCCCGCCCTCACTCAGAGTCAACTGAGATTCCTTCAACCTTAATTATAACGACATAGCTTCGGAAATGAATGAGTGAGTCTGTGATGTCATACTCCTACAGACTGGCTGAATGTAGCAAGTTACTCTTGGATTTACATGAATGGCGGCAGATTCCATTATTCAGATCCAAGCATTTAGTTGTCACTATCAATAAATGCTTCTCTTCATTAATAATAAAATAATAAAAACCCTTTGTTGGGAAGGTAACATCGTAAGAAGCATCCAGTACACACAAAACATAAATGTTTATTTATTTTTAAGATGCTATTATCTGTACCTATTCTCACAAGCTGTGGGTAGTGACCGGAAGGAACAAAATCTCAGGGACAAGCGGCTGAAATCAGCCTCCTTCACAGGGTGGCGGTACTTTGCCTCATACCCCCATTTCACTGGAGCACAGCAGACTTGCGGAAGCAAAAATTTAGTCATCCTCCAACGTTCCTCAGTCATTCCGTTATCTTCCGTGTCCTTCCGTATGATTCCAAAGGTATTCCTCCTCTTCCGGCAGGCCAAAATCTTCAGTGCTTCAAAAGCACGTTCACGGAAAAATTTTCCGACATTGTGCCCTGAGGTTCCTCAGTCGTTCCGGAAACGTTCTGTCATTTCCTCAAACGTTCCGTGATCATTCCTTTTATTCCGCCAGTGTTCCTTGACCGTTCCGCGAGTCTTCTCCCCTCTTCCGGGTGGTCAAAAGCGGCCACAGAATCCCCACAGAATACTCACGTAACGTTTGCGGAATACATGCGGAATGTTTGCAGAATGGTTTCGGATAACACGGAAGACTTGTGGAAAACTCAATGAAGTCACTTCCACTATAAATATTAAATTATTCCAGTTCATTTTTTCTGTTTTCCTGTTCATGTAATAAAATTTTAAAGTTATAATCACTGTGGTTTGGACTTGTGTGCATGTTTTTTAGTCTGGAATGATTTATTGAGGTGCAAATAAAAGGAATGTATTGACATTATTGATATTAAACATATTAAGATATTTTAAATTTATTGTAAATTATAAACATATTGCACATTAGAAACATATGGTAAATTACAAACATATGTTAAATTTTAAATATATTGTACATTATAAACACATTATAAATTATAAACCTATAGTATGAATGAGAGAATGAGCTTCCTTGGTTGAAGCCGCGTATTTATAGACGGAATCATTAGCAAATCCTTTGATCTTTGCCGAATTTTTCCTCATTGAAATGTGGTTACGCTGGGTATTCCTCAGTCATTCCTTAGTTATTCCATGTTGAACGTGAACGTTCCGCCTTCATTCCGGCTGTTCCGCAATCATTCTGTAGCTCTTCCTTCTAAAATGGAGTAGTGCTGTAGTCATTCCTCGAGTGTTGCATGCTTTCTATGATCATTCCGTGAATTATCTAAAGGTCTTCCTTTGCAATCCGCACTGGTTCCGAGCGCTTTTACGCATGTATTCCGACATTGTATCTCGGTCTTTCCGTGTCTTTTCCGCACATTCCGTGAACATTTGGAAGGGGTCCCGAAGGTACAATTTTCCGTAGGTTTTTGACCCATTTTCCGTGTAAAAATGCCGAAGCTTCTTCATAGAGTGCGTTCCGCGCCTTTCCGCCATGATCATTGCATTTCGCTCTCCAGTGAAATGGGGGATATCAAAGATAAGGTGAGAAGCTCAGTCATCTTGGAGGAGCTCAGAGTAGAACCGCCGCAGCTCCTCCGTGTTGAAAGGAGCCAGTTCTGGTGGCTCAGGCATCTGATTAGAATGCCTGCTGAACACCTCCCTGATGTGTTTTTTTTCGGGCATGTCCAGCCGGGAAGAGACTCCAGGATTGACCCAGAACAAGTCTGGGAATACCTGTGTCCCACTCGTAGAGCTGGAGGAAGTGACTGGGGAGAGGGATGTCTCCATCTCACTGGATCAGGCAGATGATGATGATGATGATGATGATATCGATATCTTTGTCATTGTATGGATACACTGAGACATTGTTTAAAACAAATTTGTGAAGTCAAGTAAATGTTGAAATGAAAAATACAATACAATAAACATCAGTGTGTAGTATGCGGTGATGTAATTAATTACTATCTGTATTGAGGAAAGATATGGTATCAGACATTATTATAGTATTGTGCACATTTGTGAAATAATGGATATCAAATACAGTAAAACCTCCGCTGACGAACGCTTAAGCTCACGAACTTTTCGCCTCAAGAACATTAAATTTGCAAGCATATTGTCTCTGCTGACGAACTAGTTTGCGGCGGACGAATCAAACCACGCGGTCGAACAGCGCCACGGTGGCGGCCACGAGAAGCTGACGCACGCTCACGGCGTCACAGTTCGTCACACCCCTTTCTTTGAATGCAGAAGTGGTTTGTGTTTGCTGGACATTTTGGACCATATTGAGTGTACTTTTGCTATTATGGGACCGAAAAAGACCCCACCATAGGCGGAGATAATTGAAAACCACGAACGAGATGTGCGTTTGTGTGACTCAGCGTCCCAGTACCAGTACGCTAAGTCTACCACCATCCTTAAGAACAAGGAAGCTATTAAGGGTGCGTGTGTGGCTAAGGGTGTTTCCAAACAGTAGGCGTTTCCAAACTCTCCTTCCAAACAGTAAGTCCCTCCCTCCCTCCCTCCCTCCCTCCCTCCTCCTCCTCCTCCCACTCCATTCCATCAAGCCATCAACGACCATCACAAAGGTAAATAAAACGACTTTATTATACAGTACAATTTATTTCTTTAATTACAATACATTAGCACATTTATTATACATAAAATAAGGTATATTTTTGTGTAGTTTTAAGGCTTATTTAGTAGAAAATTATGTTTTATGGGGACCTGGGAACGGATTATTCTCATTTTAATGGTTTCTTATGGGAAATAAATGTTCGGAAGACGAACTTTTCACCTCACACACACTTTCTGGGAACCAATTATGTTCGTGAGCAGAGGTATCACTGTAGTTATTGCACTAAGCTGGAGGCAGTAATTAAAACATATAGGTGTACTCGAGCCCTTAAGAACCACCAAAGCAGGCCATCCCACATTTTTTTGATGGACAATTCTGACCCTCAAAGTCATTTTACTTTTACCCATGTAAGTATTTCAGGAAGAGGTCATTCTTTTCGATGCCGTTTGAAGACAGTTATTCATTCATTCATTCATTCGTTTTTCATCTTAGCCACTTAATCCTAAATTATGGTCATGAGGAGGCGCTGGTGCCCATCTCATCTCACTCTGGGCGAGGGGAGAGTGTATGCTGGACAGCTCGCCCAGCCATCGCAGGCCAGAAACATGCTGACGGCCATGTAACCAACTCTTGATGAAAATCAGCAATGGTTCTTTTACACACTTCACATCATAGACAGTGACAGACATGGCTGGCCTTTGATAACCCAGTTAGCTGCACTGAGGGAAGACCGTTATTTTGCTGTTCAAACATCCAGGGAGAGTAAATTTTACTACATAGATGCCAGAACAGAGACGAGCATTGATGCGTGCACTTTCCTGCACCCTGTGAGACCAATCAAGCAGTACAGGAGGATCAGAAGCACTGTATTGAATTGTTGGGTGTGAGAAGTGCTTCACATTTAGAGGGTGCAGGTCTTTTTGAGCTTTGTAGGTAAGTGTTTTAAATCTGATTTTGGTATTTATAGGAAGCCAGTGTAAGGAGTGTCGTGATAGGGTGCTGTGCAAGAACTTTCTGCAAACTGCACATTAGCTGCAGAGGTCATTTCGGACTTGAGGAAGCAGACCTGCCAGGAGTGAAATGAAGTCTGAAATGACGGTGGATTGAACAAGCATTTGAGTGACCTTTTATGGATAGAAATAGATGACCCCTTCTTAGTGTTAAGGTAAAATTGGAATGAATGCGTCATCAGCAATATAAGCAGAAAATGACCGTTTATTTGTCCATGGTTACCCCAAGGGTACGTGCTATGATGGAAGGGAGATCACACGATCCTTGTTGATAAATCACCTGGGATAAACAGGTTTGCTGGGATTAAGTTTCAGATGGTAAACTGCCAACCATGATCCAAATCCCGGGATTTTAAAAACGGGATCCCTCACTTTCCACAGTTAATTGGGACCGAGATCCCCCTGCGACCGTCGAATTCCACGAAGTAGGATCGACACCTGTGACAGAACTATACATGTATATGTGTATATAATATCAATAAATACGTATTCGACACTATAAATGCTTATAATAATAATTAAACATTCAAAAATAATGCAGAAGATGTAAATAAAATATAAATACACACACATTTTTATGTGAGGTGCCCATCTGAGCATGTGCACTTGTATCATAGCTGCGTGCGTGGACACTCAGATGCACACCTCACATAAAAATGGAAGTACACTCATGCCTCGGTTTTACGGACTAATAGGGGGGAACACAAGTCCGAAGTACCCGATTGTCCGATGTTTCTGATTCCATATATTTCAACGAGTACGTCACGAAAAACTTTGACTTAAGCACACTATGTAATCTGCAAATGTAAATGCTGTATACTCTGTAAATGTACACCATAAGATCAGGGGTCAGGAACCTTCTTGACTAAGAGAGCCAAAAAAAAAAAAAAAAAAAGACACATTTTAAAATATAATCCTATGAGAGCCACACACACACACATATATAATGTATATATCTCAGGGGTTCTATGGCTTGCGAGCCAGATGTGGCTGTTTTAATGACTGTATCTGGCTCTCAGGTGAATCAGGTGGCCTTTCTAAACAGAATAACGAATACATAATTTCACTGTCATTTAAATAAAAATAGAAAAAAGCCATCCCATTAGACAAAAACAGATGAATAAACCTCAAGCATTTAAATCTATTCATCTATTTTCAATGCCACGTCACTGTGGCACGCAGCGGAGAACCAATCCTTTCTGCACTCCAGTGTGTGGACGGGGGTCCGATACCTTCAAACTTTAATTTTATTGGATTGTAACGGCCACAGACTGCGCGTGTTGTTTTTGAGTAAAGAGGTAAATGTCCCTCGTTTTGATCAGCTCATTTCCACGAAGCCAAGCACAGCTGGAAAGCAAACACAAATGGACAGACATGGAAAAACTTCAACCCGCAGCTGATTGCCAAAACTTGGGACGTGCTTCCTGTCACAAATACTGCAGCATGTGAGTCCAATAAAATTAGAGTTTCAAGGGATCGGACCTGCCCGCATACAGAAAAGACTGGCTCTCCTCTTCGCGCCACAGTGACGTGGCATTGAAAATAGATGAATAGATTTAAATGCGGGAGATTTCTTCAAGCCAGTCTGGTCATCTGGCGGTCACTTTCGGAAACAACGACCCGCGTCCGGACGATCCAGACTAGTCGGAAGCTACAGATTTTGTCCGTTGCATCCGAAATCCGTGAAAGAGAAGTCCATAAAACCGGGGCATGGGTGTAGTTTTTGTTTGGTTGTTTTTTTTTGTTTTTGTTTGTTTGGGTTTTTTGCATAATTGGCCTTGTTTTGCGATGCTTTCTTTAACTTTTCCCCTATTTTTCCTTAATTTCCTTACTTTTTTATTTTTTGATGAATATTTTTGTAAAACCCGGATTCACTGGAGCCACAGAAACTGTTGACAAAAATGAATATCAAGGCACGACTCACTTTTGCCAAGACTCACCTTGATCATCCCCAAAGCTTTTGGGAAAATGTCCTCTGGACTGATGTGATCTCCAGTTAGTCTGCACCGTGCTCTTGGAGTAACTTTGGTAGGTTGGCCATTCCTGGGAAGGGTCACCACTGTGCAATGCCTTCTCCATTTATGGATAATGGCACCGAGAGTGGTCCGCTGGAGTCCTAAAGATTTACCAATGACTTTGTATCATTTCCCAGACTGAGACATCATTAAAATCTTATTTCTTGTTTGCTCTTGAAGCTCACTATATAGTGGCATGATGATGTGTGTTCAGTATGGCCTACCTCACCTTGTCAGACAGGTTTTATGTTTGGGATCTCTTGATTGGAAATGTGTGGCAGCAATCAGGCCTGGGTTTGGCCATGAAATTAAACTCAGTTTTCCCCAATAATCGGATTAATCACAATTACCTCACCTTTTAACAAGGGGGCAATTACTTTTTCACAGAGGTTCATCGAGGTTTGGATCGGATTTTTCTTTGAACAAATAAGCATCATTTAATATTAGTAGAATTACCAAAAGTGCATTCATCAGCAAAGAAGTGCTGATGTAGTAAAAGACATTGAAGGTAGTAGAGTGTGCATGTTTTCTTCAGAGGTGCTTTGATTTGACTAAGGTGCTGAAGAGCTTGTGCATTTAAAACTTAATGGGGTGTTTTATTTCTCTTTGATGGTTTAATTCACTTGTAACCGTACACATTTCATTAGGCTATTAGATGTTTTAGAATTTTATAGTCTGTGTGCAAAACGGTGGTAAAAATTTCCATTATAGTCAAAGACGTGTTGTGATTTGTATGCATTTTGTAAATATGCAGATAATAACCCTGAACTTCTAACTGAACGATTGATCGGGAATATTAATCATGGTGTCTACAGCAGTAGGGGAAATAAGAGCCAGTGTGAATCTGTAGTAACTATCAAAAAATATATTATATATATTTTAAAATATATATAATATAGTATACAGTATGCCCTTGTCCATTCAGCGCTCGCGCTCCCGCATACTCCTGAATTAGCAACAAACCCTGGAAGTTACTGGCACGTGAGTGAAATTTAGCCAACGGCTGAGAGTTTTTGTTTCTCCTTCATGCTGATTGGTTGCAGATGATGTGTACGCCCCTTTTTTTTCCCTCCTTCACGCACAGCATCAACGTGATTACCTGAATTGTGAATTCACGTTTATTTAGTGTGTTTTTAATGATTATTTAAGCCCTATGATGCCACTCAAACGCCCTGCATCTTCTCTAGCTTCTGGTAAGGAGCCTACGCGCTTTATTTATTCATAAATATTATCACAGTACAAAATTTAAAAGTTTTTATTTAATCATTACTACATTTTACTGCTTTATTAATGTATTAATGAGTAATATTGTCTATAGAATGTGTTTAACAAGCATATTTTAGTTTATGTAATATCATACCTAGGGTTTAAAAACCGCATCAATAACTTGCGGATTTTCAGGATCCGTGGAAAGGGCCGGAACCGAACCATCGCGAAAAACAGGGGCCTACTGTAGTTGGTATACTAAGCATTGAAATGGGAATATTGGGTGTCTTTTTTCTTTCTTTCTTTCTTTTTTTTTTTTTTTAAAGACTTTTGAACTATGAATACGAGTCATTGAGTTCAAATGAGATGAGACGCATGAACATACCCGGTGTGACTGATTGTGCATTTTTGTTTTCCATTCTGGAACAGGGCCATAAAAACGTAATTGAAAAAGGTTGTTGGGTGTTTACACCAGAGCACATCAGGCCGGAACTGATCCCTGGTTTCCTTTGCATGAAGAAACTAGGAGTCCAGCAGTTCTTCCTGGATGGGATACTCGTCTATGGCTGGTTACTCTCACAGTATTTTTACTGGTACCCATTTATACTGCTGGGTGGACAGCAGCACACTTGTGGCTAAACCCTTGCCCAGTGGGGGTCTAACAGAAATGCGAACCTATGATCTCTCAATCATGAGCCCAGCACGATAACCATTACATCACTAACCCAAGGGCCTTCGTTAACACCTAATAGTTTTATCTCATGCAGTTCATTGCTTTGAGCTGAAACTTGTGTATTGTGTAAGTGTGCAGCCGCTGTGTTAACATTGTGATAATGTGGGTAATAGTGGTGGGAATCACCGGGGGACCGCTCGATATGAGTATCATAATACCTCGGTGCAAATTTGATTTGTATTGTGACTCTGTAAGGTTCTTTATTCTTGGCTTGCTCATTAGGAATGCAATAGTGTAGGGTTTACAGTGAAATGTTTGAAATCGTAAGTTTAAATTTTTATCAAATATCTTTTCTATGTAAAGCTGCTTTGTGGTATTAGTTCTAATAAGCTCTTTGCACATACAAATTAATTGATTTGATTACATTTCCTAAATGGATATTACAATTTTCTTTTTTTTTTTTTTAAATTTGAACTATTTTAAAGAATTATGAGTCCATCCTCTTCAGCTTTAAACCTTAATGGCTTTAGTGCAGAACTGAACTGAGATACATGAGTGATTTAATGTTACCTCTTATTTTTCCTTCTTAAAAACCAAGGGCAGCATTTAAACAATGCACACATTCTTTCAATTGCAAGGAATAATAATATAATTAAAAAAAAAAGATGTTGGAGCAGTGTGATGACACATGAATCACTGCACAAAAGATGCACAGTGCATAACTGAATTAGTTTTTTTTTTCCTTCAGTCTCTAGTGGATCGTGGGATTTAGTTCATGTGGCACTGCACATACGTAGTCTCTCTCTCTCTCTCTCTCTCTCTCTCTCTCTCCAGCCATTTTATTACTAGGCAGTGCTCTGAAAACAGCCTTGGTTTGAAAACTTGCTTTGAAATTCTAGTCCATGGTGACATCATTACATCACGTATTTGCTACACATTCATGTCATGAATTTCCCAAACGACCACATTCCACAGATGGTGTACTAATTTGTGGAGATAAAGGGATACCTTAATAATTAGGTAACTTGCGGCACTCGTACCATGTTTGATGGGTTGAACAAGGTGGTTAATATATATGAAATCTGAGTTTGGGATATTTTTGAAATATTTCAAGTTGGAAATGGAAATTCCATGGGAATGAATAGTATGTATTACTAATGTGAGTTAACTTTAAAGTGAAGGGAATTTCTACACACGATCAAATATAAATAAATTTCAACAGTTTAATTTATTGTTTATTTTAATTAATTAATTATTTTATTTATTAGAAATGTTTTTACTTGGTTTATTTGATTTAGTATTTTCTAGGTAAACTTGAACACTGCAGGTCAACACATACATTTATTGCATTAATACATCAAAACTTGCAACCCCAGTTCCATAAATGTTGGGACACAGTGTGAAATGGTAATATAAAACCTCAATGCAAATGTCTTAAAACCACACTTTATTTACAATAATATATATAATATACACACGTATGGTAAAGTCTTTTGGGCTTTTTACACCCAAGCATAGTGGCTCATCAGGCCGGTGCTTATCCCCGGTTTCCACAGCGTGAAGTGACCAGGAGTTCATCTCCTCCTGGATGGGATGCTAGTCCATGGCAGGTTACCCTCCCAGTATATTTTTACTGGTACCCATTTATACTGCTGGGTGAACAGAGGTGTGATTTAAGACCTTGCCCAGGGGTCTCAGGGCAGTGGGATCTAACTGGGATTTGAACATACAACCTCCTGACCATGAGCCCAGCACCCTAACCACTACGCCACTGGCCCCTATATATAAAATATATTAGCTTTTTTTGGACATTTTACTCTGTCATGAGAAAATACTTGACAATATTAAATTTGATTTTATCAACATGTCTCATAGCTTGGGTGGGGCAACAAAAGATAAATATGTCTTGAAAGACATGGCTGTTGGAATATTTTGCAGTTAAACAGGCAGTGGTGACCTGGTGGTATGGTGCTGGATCACTGATGCAAATGTTGGGGGTTCAAGCCCCACTCTCAACGTGTTGTCACTGTCCCCCCAGTTCAGCTAACCGGGTTATCAAAGGCCGGCCATGTCTCTCACTGTCTATGCTGAGAGGTTCATGTTAAAGAACCATTGCTGACTTTTGACTAGAGTAGCTGCATAGCCGTCGGCGTGTTTCTGCCCTGCGATGGCCTGGCAAGCTGTCCAGGGTGTACTCTTCGAGTCGGTTGAGATGGGCACCAGCCTCTCCGCGACCCTAATTAATATTAAGTTGTTCAGAAAGTGAATGATGAGTGAACATTTTGCAGTTAATCTATTTAACTGGCAACCGATGTCTACAGTACATTATGGAACGATTTCAGAATAATGTTTCTCAATGTAAAATTGCGAAGACTTTGTACATGTCCTTTTAAAAACGTTCCAAGAATCTGGATAAAATTTGCATGTAAGGGACGAAGCCAAAAATCAATATCAGACCCTTAGATGGCACAGTGTTTAACCACATGCATGATTTTCTTATAGAATGCACTGCATGGGCAGGTTTATGTAGAGACACTGGGTCGAGTTCAATATATTTTGGTAGCAGTCAAATTATAGTTTTGATTCAATTTCAAGTGAAACTGCAACGCAAAGATAAAATTATTTATTTAAATAATATAAAAAGATACATTCTCAATGTATATATAAAAAGATTTGTTCCCTGTGATGTTTGGATGATTTCTGTGGACTCACTTGCTATGAAATATGTAATATTTTTATGAATGCATAAAAAAGTAATTCCATAATAAGGCTTTAATTAAATTATTACCCAAAGGTGCTTCTTTTTTTAAAAATAAATTTTGCAGCAGATGGAGTAAGCAGTTACAGCATACAAGTCCTCAAGAAGTAAACCCATAATGGTGTCCTTTTCATTTTGGGCAAGAATTGCTGAATATTGGGAATCGTTAATAGTGCAGTCATTTTCTTTGATATAAAAGGCTTTTAGTGTCTCGCTGAGAGGTGTACAGTTCCCTCAGGTATACTGCAAACCATCCCTCTTCCTCTGTTTAAAAAAAATAAAAAAGTCAGATCTACAGTGAAGTGCAGGTCAGGCTGTGCATGCTGGAGAAATCTGCAATGTTTTACAGTATTATTTAATTATTTTATCGTCTGTAGAACTTGTTCTTCATTGGTGCTCCCCTCCCCTCTCCACTTCTTGTGCACTAGATCTGTGAGCTGCTTGCCCAGGAGAAGGATACCATCCGGCGAGAATACTGGCGCTATGTAGCCCGCTCACTTCAAAGCAAGTACAGTTCAGAAGACATCCATTCTACCTCCACTGAGGAGCAGGAGATCCCCAGCAATAACTGAGAGAAATAAAGTGTGAGCCACTGATTCTGTGTAACTGTTAGAGGGAGGAACACTCTTGCTTAGACGCTTACAAGACTTTTGCTGAACTGTGTTGTTCTATATTTTGGTTTTACCATATTGGTAAAGCCCATTATGTAGTTGTTGCAAGTAAATTACAGGAAGAATATGAAACCTTTGTGTTGTCATGTCCTGAGACTTGAAGCCTGCAGTGAATCGGTCATTGTTTACTAGCAAGTCTGGAGCTCAGACTCAGAAGATGAGAAAGAAATTCAGCTTAAATAAGAATGGACAACGCCAATACATGCCTGATCTGCAAAAAAAAAAAAAAAAATGATATATATATATACACACACACACACACACACACACATACTAGTCCTCAAAAAATTAGCATATTGTGATAAAGTTCATTATTTTATGTAATGTACAGATAAAAATTTTACTTTCATATATTTTAGATTCATTGCACACCAACTGAAATATTTCAGGTCTTTTATTGTTTTTAATACTGATGATTTTGGCATACAGCTCATGAAAACCCAAAATTCCTATCTCAAAAAATTAGCATATCATGACAAGGTAGTCTAAACGAGCTATTAACCTAATCATCTGAATCAACCAATTAACTCTAAACACCTGCAAAAGATTTCTGAGGCTTTTAAAAACTCCCAGCCTGGTTCATTACTCAAAACCGCAATCATGGGTAAGACTGCCGACCTGACTGCTGTCCAGAAGGCCATTATTGACACCCTCAAGCAAGAGGGTAAGACACAGAAAGAAATCTCTGAGCGAATAGGCTGTTCCCAGAGTTCTGTATCAAGGGACGTCTGTGGGAAGGAAAAAATGTGGCAGAAAATGCTGCACAACCGGAAGAGGTGACCGGACCCTGAGGAAGATTGTGGAGAAGGGCCGATTCCAGACCTTGGGGGACCTGTGGAAGCAGTGGACTGGGCTACAGGTGCCGCATTCCCTATGTCAAGCTACTTTTCTACCAGAAACAGAGGCAGAAGCGCCTGACCTGGGCTACAGAGAAGCAGCACTGGACTGTTGCTCAGTGGTCCAAAGTACTTTTTTCAGTTGAAAGCAAATTTTGCATGTCATTCGGAAATCAAGGTGCCAGAGTCTGGAGGAAGACTGGGGAGAAGGAAATGCCAAAATACCTGAAGTCCAGTGTCAAGTACCCACAGTCAGTGATGGTCTGGAGTGCCATGTCAGCTGCTGGTGTTGGTCCACTGTGTTTTATCAAGGGCAGGGTCAATGCAGCTAGCTATCAGGAGATTTTGGAGCACTTCATGCTTCCATCTGCTGAAAAGCTTTATGGAGATGACGATTTCATTTTTCAGCACGACCTGGTACCTGCTCACAGTGCCAAAACCACTGCTAAATGGTTTACTGACCATCCTATTACTGTCTTCAATTGACCTGCCAACTCTCCTGACCTGAAGCCCATAGAGGATCTGTGGGACATTGTGAAGAGAAAGTTGAGAGACACCAGACCCAACACTGTGGATGAGCTTCAGGCCGCTATCGAAGCATCCTGGGCCTCCATAACACCCCAGCAGTGCCACAGGCTGATTGCCTCCATGCCACGCCGCACTGAAGCAGTCATTTCTGCAAAAGGATTCCCGACCAAGTATTGAGTGCAGAACTGAACATAATTATTTGAAGGTTGACTTTTTTTGTATGGAAAACACTTTTTTTTTTTTTTTTTGGTCGGATGAAATATGCTAATTTTTTGAGATACGGATTTTTGGTTTTCATGAGCTGTATGCCAAAATCATCAGTATTAAAACAATAAAAGAGCTGAAATATTTCAGTTGGTGTGCAATGAATCTAAAATATAAGAAAGTTTAATTTTTATCAGTACATTACAGAAAATAATGAACTTTATCACAATATGCTAATTTTTTGAGAAGGACTAGTATATACATACACACATACAGTGGTACCTCACTTTACGAAATTAATCCGTTTTAGGGTCTTTTTTCGTAACCTGCAAATTTCATAAAAATACATGTAAAATGCATGATTCGTTCCAAGGCTTCCAAGACTACCCCATAAACCCTTTAAAATGATAAAAGTATGACAATTTTGGATGACATATGTGGTAAAAGTAAAAGAAAATTATTTACCTTTTTAAAAATCTCTCAAAACACCCATGCGACACTTTAAAGTCCAGGGGTTGCTGGTCTGAAGAACCCCCACCCTCCTTCACGAGGTCCTTAAATATGGCGTTTGCTTTTTCCGAAATAATCGCCTCCGTAACTGTATCTCTGCTTTTAAGTTCTCCTTCTGCTTCAATATCGTCCCGATTGTAGAGGGGTTTTGGCCATACTCTGTGATTTCACACTCAAAAAAACCCCTCACAAACCAAAAGTACAACTGTCCTTCACGCCTGTGTGTCGAACAATGGGTCGAAGGCACATGCAAAGCATTATGGGTACAGTACTGTATTATGGAGATTCAGCTCCCTCCTAGCCAATGGGAGGCCAGCGGGGCGGGGTGTTGGGAGACAACCAATGGGAAAGCAACTTGCGCATTGTTTGAATGTTCGAATGGCGCTTTTTAATTTTTAAGATGGCGCTTTCATAACTTAAGCTTGTTTCGTATCCAGAGACAAGAATTTTAGGAAAATGCGTTTCGTAACCTAACGGGAGGGAAAAGTAAGGGATATATTTTTATTTCTGCAGTTTTCTGTTTATTTTCAGCTTTCATGTAAGTAATTTGGTTGATAACTCAAAATGAGTAACACAAATACCAGTACAGACGCTCCCTGACTTACGTTTTTAATTGATTCCGGACAGCCGAACGCAAGTTGAAAGTGAACGTAAGTTGTTAGAGTCACGTGTGACGTATGATGCTCATACTGTACTATACATCCATAAGTACCATTACCGTATCTCATGAAACACCCCTAAATTAATTATTATAAACATAACATTGTAAAATAATATCAAATATATCAAATAATATCAACATTAATTTCAAATAAGTCACTTATTTATACCGAGTTACTTTACATGAAGCTTAAAACAGCCAATCAATGCTTACAATATGTGAGGTGCTCAATACCGAAAGTAGTGTACTTGCAAAACTAGTGTACTTGCTGTGGGTTATACTGACTTCTGGTCCTTCAAGTGCACAAGAGTGCCATTGAACTTGTTTAAAACATAGACTGCATTGAAGTGAATCCCAGCAAAGTGGAGAGTTCATTCTTTTGTGTAAGTAAGATATAATGGCGCGAGAGAGAGAGAGAGAGAGAGAGAGAGAGAGAGAGAAGGAATAACGCTTTAGTTTTTAGTTTTTTAAGTTGTTTAATTCAGTAAATGTTTAATAAATGTGGGCGCATTTGAGCTTATCTGGAATTCCGATCCCTCAAGGAATCAAATTAAAGTTGAGTTTGTCAAGCAGGAAATGTGCTTTGAATTCCACGTCTTGTGGGCGTGGCCCACAGCTTGCGCGTGCGAGAGAGAGGGGTGTGTGTGTTAATAAAAAATGTTTAATAATAGTTTAATTAATAAATATGTTAATAAAATGGTTCAATATGTTAATAAAATGTTTAAATGGTTTAATAAATAATTTTCTTTTATTTTTAACAAATATTTCATACAAAATTGGTGACTTATCATTTTTTTAAAGGTTTATGGGGTTTATCCAGTCCAAAGACAGGAGCCTTGGAACGAATTAGGCGTTTAACATGTAAGATGCAACCCCTACTTACGAAATCCCCGCGTTATGAAAAGGGCTCTGGTATGGATTAATTTCGTAAGTTGGGGGCCGACTGTATGTATGTATGTATGTATGTATGTATGTGTATATATATATATATATATATATATATATATATATATATATATATATATAATGGATGTATGTATGCATGTGTGTATGTATGTTTGTGTGTGTGTGTGTGTATATATATATATATATATATATATATATATATGCACACACACACACACACACACACACACACACACAGTAACTCCCTGCCCATTCACCGGTCGTGGCCCTGCATACTCGTGGATTAG
>CM045733.1:62912500-62962500 GCA_024760905.1 Plotosus lineatus | reverse complement strand
AGAGTCCGTTGTTCATTTTCACAGGGGCCCTCTGTTTGAGAAAGTGTCAGGGGAGAGAAGTCATGCCAGGTAATATTTCTGGGGCAGTGTTCAGGGCGAGTGAATAATTGCTGGGCTTGTTGTGTTGGTACTGACTGCTCCATTACTAGTGTGATACCCCAGAACTATCTACAGTTTCTATTCTTAGAATATCATCTAATATATAGATTTCATCACTTCCTAAAAACGGACCTCCCATATGATTTCTCTTACTTGACAAGTTTTTGGAGGGAAATCTTAAACCTCCTATGCATCTTAAGATTGATTTATTTTACTAGTTTGTTTATTGAAGGAGGGCAGTGGGGGCTTGGTGATAAAGGTGCTGAATCCCTGATCCCAAGGATGGGGGTTCAAGCCACACTCTCAACTGGTTGGAAACAATGGCAATGACCACCGCTTCCTTTCCTGCAGATGAAATGGCATTTGGTTATGTAGAAATCTATGAAGGGCAGTGGTGGCCTGGTGATAAGATGCTGGATCACTGATCCTAATACCCCCATTTCACTGGAGCGCGGCAGACTCACGGAAACAAAAATGTTGTCATCCGCCAACGTTCCGCACTTATTCCTTCATCTTCTGTGTCATTCCATATGATTCCGTATGTGTTCCTCCACTTATGGAAGACCAAAATCTTCCATGAACGTGCTTTTGAACATACATGTTCAAAAGCACGTTCACGGAAAAAAATTCCGTGAGTGTTCCCTTTGGTTCTGTAGTCCTTCCGTAAACATTTCGTCATTTCCGTAAACAGTCCATAATCTTTCCTTTTATACTGTAAGCATTCTGTAACTTATCCGCAAGTCTTCCTCCAGCTCCTCCGTATGGTCAAAAGCGGCTACTGAACAGTCCCGTTCATCTACGAGTCCCCACGGAATACTCACGTAAGGCACGGAATACATACGGAACAATAAAGAAACACTGCGAAACTTCCGTAGACATTACACGGAACAAAGCGGAACGGTCATGGAATACATACGGAATGTTTACGGAATGGTCACGGATAGCACGGAAGACTTACGAAACACTCACGGAACTCACTTCGACTATAAATACAGGTACACAAGACAAAGAAGCATTCATTTCGAGAGATGCTACTATGCCGAAAGTCAAGAAGATGACAACCACCAAGAGGCCATGGTCTACAATGCCGGAAAACCAAGTGGAAGAGCCTTCTCAGTAAGCCGAGGTCGACGCCGAGTCGGATGTCGCTTCCGATATCGCCGCTGACCCAAACAAGAAGGCACGAGTATATATCAAGCTCACCGACGATGAGGAGCAGGTCATGGTAGAGTTCATCCAGGCAAACAAGTGCCTTTACAATAAAAAAACTCCGATCCTGGTTGGACAAGCAGGACAAGGCCAAGCTCTGGCCAAGATCAGGCTTCACGCACGGGGAAGACTGACGAGGAGTTAAAGCAGTGGTTCCAGAGTGTGCTGACGAGGCTGGGTAAACTCAGACGCTGGAAGTCAGGGCAAGCTGACATGAACATGTCTCAGAGGGACCGATGGATATATGACAGCTTCAGCTTCCTATGTTCACACATTGTCGAGGTACAGCGGAGGAACGTTGTCTCTCTAAAGGTAAAGATTGCTGCTGCAGCTGACTCCGGCAGCTCAAAGCCCACCACCACTGGAGAACCTCCAGTGCCATCAACGTCAGAGGGGGCACAGGACATTGCACCTGAAGAGGCAACACCTATTCATCCCTCTCGACGCAACGCCAGTCACCACAGCATCCAGGTCCACCTTGGCAAGGTCTGGATCTGCAATGTCCAGCCTTCACGACAGAGCCAACCAAATTCTCGCAGCAGTCAAACAGCTGGTGAGACAGAAAAGAGAAGTATGAACGGCCGATGAGTCAGAGAGGGCGAGTTTCACCAGTTGGGTGGCAGCTGTGCTGCAGAATCTCCCAAAACCTGTGTACAGGCATGCCAAGTTGAAGATCCAAGAACTGCTGAATAACTGCTTGGACAGAGCTGAGGCCTTGGAGATGCAGCTGCAGGAGCAACCATCTCCTACGCAGCAGCAATCGCAGCAGCTCCAGCCTCAGCAGTATTCGCAGCAACACCACCATCAGCTTTCTCAGCAGCATCGACCACCACCTCTGCACCACAACAACCGACGTCGTCTGCAGGAGAGCAATAACCACAACCCAGCAGACCAGTCAGTTGCCCTCCGGTTACATGCACATCAACGCCTGCAACCACGCCTGCTGCTAGAGACACAAGAGGAAGTGAGCCCACCCTGTTCAACCTTTCCAGTGTGCTCAGGCAGTGTTGTGATGACTTGGAGGACTCAAACTCCACCAGTGACCTGTGAGACTTTTGTTTTTGTTTTTTTTTTTTAATTTCAATTCATTCACTTTATTTTTTATTTTTTCATGTTCATGTAATAAAGTTTTGAAGTTATACTCACTCTGGTTTTGACTTGTGTGCATTTTTTTGTAATCAGGAGTGATTTATTGAAGGTACAAATAAAATAAACATATTGACACTAGGCAGTACTAAAACAAAGTTAAAATTTTAAAAAGACTTTAATACAAACAATAGTAAAAAAGAACACACAATAATAGCAACAACAGCAGAAACCAGCATATAAGAAAGAAGAAGAATTGTCAAACTTTCTTCTGGTTGTTGGCATACGGCTGCCAAGAGACTTTTCCAACTTCACTGTTCAAGTAAAGCTTCAGGTACTCTCTCTGTCTCTTGGCCTCTACAGTGTCTCTGTTGGAACCCACCACATGTTCCAAGTCATGCATATTAGTAGTTTCAATCCACTGTCCTGGAATAATGTTGTGGTCATCGTCTTCTCAGTCCAAAACTGCATCCCGGGTGACAATGTATCTCATCCTCATGATGTTGTGAAGAAAGACAGCAGCTTCAACCATAAGTCTGACTACATATGGTCCTTGTTGCAATGTAGACAGTAGGAACTGCCAGTGATTGGCCAAGATGTCAAACGCATTCTCAACCACTTGACGTGCTCTGGATATCCTATAGTTGTAGGCCAGTTCTTCCTCTGTAAGGGCTCGCCTGGAATATGGCTTCATGAGGTACTTCCTGAGAGCAAAAGCATCGTCACCAACAATGAAGTATGGCATGTCAGTGTCGTCTTGGGGCAGAGACTCTGGTGTGAGGAAGTTGATGGTGCCATCTTCGATGCATTCTTTGAGGTCCGAGGCGTTGAATATCTGGGCATCAGACATGTGGCCCATGCCACCGATGTCTATCCAGAGGAATCTGTAGTTGGCGTCTACCAGTGCTAACAGAAAAATGGAGAAAAATCTCTTGTAGTTGTGATAAAAGGTTCATGAAGATGGTGGTTTTCTAATGTTTCCCATCCAAGGCTCCAACGGCATGAGGCAGGTTCCATTTCTCCTGGAAATCCCAGCTGAGTGATTTCCATTCCTGCATAGTATGTGGACATTGTATGACCTCGTATTTGTAGTGGTTGATGATTGGCTAACAGACCTCTGGTAGGAAATTAGCGATGGTGTGATGAGATACCCTGAAGTTGTAGGCCAGAGTGGGATACTTGTCGCTCAAGGGCAGATGACGCATAGTGACAGCTAGTTTCAGACCAGGACTGAGTGCGCTTCTGAAGGTAGTATCTTTCTTTGTCAGTCGAGGAGCCAAAACCATCAGTAACTCGTCGAACAGTTCAGGTGGGACCCGGAGATAGTTGAAGAAGGATTGCTTGTCTTCGATATGGAGCTCCTCCATGAGGTTGTCATAGTTTCCAAGGCCAATTCTTCGTTCCACCATCATCCATGAACATACCCAGAAGCGTTTGGGTGTGTAGCTTCTTTTTTTTTGGTCATCCTCTGCGGTCGTGTATTGGTGAAGCAACAGCAGCACGTGGAGCAGTTCCAAGTCAGCCATTTCTCTCTCCTTGTCCATTTTGGGAGAGCTTCTTGATGTTTCCAGTATGGGATTGTTTAGCAGAATGAGTTTCTCTGGTCGAATCCGCAAATTTATAAGCGGAATCAGGAGCAAATCCTTTGAACTTTGCCGATTTTTCCATATTGAAACGTGGTTACGCCGATTATTCCTCAGTCATTCCGTGTTGAACGTAAATGTTCTGCTTTCATTACGCGTCTTTCCACAATCATTCTGAAGCTCTTCTTTCAGTGCCGTAGTTATTCCTTGAGTGTTCCGTGCTTTCCGTGAACATTCCGTGAATTATCCGTAAATCTTCCTTTGCAATCTGTGGCTATTCGTAGTGGTTCCGCAGTTAATCGGTGCGCTTTTCCGTATGTATTCCCAAATTGTACCGTAGTCTTTCCATATCTGTTCCGCACATGCCGTGAACGTTAAAAAAATATTCCGAATGTACAATTTTCCATAGGATTTTGACCCATTTTCCATGTAAAAATGTCGAACCTCTTCCATAGACTGCGTTCCGTGCCTTTCTGCCAAGATCATTGCATTCCGTACTCCAGTGAAATGAGGCCATAAGGTTGGGGTTCTAGCCCCACTCTCAATGGGTTGTCACTGTCTCTCCAGTGCAGCTAACTGGGTTATCAAAGGCTGGCCATGTCTCTCACTGTCTATGGTGTGAGGTTCATGTAAAAGAACCATTGCTGACTTTCGACAAGAGTAGGCTGCATAGCCGTCAACGTGTTTCTTCCATGCGGTGGCCTGGCAAGCTGAGGGTGTACTCTGCCTTCACCCAGAGTTGACTGAGATGGGCACCAGCCTCCCCACGACCCTAATTAGGATTAAGTGGTTTAGAAAATTAATGGATTATTTACAATTATTTCAATTTTGTGATCATCCTATCTTTTTTGGTTATGGGTGGTAGCTCAGGCCGACGAAGATTCAGCATCCTAAGCTCAGGTTGCAGCACCGAGTAAATATATATATAGTACTTATAAAAATATATCTAGAAAAATTTCACGTGGAAGGAATTTCATCGGAATTGACATTTATGGTGTTCACAGCATCTCATGAAAATATTGAGTTATTTACACTAAGTTAAGTGTACCAGATGCTTCATGCCATGCAGCTGCACCTTCCTCTCCTCCTCCTGTACTCCGCTAGTGCTCAATATGATGGGCAAGTAAAGGTGTTTATGAAACAATTACTAAAAATCCTAATCCAAAATAATTCCACAGTGTTATAATGTGGCTCGAACTTATGATACGTCTGTGTGTAGGACATCAATAATTATTTTCATTTGTCTCATTTGTCACTATTGTCTCTACATTTCTATATTGCCCTTTTCTCCAGAATATGGATATGCATGGTTCAGAATTTGTGTACAGCACACATTCTCCTAAGTTTACTTTTTTATTAGATTTCAACCTTTGTGCGGATATATGTGACACATTCCATTTTCATTTCCTGTTTTGTACGTATGCCACGTTTATAAATGAGGCCCCGGGACCTTTTGACCACATGCAAGCTGATTTAGTTCACTGAAAACAGATTTTTTTTGCAAAAGTCATTCCAGGGTGAAGATTTTTAAAAACTCTGTTTTTCATGGTGACATGTACGTGATTTCGGCTTGTTCATCATCATGTATGTGCTCTCCCCTGCTTGCTTGGGTTTCCTCTGGGTGCCCTGGTGTCTTCCGACTGTACAAAGATATGGACATGAGGCTAAATGGATATTCCTGATTGCCTTTAGGTGTGAGTGAGAGCGTAAGTGTGAACACAGTTACAGTACTGCGTCGGTATTTAATTGTCTGGCGGACTGTTCAATTCATACCCTGCCTTCACCTGTGATAAGCTCCAGCCTCCCCATTTCCCTAATGGATAAGTTGGCTCAGAAATAAAGATGAGATGAAACATTAGCACATGCGCCATTGTCTCCTTTGTTTAAAATTGAGTATGTAGTGTTATCTCCTATGTTTACATCAGCCGATCTTGTGCGGTGCCAACTATAGGTAAATAGTGTTGGTTTTAACAATGCACTGTCGAGGTTACTGCTACATCCAGCACTCCCATAACAGTTTTGTCTGAGAAAAGCTTTCATGCCATAGCTTTCTGAGTTGTGTCAACACTGAATTTAAGTTTGACGTTGAGTACAAACTTCTTGTTCTTCTTCTTATTCTTCATCAACAGTTTTTCAGGATTCTGATTGGTCAGAAGCTGTTCAGGGTGTACACAGCTTTCCCCAAAATAGGCTGAAATAGACTCCAGCTGAACGTGCTGCAGCCGAAGCTGTTGCAGATGCAAAATCTGAGGCGTGGGAGGAGTTCAGTGAAGGCCTCAAAAAAGTTCTTGACCACCATCCGATTCCTCAGGAGGGGGAAACAGTTCTCCATAAACACTGTTTACAGTGGAGGTGGGGAGTTGCTCATCTCAACTGGGGATGTTTTTTGGAGGTGGAAGGAATACTTTGAGGACATCCTCAATCCCATCAACATGCCCTCCGTGGAGGAGGAAGACCCTGGGTGTGTGGGCGGGGGTCTGCCCATCACTGGAGTGGAGTTCACCGAGGTCGTCAAAAAGCTCCTCGGTGGTAGGGCTCTGGGGATGGATGAGATCCTCCTTGAATATCTTCGGTCTCTGGATGCTGTAGGACTGTCTTGGTTCACACGTCTCGGCAACATTGCGTGGTCATCAGGGCTGTACCTCTGGATTGGCAAACCGGGATGGTAGTCCCCATTTTTAAAAATGGGGACCGGAGTGTGTATTCCAATTATCAGGGAAATACACTTCTCAGCCTACCCGGGAAAGTCTATGCAGGGGTACTGAAGAGGAGGATTCAAATGATTGTCGAACCTCGGATTCAGGAGGAACAATGTGGTTTTTGTCCTGATCGTAGCACTCTTGACCAACTCTATACACTCCACAGGATCTTGGAGGGGGCGTGGGAGTTTGCCCAATCTGTCCACATGTGTTTTGTGGATTTGGAGAAGGCTTTCGACTGTGTTCCTTGGGCTATCTTGTGGGGTTTGCTCCTGGAGTACGACGTTCCGGAACCGTTGTTACGGGCCATTTGATCGCGGAGTGAGAGTTTGGTCCGTATTGGTAACAACAGGTTGAATTTGTTTCCGGTGAGGGATGGAGTCCACCAAGGCTGTCCTTTGTCACCGATTCTGTTCATAATTTTTGATGGACAGACTTTCTAGGCGCAGCTGAGGCATTGAGGGTTTTAATTTGGTGGCCATCGGATCTTGTCTCTACTTTTTGCGGATGAAGTTGTCCTTTTGGCTTCATCAAGCCGGGACCTCCAGCTCTCATTGGAGCAATTCGCAGTGGAGTGCGAAGCGGCCGGGATGAAAATCAGCACCTTCAAGTCCGAGGCCAGGGTTCTCAGTCAAACAAGGATGGAATGCACCCTCCAAGTCAGGAATGAGGTCCTGCCCAAAGTGGAGGAGTTTAAATATCTAGGGATCTTGTTCACGAGTGTGAGAAGGATAGAGTGGGAGATTGAGAGATGGATTGCTACAGCCTCAGCTGTAAAATGAAGCCTATACCAGTCTGTTGTAGTGAAGAGGGAGCTGAGCCGCAAGGCAAAGCTCGCAATTTACCAGTAGATCTACGTTCCAACCTTCACCTATGGTCATGAGCTTTGGCTAGTGACTGAAAGAACAAGATCGTGGATACAAGCGGCTGAAATGAGCTTCCTTCGCTGGCTGGTGGGGCGCTCCCTTAGAGATAAGGTGAGAAGCTCTACCATCCGGGGAGAGCTCGGAGTAGAATTGCTGCTCCTTCGCATTGAGAGGGTCCAGTTGAGGTGGCTCAGGCATCTAGTCAGAATGCCTCCTGAATGCCTCCTGGTGTGGTGTTTCGGGCATGTCCAACCGGGAAGAGACCCCTGGGTCAACCAAGAACACACGCCTCAGTGTCCCCCGGAAGAGCTGGAAGAAGTGGCTGAGGAGAGGGATGTCTGGACCTCATTGCTTAGATTGCTGCCCTTGCTACCCAACCCCAGAAGAAGCGGAAGAAGAATATGATGATAATGATCGACTCCAGCCTCTTTGCAATCCTATGTTCTGAGAGATTGGAATGAAAGACCATGAATCCGTATGAATGAGTGTTTGTCTCCATGGTAGCCCTTCAATATACTGGTGATTTTTTCCAGAATATAACCCCGATCTCACCTGATTTCAGCTGGGACAGGCGCCAATTCACTGACAATAAACAATTGATAAAGAATGTCGATAATGAGTGAATTAATGAACATGGTGGTGTAGCGGTTATCACATCTGCTTCACAGCAAAAAGGTCCTAGGTTCAAGCCCTGTGACTGGAGAGGGCATTTATAAATGGAATTTGCATGTTTTCCCTGTGCTTGTGTGGGTTTCCTCCAAGTGCTCCAGTCTCCTTCCACAGTCTGAAAACATTAAGCTAATTGGATAGTTTGATTGTCTTTAGGGGAATGTGTGTGTGTGTGTGTGTGTGTGTGTGTGCGTGCGTGTTGGAACCTGAAATGGTTTCAAGGGCTGTTTAGGTTCAGCCCCTCCTTCATATAGAGCTGGTTGGGATGGACTCCAGCCTCAATGTGATCCCATTAGAGTGTAAAGTGGCTCAGAAAATGACATGAAACGATTGAATCAGTGCCTTGAATTTTATCCGGGAAAGGTCATATAAAAGTCATGAAACTTTGTTTTTGAAAAGTGTATGATGCAGCCTGCCTCCGCTGTCTCAGACTTGCTCAGTTAAATTCAACACCAACTGCCAGTTTCTTAAAGCTACGTGTGACAATGTCTGTTGTGAACAGTGCTTTGGAGTCAGAATTTAATTGATGTGTTTAGTTTTATTTCTTATATCTGGATTCACCTCATACACTCCGATCTGCTTTCAAAAATAAAGAACCTGCAGAAACAAGAGAGGAAGGTCTTAGTGAGGTTTTTATAGCCACCAAGGGAAATTGCAGGTACCTGAAAGTAAATGAGGTAGAAAATCACCAGAGAAGGTCTGTAAGAAATGATTTCTCATACTCTGTCTCTAAATGGTACCAATCCTTTATTAATTTCAGATTGTGTCAAGCACCCAATCACCCAACTCAGACTACAACGTGACAAGTCACGGAGGTGTTTCATGATTTCAAATGAACCTAGAGCACGATCCATCCGTTAGTGGGGCCGCTGGTGTAGTTGTTAGGGTGCTGGAGTCATGAACGAGAGATTGTGGTCGTGAATCCCCATTAGACCCCCACCGTGCTAAGATCCCTGTGCAAGGTCTGTCCACTCAGCAGTATAAATGGGTACCAGTAAAAATACTGGAATGGGAAGCTGTGATGGACTCGTCTCCCATCCAGGAGGAGCTGTTGAACTTCTAATTGTTTTGGGTGTAAAAGCCCAAAAGGCTTTACCTTTAACTGGGTGAATGATTTTGTTGTTAACTGGGTTATCAAAGGCCGGCCATGTCTCTCACTGTCTCTGGTGAGAACTGTCTATGGTAAAAGAACCATTGCTGACTTTCAACAAGAGTAGACTGCATAGCCGTCAGTGTGTTTCTGCCCTGTGATGGCCTGACTGTCCATCCAGGGTGTGCTCTGCCCTCGCCCAGAGTCGGCTAGAATGGGCGCCAGCCTCCCTGTGACCCCAATTAGGATTAAACTGGTACAGAAAATGAATGAATAGACTGCACTCAAAGGTTGCGAGTCTACGCTTGTATCTCTGGGAGACAGAGCAAGAGAGAATGAGTGAATGAGTGAGTGATTGAGTGGAGTGTGTGAGGTGAGTGAATGAGTGAGGTGAGTGAGGTGAGTGAGGTGAGTGAGTGAGGAGAGTGAGTGAGTGAGTGAGTAAGGTGAGTGAGTGAGTGGAGTGAGGTGAGTGAGTGAGGTGAGTGGAGTGAGTGAGTGAGTGGAATAAGTGAGTGAGTGAGTGATTGAGTGGAGTGAGTGAGTGAGGTGAGGGAGTGAGTGAGGTGAGTGGAACAAGAGAGTGAGTGAGTGAGTGAGGTGAGGAAGTGAGTGAGGTGAGTGGAATAAGTGAGTGAGTGGGTGAGGTGAGTGACTGAGTGAGTGAGTGGAGTGAGTAGAATAAGTGAGTGAGTGAGTGAGCGAGTGAGTGGGGTAAGTGAGGTGAGTGGAATAAGTGAGTGAGTGAATGAGTGGGTGAGGTGAGTGATTGAGGTGAGTGGAGTGAGTGAGTGAGGTGAGTGGAGTGAGTGGAATAAGTGAGTGAGGGAGTGAGTGACTGAGTGGGTGAGGTGAGTGAGTGAGTGGAGTGAGTGGAGTGAGTGGAATAAGTAAGTGAGTGAGTGAGTGGGGTCAGTGAAGTGAGTGGAATGAGTGAGTGGGTGAGGTGAGTGAGTGAGTGAGTGAGTGAGTGAGTGGAGTGAGTGGAATAAGTAAGTGAGTGAGTGAGTGGGGTCAGTGAAGTGAGTGGAATGAGTGAGTGGGTGAGGTGAGTGGGTGAGGTGAGTGGAGTGAGTGAGTGAGTGAGTGAGGTGAGTGGAGTGAGTGAGTGACTGAGTGAGTGAGTGAGTGAGTGAGTAGAGTGAGTGGAATAAGTGAGTGAGTGAGTGAGTGAGTGAGGTGAGTGGAGTTAGTGAGTGACTGAGTGAGTGGGTGAGGTGAGTGAGTGAGCGAGGTGAGTGGAGTGAGTGGAATAAGTGAGTGAGTGAGTGAGTGAGTGAGGTAAGTGCAATAAGTGAGTGAGTGGGTGAGGTGAGTGAGTGAGTGAGTGAGTGAGTGAGGTAAGTGGAATAAGTGAGTGAGTGGGTGAGGTGAGTGAGTGAGTGAGTGAGTGAGGTAAGTGGAATAAGTGAGTGAGTGGGTGAGGTGAGTGAGTGAGTGAGTGAGTGGGGTGAGTGGAGTGAGTGGAATAAGTGAGTGAGTGAATGAGTGGGTGAGGTGAGTGATTGAGGTGAGTGGAGTGAGTGAGTGAGGTGAGTGGAGTGAGTGGAATAAGTGAGTTAGGGAGTGAGTGACTGAGTGGGTGAGGTGAGTGAGTGAGTGAGTGAGTGAGTGAGTGAGTGAGTGAGGTAAGTGCAATAAGTGAGTGAGTGGGTGAGGTGAGTGAGTGGGGTGAGTGAGGTGAGTGGAGTAAGTGAGGGGGTGAGTGAGTGAGTGAGTGAGTGAGTGAGTGAGTGAGTGAGGTAAGTGCAATAAGTGAGTGAGTGGGTGAGGTGAGTGAGTGGGGTGAGTGAGGTGAGTGGAATAAGTGAGTGGGTGAGTGAGTGAGTGAGTGAATGGGGTGAGTGGAGTGAGTGGAATAAGTGAGTGGGTGAGTGAGTGAGTGAGTGAGTGGGGTGAGTGGAGTGAGTGGAATAAGTGAGTGGGTGAGTGGAGTGAGTGAGTGAGTGAATAAGTACATGAGACAAATGTATCTGTTCATGACTTGAGACAGGTAAGCCGTTATCTGTAGCTGTGCTCAGGGATTGAATACCAATGAGCTCACTGATACTAATTTCACAGCATTATTAAATCCTGCACGGTTCTGCGTCCTCGCTACATTCCAAGTTCTGCTGTTTTATTCCTCAAACTAATATGACCATCATTCAGGTGTGTGTCAAGCAGCGTTTTGAGAATAGAAGCTTTAATTCTGAAGAATATTCTCGTGTAGACGCAGGAGGGAGGGAGAAATCACATTAAGATAAATATCCCTGCCTCAATTAAATACATTCTGCTCATGACAGTGTATTTTTATAGGTCGGTGGTGGCTCGGTGCTTAAGGTAATGGATTACTGATGCAGAGGTTATGTGTTTAATCCCCAGTACCACCATTGTTGGGCCCTTGAACAAGGCTCTTAACCCTCCAATTGCTTAATTGTATGAAAAATAAAGAAGCTAATTATAACTCGCTCTGAATAGCGTCTGTCGAATGCCATAAATATAAATATAAACATTAGAAAGCTTCTAGTGCATTTGTTCTTTTTATTTTGGACCTGATCAGAGATTCGATGTATGATCCATCAGATGAGATAAAACTCAGAACCCTGCTTTTTTTTTTTCACAATATTTGAGAGAATTGTAATATAAAGAGGAAAATCAATAAGTAAATGGCTGTTTTTCCTTTTATTTGCACAATGTAATAATTTTCATTTATTCATTTTCGAAACCGCTTGATCCTAATTCAGGTCACGGGGAGGCAGGCACCCATCTCAGCCGACTCCGGGCGAGGGCAGGGTACACCCTGGACAGCTCGCCAGGTCATCGTAGGACATGTAATGATTTTGTAGGTGGTGATTTGTATCAGCTGTATGTCAAGCGTTGCGCATGCTAGTGTTGATAATATCAAATGAACGTCAGGCCTCGTTGCATATTCTAATTTTGTGAACAAAGGAAAAGAATCCAAGCTGTGTGTGTCTCTCGCTTCCTGTGTCAGTCTCCCAGGGATCATTCAGAGCAGCTGTAGCTGTCATGCACTGATGTATATGTACTCAAGAGAACATGATAGTCTCTCTCTCGCTCTCTCTCTCTCTCTACTCTAACAGTCCTCACCATAGCAACCTGATGCTTTATGAGAAAGAGTGTGCAGGGTGGTGAGGAGGGGGGTTGTCAGGTTTAGCAAATAGCACCCTTACTTTCTTAATCTTTCATCTCCTTTGTCAAATAGCAAACCGTAATAGCAAGTTCTTCAGTATGTCTGTGGCCCCAGTGTGTTCTTGGGTTCTTCTGTGATGATTTGTGCTCCCTACTTAGCGTTCGACTGAGAATTAAACTTCTTATTCCAGTACACTGAACACATTTCGTTTGAGGTGAACATTAGCCAGATCCAAATTTCAGCTTCGACTTCTTGCTAACGGTGACATGATTGAGGTGTGGTCAATACGTCCACTTCACACCAATAAGGTCCCGGGTTTCAGGCGGCTCCGGGCCTGGCTAGGGTGTTTCTGTGTGGAGTTAGAAATGTCCTCCCTGTGCTTGCTTGGGTTGCCTCCCTGTGCTCGGCTTTCATCCAACAGTCCGTAGACATGCACATTCGGCTGATTGGATATTCTTAATTGCACCGAGGTTTGTGTGTGAGTGTGTGAGCGGTTGTTGTGTGTTTACGTTGACTTGTGATGATCTGGAAAGTTATTCCGGGTGTATCCCCGCCTTCATCCAGCTGGGCTCGGTTCCATTTCCCCTATATTAGGCTAATTGTTCATCATTTCGGGAACCGCTTGATCCTAATTGTGGCGCCGGTGCTGTAGTGGTGAGGGTGCTGTGCTCATGATCGGGAGGTTGTGAGTTCGAATCCCACTGAGACCCTCATTTGTACTAAGACCCCTGGGCAAGCTCTTAACCACAAGTGTGCCTCTGTTCACCCAGCAGTATAAATGGGTACCAGTAAAAATATACTGGGAAGGTAACCTGCGATGGACTAGCGTCCCATCCAGGAGAAGTTCAACTTCTGGTTACTTCACGCTATGGAAACCGGGGATAAGCACCGGCCTGATGAGCCGCTAGGCTCGGGTGTAAAAACAACAGACTTTACCTTACTCCTGATTAGGGTCACGGGGAGGCTGGCGCCCATCCCAGAGGGCAGAGTACACCCTGGACAGCTCGCCAGGCCATCGCAGGGCGGAAACACGCTGACGGCTTTGCAGCTACTCTTGTCGAAAGTCAGCAATGGTTCTTTTACATGCCTCACACCATAGACAGTGAGAGACATGGCCGGCCTTTGATAACCCAGTTAGCTGCACTGGGAGAACAGTGACAACCTTATGGAGAGTGGGACTCGAACCCCCAACCTTTGGATCAGCGATTCGTTGCCTTATACCACTAGACCACCACTGCCCCCTTAATAAACATAAATAAACATGTCACTTACAAAATGCCTCTGTTTGCCCAGGTGTGCTCACACTCCACCATGCACGTATAACGTTGAAAGCAAATCTATAACGGTTATAGAGCAAAATGCTGACTACTTAATCAGCATTAAGAATCAGAAGTCCTGATTCTTCTTCTTTCTTCTTCTTTTCCTTTCAGCTGCTCCCTTCAGGGGTCGCCACAGCAAATCATCCGCCTCCATCTCGCCCTGTCCTCTGCCTCTTCTTTTCTGACTCCAACGACCTTCATGTCCTCCTTCACCACATCCATAAATCTCTTCTTTGGTCTTCCTCTCGGCCTTCTGCCTGGTAGTTCCAACCTCAGCATCCTACTGCCAATATACTCACTATCCCTCCTCTGTACATGTCCAAACCATCTCAATCTAGCCTCTCTGACTTTGTCTCCAAAACATCTAACATGGGCTGTCCCTCTGATGGACTCATTTCTGATCCTATCCATCCTCGTTTCTCCCAAAGAGAACTTCAATATTTTCATCTCTGCTACCTCCAGTCTTTTCCCCAGGGCCACTGTTTCTAATCCATACAACATCGCTGGCCTCAACACCGTCTTGTACACTTTTCCCTTCATTCTTGCTGACACTCTCTTATCGCACATCACACCGGACACTTTTCTCTAACCATTCCAGCCAGCCTGCACACGCTTCTTCACCTCTTTTCCACACTCTCCATTGCTCTGGATTGTTGAGCCTAAGTACTTAAAATCCTCCACCTTCGTTATCTCTGCTCCCTGTAACCTCACCGTTCCTCCTGGGTCCTTCTCATTCACACACATGTATTCTGATTTTCTGAGGCGAACCTTCATTCCTCTCCTTTCCAGGGCATACCTCCACCTCTCTAGATTTTCCTGCACTTGTTCTCTGCTCTCACTACAGATCACAATGTCATCTGCAAACATCATAGTCCATGGAGATTCTTGTCTCACCTTGTCTGTCAGCCTGTCCATCACCATAGCAAACAAGATTGTAAATTGAAATACTACAGCAATGAACCTCATAAGTTATGAGATGGAAGCCCAAAGTGTTGTTGGAGGGGGGGAGGGGGGAGGGGGGATGGGGTTGGTCAAGCACTGTGTCATGTCATGACTTGAGCCTGCATGATTGATTCTGGAACAGACTCATTAATTTCAATTGATGCTGTAACTTGTGAAAGAGGCAGAAGATTAAATTCTGAAGTCTGCAGAAACACTGAGTGCCAATTACTGAGAAACGTCCCCAGTATATTTGGAAGGAAATTTATCATACAGCCAGACAATGACCCAAAACTATGCAAACACACTCCAAACAAACAGAAAAGGGGGCATCCTGACCAGGAGCCTGAACGAGCAAACAAGAGAAGAACCAGAAATAAGCTTGGAACTGCATCACAAAAGACAAATGGAACAGTGTGGTGATGTCATCGGGTCACTGAGATGATGCAGGTTTTGTAATCAAGTGTTATTTACTTTAGTTTATTTATATACAGAGTTTAACCGACTGTGATGGCCTGGTGAGCTGTCCACGCTCTACACCACCCTCACGCAGAGTTGGCTGAGACAGGCACCAGCCTGCCTGCGACCCTAATTTGGATTAATCGACTCAGAAAACGAATCAATGAATGAAGATCATTTAACATATGTTGATGTAGTTTGGCGGTGTAAACAAGAAGAAAGATGGAGATGCAAAGTTGATGAAAGACTTGAGTCTATCTCATTTGGCCATCCATCAATGGCCAAAGCTGGGGTACACCCAGAGCATTGCATCAGACCATTCGGCCAGCACACTCATGCCAGTCATGAAGATTGAGCCCAGGACCTTCATGTTGTAAAGCAGACATACTCACCACTACACCATCATGGTTTATTCATTCATTTATTATCTGGGCGAAGGCGGGACACACCCTGTACAGCTCACCACACCACTGTGGGACCAACACATGCACACAAACAGTCATTGCCCTCACACTCACATCTAGGAGCAATTTTGAACAGACAATGAACCTAATGTGTGTGTAGTTGGACTGTGGGAGGAAACCTTAATACCCAGAGGAAACCCACACCAGCATGGGGATAGCACGCAAACTTCACTTAACCGGAATGTGTACGCTGGTCTTTTAATGGTCTGTTGCACTGGTCTGGGTCAGTGGTGGTCTAGTGGTATAAGACGCCGGATCGCTGATCCAAAGGTTGGGGGTTCGAGTCCCACTCTCCACAAGGTTGTCACTGTCCCCCCCAGTGCAGCTAACTGGGTTATCAAAGGCCGGCCATGTCTCTCACTGTCTATGGTGTGAGGCATGTAAAAGAACCATTGCTGACTTTCGTAAAAAGAGTAGGCTGCAAAGCCGTCAGCGTGTTTCCGCCCTGCGATGGTCTGGCGAGCTGTCCAGGGTGTACTCTGCCCTCGCCCTGAGTCGGCTGGGATGGGCACCAGCCTCCCCGCGACCCTAATTAGGATGAAGCGGTTACAGAAAATGAAAATGCACTGGTATGGGTGTACCCCAACTTTGGCCCATGATGGCTGAGATAGACTTGAGTCCTTCTGTGACCATAGTTGGATAAACATTTCCTAAAATGAACAAATGACTGAATTTGGATTTAATAAGTTGAATACAGTGGAACCTCAACTTACAAAAACCCCAATAAAGGAAAAATCCAGGTAAAGAAAAACATTTTCCGAAAATGTTTGTCTCTGGATATGAAACAAGTTCAATGAATGAAGATCGTTTAACATATGTTGATGTAGTTTGGCGGTGTAAACAAGAAGAAAGATGGAGATGCAAAGTTGATGAAAGACTTGAGTCTATCTCATTTGGCCATCCAATGGCATCAATGGCACGACTTGCCATTGACTACATCTCCCAACATCCCACCCCACTGGCCTCCCATTGGCTAGGAGGTATGACGCAGCTCCCTCCCATTGGCTATCTCCCAACATCCCGCCCCACTGGCCTCCCATTGGCTAGGAGGGATGATGCAGCTCCCTCCCATTGGCTATCTCCCAACATCCCGCCCCGCTGGCCTCCCATTGGCTAGGAGGGATGATGCAGCTCCCTCCCATTGGCTATTATGGCGCACCCAAAATACTTTTCGTGTAAAGGACAGAGTTACTGTTGTTTCATGAGTTTTTTGAGTGTGTTCATTGCAACTTTATTTTTTGGCTCAGGCTTTTAACCTTGCATAAACCTTTGTAAGATTATAACTCTGCTAAGAAGACATGGTCAACACGCACACACAAACACACACACACACACACACACACACACACACACACACACACACACACACACACACACACACACACGTGTACGTGTGAATCTCAGTGCGAGTGAGAAGAAGAAGCGGGCCCGTGGCATGCAGTTGCGTGATATCGCAAAGAAATATGGCAAAACCTGTCTACCATCGGTACGATATTGAAGCAGAAGGAGGCTTTAAAAGGTATAGTTTTATCATTTTTAAAGGGTTTAGGGGTAGTTTTGAGGGCCTTGGAACGAATCACACGTTTTACATGTAAAATGTGGTTTAACTTACAAAAAATCCAGGTTACGAAACCACTTCTGGAACGGATTAGTTTCGTAAATTGAGGTACCACTGTATAAGAAAACTATCCTCATTCATTTTCTGAACCACTTAATCCTAATTAGGGTCACGGGGATGCTGGCGCCCATCTCTGTCAACTCTGGGCAAAGGTAGAGTACACCCTGGACAGCTTGCCAGGTCTCCGCGGGGCAGTAACTCACTGACAGCTATGCAGCCTCTACTCTTGCCGAAAGTCAGCAATGGTTCCTTCATATGAACCTCTCACCATAGACAGTGAGAGACATAGAAAGGACTTTGATAACTGAATTAACTGCATTGGGGTGATGGCAGTGACAAACTTGTGGTAGTGGGACTTGATCCCCCAACCTTAGGATTGGTAACCAAGAAACTTACCACCAGCACACGGTTCAGTGGAACTATGAAGTCAAAACACATTCCAGCATAACGTTACACTTTAAGACGGTTTGTAGAGGGTTGTGGTGAAAATATTTACATGACATGCAGAGCCCTGACCATCCTTACCGAGCACCTATCAGATTACTCTGGAACTTTGACTGACCCATCCCCAGTGCAGCTAACTGGGTTATCAAAGGCCGGCCATGTCTCTCACTGTCTATGGTGTGAGGCATGTAAAAGAACCATTGCTGACTTTCGACAAGAGTAGGCCGCAAAGCCGTCAGCGTGTTTCCGCCCTGCGATGGCATGGCGAGCTGTCCAGGGTGTACTCTGCCCTCACCCTGAGTTGGCTGGGATGGGCACCAGCCTCCCTGCGACCCTAATTAGGATGAAGCGGTTACAGAAATGATGAACTTTGACTGACCCAAAGACCTTCTCAGTGGACTTTTGCACCTCTTTTCAAGTTGTTTGTGCCTAAACTGTTTGTGCTGACCAACAATCTTTCACACAAATGCTCACAGTTGTGCTTCAAAAATTGATGGAAATGCCTTCCATGCCAAGTGGTACTTATCGTCCCTGCAAAGGACAACAAAACTTGGAAAAAGATGCTTAAAAAAAAAAAAAAAAAAAAAAATCACAACAACCAGCCAACATCATTAAAATGGCCATATGTTTAACTGCTTTGTGCTTCCCACCTCCCACCTCCCACCTCCCACCTCCAACCCCACAAACATCACTAGAGATCCATTTATCGTTTCTCATATTGGACCAGGTTCCACTTCACTGGTACTTCCTGCTCTCCAAAGCATTATCTAATCACCCCATGTTCCATAGGATTAATGAATAGCTTAGGACATCTCACCAGAATTACCAAGTGGGATTTGTAATAGACAAACAAACAAACAAAAAACCCCAACCAACTGCTGTACAAAAACAAATGTTTCCGATGTGAACTTGCCATCATCTCAGAATTAACTTTTTTATCAACAGTTACCATATCAAACCTCCTGTAAAAATGTCCCATGTGATCCGAAGTTCTTTAAATTGTCATGTATTTTAATCCATCAGGATACCTGACCTGAGATCTGTTCTCTAAACACAGCTTGGACTCCCTGCTGTACTTGATCTGGATTACATGATAAAAATATATAATACTGGTTACTGGTGTGTTGACATGCTTCTGGCATCACTGACCCTCGCATACATCTGCTCTGTCTTAGCGAGGGAAGACTCTGTCCTGGACAGAGGGCAGAAACACGCTGACGGCATTGCAACTACTGTACTCGTGATGATAGTCAGCAAAGGTTCTTTTACATGAGTCTCACACCATAGACAGTGGGGGACATGACCGGACACCTTTTACCACCAGGCCACCTAAATCTATACAGTATCATGTGATACGTATTAGCTTTGTGTGTGTGACAGGTGAGTTGATTGACATTAAAAAGAGGACTATAATGAATTAAATAATAAACGTACAGAGAAAACATTGTGTTTGTATATATGAATCACGAATTAACTGGGATGATCACATGAATATGACTCACTTCCTTTTTTTTTTTTTTTTTTTTTTTTTTTTTTTTTTTTTTTTTTTAGCTTAAACCTTGATTTCAATCAGTTTGTTCCCCACTGTCTCTCGTGGAAAGAAACGCAGCTTGCAACTTCAATGATTGTGTTTACTCTGGAGAGTTCCTGTACCTTTACACAAAAAGTAATTGTTCGTCCAAACCAGCTCTCTTCTATAATTACCCTAAAGAGTGCTATCTCAGGAATGTGTATAAGCCGATAGCTGGGATACTTTTCTAAAGGTTGTACAGTTGCTGCATGTTAAAAAGTCTGAACCTAAAGAAAGTCAGAGACATGCTGACACCTGCAGCTCAGCTTAATTGCTGTGATTAGCTTCCTCATGAGAATAATTGTTAGTTGCTGTAGCTGAAATGAGAGCTTCTCTGCATAATTGAATCTGTTTTTTAATGAGAATACATTGGATGGGTAAATAAAAACATTTCATCAGGAGAAATGTAAACAATCTTGTAATCGGCAGAATCAGAGCTTCATCATGAATCATGGTGGGAGAAATTATGTTCATTTTACTTTGAGATTTTGTGATTATTTATACATGCATGTTGGTGCTGTGATCTGCCTAAAGACTACTGACAGATATTAATGCAGCTAACTAATGCTATATATATGCATTTAAATGTAACCTGAACCACACTAAACACATTTTATGCTTCTATTCATTTTTTTAATGGTTTATAATAATAATAATAATAATAATAATAATAATAATAATAATAATCATTCTTTCATTCATTTTCTGAACAGCTTAATCCTAATTAGGGTCACAGAGACTCCAGGCGAGGGCAGAGTACACCCTGAACAGCTCACCGGCCATCACAGGGCTGAAACACGCTGACAACTATGCAGCTACTCTTGACGAAAATCAGCAATGGTTCTTTTACATGAACCTCACACCATAGACAGTGAGAGACATGGCCGGCCTTTGATAACCCAGTTATCATTATTATTATTATTGTTGTTGTTGTTTTTGATAATAATAATAATAATAATAATAATAATAATAATAATAATAATAATAATAACGTGAAACCAGTGAAATATTCTTCAGGTCAAAATTGTGTGATGCTCCTATCCATGCATCCCCTCGATACACACACACACACACACACACACACACACACACACACACACACACACACACACACACACACACACACACACACACACACACACACACACTCATAGAGGCCACTTCAATCTGCCAGTCTGTTCTCTGTGCATTGTTGAGCAGAAATGGTTAATGCTGTGACCTGGAGAAATGTAACATTCTTTCTTTTATTTTTATTTATTTATTTTTTTTAATTTATTTTTTTATTTTTTTTTACCATTAAGAGGTTTTTCTTATTTGAGACACAATTATAAAATATCAAACAAGTTGTGTTTTTGCTCAATAAAACCGTCATTCATTTTTTCCTGAACCCCTTAATTCTGTTTAGCGTCGCAGGGGAGGCTGGTGCCCATCTCAGCCGACTCTGGGTGAGGGCGGGGTACACCCTGGCCAGCTCGCCAATCCATGGCAGAGGACAAAACTGTCCTTATGACATAAAATGTTAAAATCTTTCCCAAAGTGTCTTTCTTGTGCTGTTAAATGGAAGAAGTCAGTGTAAACAATACGAAACAAGAAAAAGAAAAAAAGGAGAAAACACCGAAATCTTCTAAAACATGTCAGAGAAATAAAACATTGGGCCAATTTTTAAGGTCTGAAGCAGAAAGCTTTCATAGGTATCATGCCAGCAAAAAAAAAAAAAAAAAAGTCACGTTCTCCCCTCCCGAAAAGCCCACCATTGCTCAACCTCAAGCACAATTTCAGTTTCAGCACCACAGACAGCTCCCAGAGCTCATCGAGCGTAATCACAACATGCTCTTAAAAAGTGCAGGGTGATGGATTTGATCTTCATACCCCCATGCTGGCATGTGTGCCCACAATGATAGCACAACTTTCCACCACTTTCTTTCTCTATAATTGTTTCAGTTCACTTTTCTGGTCTTTATTCCCGCTGATACTCTTAGAGTGACCAAGTCATCCATATGTACTGTAGCAGGATCTAGAAAGCATGCGTACGGAGATTTGTGTCTGAGAAGAAGGAAGCATCAGCATGTGTCACCTTCTCGAGTTTTGCAGTCAGTCGAGAGTGGAGCGAGTTCAAAGCTCATAGTGAAAGCCAGTGTCGGGGATATGCGCCGGTCCACAGCGGCGCGCGCTGGAGGGCTGTAAGCGCGGGAGGGAGCGTCTTTCCTCTCGGTCTTCACGACTGAACCCTGCGGAAGTGGATGGCGGGAGAAGGTCATGAAGGAAATCGCTACCTTTAAGGTGGATCTGGGCGGCAGTTACCGCAGAAGGAGCGCGCCCTGTCCATCAATTATTCATCCGTTGTGGAAGCGGTGGGAAACGGCGGCACGGCACGTGGCTCCGCACATCCTCCGTTCACCGAGCATCCACCGGCGAGTAATGTCCCAGTGTGAGGGCACTTCAAGAAGAGCTGGCAAAGACGACCAAGGAGGATGAAGGAGGTAAACGGGGTGGACGAGGCAGAGGAGGATTATAATGAAGTTGAGCGGGAAAGGAGCGTGCGCCGTGGTGTCCAGCAGCCTGTTGTTGGCGTGCGCCGTGAGCGCGGCCGTGGTCGGGTTCGAGTGTCTGTCTTTAGGAGCCAAAGTGAAGGCGCACTTCCAGCTGAGCGCGGCCGCTGGAGCGTTCTACTCGGGAATCCTGCTCGGACTTGGACAGGCATTGCTGGCCATGGCGTTGCTCTGCTGCAGGGGCAAAACCGGGTGTCGCAATTTCTTCCTCTTCGGGCTTCTCGTGTTTCTGCTCGGTGTGCTCACGGCGTTCTCGGGCGCAGTAGTGGACGGCGACGCCGTGTCGCTCGTGGAGCGGAAGTACTCGCGCTACTGCTTGGACACGGTGGATGTGCCTGCCGCGTGCGGGCGCCTCAAGGATTATCAGCGCGGCCTGGTGGCGTCCACCGTGCTTAACGCGCTCGAGTGCCTCATTGGGCTTGTCAACTTAGTGGTCATCAAGCGCTACCAGGCGGCGCAGTTTTACCGGAGGCGCAGAGCGCACAGGCGGGGCGCGCGCGCCGTCTTGCTCGCCGAGGAGCGCGAGCTCACTTTGGCCGCGGACTTCCGGTCGGTTTCCTATATCAGCCTCGCAGTGTGCGGCTCTCAGGCACGGGAGGACGGCGCAGAGGCGCGCAAAAGCGGCCATCCGTCAATCGAACTACCGGGTTACGCACCAGCCCAGGATGAGCTCCACCACGTGTACGGGTTCTCCTACCCGCCATCGAAAGACTCACCGCCGGCCTACGAGGACATATTCCCCGGGGAACGAAGGAACATTTTAGAGTGCTAAAACAGAGAGAAAGTTACAAATCCACATCCGTAGTCTGCAGTGACAATCACAGGCGATGTTGCCCTGGACACCAGACGCACCCATGGCTAGATAATAAGCTGATTGTGGTAAACGCATTGCTCCATTTTGCATTGGGAGTGGGCAAGTAAGTACATGCTATGCTCAGTGAACTGCCCTTAGGGAAAACGGAACTGGAATGGTAGGAGATAGAGTCAGATCTTAAATATAGTAAAGGCCAAATGACTTCACAACATGGCATTTGTTTAGAACCTCTGATTGTATACATCCTAATGCCCATGTAAGTTGATTGATGTCACTCCGATGTTTTGCTGTCATATTCCCTCCGTTTGGCTCATGAATAAAAAAAAAAAGTGTATTCAAATTTCCATGATGTAAATATTTACTGCCATTAATCAAGTAAAAAGCAAAACTTTTCGTCTTACAGGAATTAATCGTATAAAGAAGGTAGCATGTGTGCTTCTGGGGTTCTTTGGCCTACTTTGTCAACAGGCTAGACGTAAACAAGTCTTTAAATTGCACCTGCAGTTATTATTATTATTTTTTTTTTGCATCTTTATATCCCACTGAAGATACACACCAGAGTTCAGTTCTTTGAAGCGATCATAGCCTCCATAAAGACTATAATGAAAGTGGCAGCAGTTGTAAAATATACTTTTGTGCACCTGTGGTTTTCTTTCTGCAAACCATTGAAATTTAAAATCATAAAGCCTTCATGTCTTTATCTGGTATATAAACAGCTGCCAAAAAAAAAAAAAAAAGCATGATGATGAGCCTGTAAAGAACAGAAAGAATGGAAAACAATATTGTTTTACTTCAGATTTAATATGCTGCAAATCCTTCGAAGTGCACTTAACCTCTTCAGTAACCTTGCAGTAATCATGAATGAGACATATTTGTTGTTGTTGCTGCCTTGAATATCGTTATAGGCCACCGAGCTCACAAAATAAAAACTTGTTTCGATTGTCAATAATTGTGCAGATTAGAGTCACTCCATATACATGACATTTTTGAAAAAATACCCACCACAAACCTTTCTGTAGTTCAGGCTCAAAAATATGATATATGTAAACTATGATAATTACTAAACTACCGTATAAACGTTATTCTTGATCATTGTTTAATGTTTTGCTGTAATTTGATAAGAATTTGCCCTTTACCTTCATGTGCTGCAAGTATGTAGGCAGCTATGTTGCAAATAGGCAACATCTCTTGTTCCAACATCAACCACCAGATGGCTCAACTATTTTCATAAAGGGCCACCACATGTACAATTGTGTGCTTGGGTACTGAAATCGCCTATTGTGGAACCTATGCTTCTGACAGGGCAAAAAAGGCAGATGTACAATTGTACGTCGAGTCGCTGAAATGGTTAATATTAATTAATTCGCATTTTCCTATTGAGACAAACAGTTCAAGAATGCAGAAAAACTACTGACAAATGAAACAAGCTGTTTAATTATAATTATAATACGTACTGTATAAGCAAAATACTTCGTCAAATAAAAAAGTTGAGGGCAAACATTTAGGGGTAATTTCAAGCAATCAGTTTGCCTAATGTGCATGCCTTTGAACTCTGGAAGGAAACCAGAGTACCCAGAGGAAACCCACACAAGAACACGAAGAACATGCAAAGCTTTACACAGAAGCACCCTTGCCACGCCAAAAGACTCGAACCCAGGACCTTTTGCTGTAAGGCACACATGCTAACCTGTCCACCGCCGAGCTGTTTCCACTACATCACCGTTCCACCCATTCATAGATCAGTGTTACAAAACTGAATGATGTAAGATTGTGGTGAAGTCACTTCCAAAAATCTGTCTCGATCTTGAGATCTTGAGATATAATGCTTAACTGATTGCCCTCATCATGGTGTTGTAATATTAGCTTCACCTACAATTAATAATATTACGTACCGACTCATTCTTGTGCAGAATTTGGGCTTGGATATGTGTTACAGTGGAACATTCATCCTCTAATGCAGTGGTTCTTAACCTGGGTTTGATCGAACCCCAGGGGTTCGGTGAGTCAGTCTCAGGGGTTCGGCGAAGGTCAAGACACAAATCCTACTCATATTCATGACGACACGCCCGACTTGGCCATCATTGGCTGCAGGAAATTTGGTGTGGTCAGTAGTCGACTTGTGACTGTTGTGATGGTACATCATGTGATTTTTCTTAATGTTTTAATCCATACCATGTTGAGCAAAAAAAAAAGAAAGTGGTCGGACGAATATGTACAACATGGATTCACATATATAACAGAATGTGATGCTAGTCAGCGTTCGATCTGCATGATTTGCGAAGTAGGATCCTCCCCCGCTGACTGGTGCCGCAGAAAAAAAAATATATCTATGTCTTGAATTTGAAAAAAAATCATATTTTATTTTTCAATAAAGGAGGGTTCGGTGAATAAGCATATGAAACTGGTGGGGTTCAGTACCGCCAACAAGAAAAAAAAAAGAAGAAGAAGAAAAAGAAAATGTTAACTTAGAGGGTAAAGGACATTCAGAAAAAACTAATGACAACTACTATGCAAAACTAATCAAAATTATGTTACACAAGTAATTTTTGCTCAAAAGCTTCAGTGAATAATCTGTAAATCTTTGACACACTGTATTAATCCCTCAAGGGAAATTATTGCCTCTGCACTGAACCCATCCAAAGTGAACACACACACACACACACACACACACACACTCGAAGCAGTGGGCTGCTATACACTTTGGGACACTCGGAGAACAGTTGGGGGTTAGGTGCGTTGCTCAAGTGCACTTCAGCCATTTATATGGAGGAAAGGCAGCTGCATCTCACTCTCCAATATATTTTTCCAGCTGGTTTGGGACTCAAACAAGCGACCATTCGGTCTCAAAGTCGCTTCTTTAACCATTAGGCTACAGTCTGTCTTCCTTTCGGCTTTTTCCCTTTTTACTCGGGAGTCGCCACAACGAATCATCTGATTCACACATTTGATTCGGCAGAGGTTTTTACGTCGGATGCCCTTCCTGTCACAACCCTTTTTTAGCAAGGGACAGAAACACGCTGACGGCTTTACGAAAGTCAGCAATGGTTATTTTACATGCCTCACACCATAGACAGTGAGAGACATGGCCAGCCTTTGATAACCCAGTCAGCTGCACTGGGGGGGGACGGACGGACAGTGACAACCTTGTGGAGAGTGGGACTCGAACCCCCAACCTTTGGATCAGCAATCCAGCGCCCTATACCACTAGACCACCACTGCCCCCAACCATTAGGCTACAGCTTCCCCCAAATTCAAGCAATGACTGCAGACAATGTATTTTATAAGTGTCAATCGTTATATACCAACAAAGGATAATAACTGTAAAATCTTTATATGTCATGGAGCAGCAGAGAATAGACAACCATAAGAAAATGCTACAAAGCCACTTGTAAGCTGCAGTGATTTAGAAATGTGCCTATGATCCCCAAAGTGCAGTAGAAGAATGCCTTGTTGACTTTTATTCATGGAATGTTTTTTCTCTAACAGACGTGAATAAAATGGTGTGCAGTTTGTCCTTTGTTTTGTCTAAATTTCGTCCTGTTTTCAGTGATCTGAAGAGAACAGGACAGAAATAGGATTTTATTTATTTTTTTTTTGTTTTTGTTTTTTGTTTTTTTTGTATGTAAGGGGCAGTGGTGGTCTAGTGGTATAGGGCGCTGTATCGCTGATCCAAAGGTTGGGGGTTCGAGTCCCACTCTCCATAAGGTTGTCACTGTCCCCCCCAGTGCAGCTAACTGGGTTATCAAAGGCCGGCCATGTCTCTCACTGTCTATGGTGTGAGACATGTAAAAGAACCATTGCTGACTTTCGACAAGAGTAGCCGCAAAGCCGTCGGCGTGTTTCCGCCCTGTGATGGCATGGCGAGCTGTCCAGGGTGTACTCTGCCCTCGCCTTGAGTCGGCTGGGATGTGCACCAGCCTCCCCGCGACCCTAATTAGGATGAAGCGGTTACATGAAATGATGTTTATTTATTTATTTATTTATTTATTTTATTCACTTGATCTGAGATCTGTAATATCTTCAGATAATAAAAAACAAGAAAAGTTATTTTATTTTATTTAAGTTTCTGAACCACTTTATCACACACACACACACACACACACACACACACACACACACACCTAGAGACAATTAAGAATATCCAGTTAGCCTAAAGTGGGCAGTGGTGGCCTAGTGGTATAGGGTGCTGGATTGCTGATCCCAAGGTTGTGGGTTCAAGTCCCACTCTCCACAGGGTTGTCACTGTCCATCCCCCCCTCCCCCCCTCCCTCAGTGCAGCTAACTGGGTTATCAAAGGCGGGCCATGTCTCTCACTGTCTATGGTGTGAGGCATGTAAAAGAACCATTGCTGACTTTCGTAAAGAGTAGCTGCAAAGTCGTCAGCGTGTTTCTGTCCCTTGCTAAAAAGGGTTGTGTCAGGAAGGGCATCCGACGTAAAAACCTCTGCCAAATCAAAGCGTGCAAATCTGATGATTCGCTGTGGCGACTCCCGAGTAAAAGGGAAAAAGCCGAAAGGAAGACAGACAGACAGACAGTTTTTTTTTGTATGTACCTGAAGCATTTATTGTGCTGCTATATTTAGATATGCATACTAATGTTATTGATGCATATTTCAACACATTAATTAAAAAAAAACCAACCCCCCCCCCCCCAAACAATCAGATCTTGATCTATGAACACTGTCACCTCATGCATTATATCAGATAAAAAACAAAAAAATATATAGAAGAGGATGCCGTGACATATTTTGCACTGTAATATCATATAGGGATTCAGGGTCGGGCCTTCAGCAGCTTTATAAATGTCAAAGAGATTATTTTGTTAGTGCCAACATGCAAATCACTGAGTCAAATTCATTATACTTTTAATGAGTAAAATAACCTCACCAATTGCACAGAGTAGATAATTGCCCTAAATATGTCTTTGTCAAACCATGAGATTAATTTGCAAAGCTCTTCATTTGCATATTTTCAGTTCAACAGTACCCATTTTCTACTTTAGGCTCAATGCTGTATCATCACAAATCAGGCATTGGTTGCAAAGCATATACAATTTTATAATTAAACAATCAGACATTAATAGAATTGCAATTTGTGATAAAGCTGCAATTTCAATGCTGTTTAAATCATTTCCTGTCTTGCCTAACACATTTCGTAGAGACAGTGTCAAATAGTGTCAGATACTTTGTTCTGGTTCATGATAGTGCTCATTATCATTCTGATGTATACTCATATAACTCATAAATGTGTATGAAATGTTCCATAATTGAAGCTCATAGGACAGAGCAGCCCAATGATACAAACCTGTTTCTATCCAGCTGTTACCTCTCAGTGTGGTAACAGACACATTATTTATTATCGGTAGGAGTGTGATATTGATCCAGGACGGATGAACGGGTTCTCTGCCCTGGAACTTGGTGTGATACAGACAGCCCTGGATGCTATCCAAGGTCTCGTGTCTACTTACTACTGTGATTACTGCATTCTGTCATTTGACACGGAGGAACATTGAAGAGAGAGAGAGAGAGAGAGAGAGAGAGAGAAGGATGGAGAGGGAGCAGGAATTAAGAAATGCTGGAAAGTAATGCGGTAGAACTTAAGGAATAGATCATATTCATTAGTGGGTGTTGCGATGAGTGAGGTTTATGGGGTTTAACAGGAACTCGGGGGGGGGGGGGGGTTACCACACCATCCCAATAAACAAATATTTCAGTACATTACGCAATTCAGGAGGTGTCTTTAAAATCACAAAATCATCAAATGAAAGACTGAAATGAGTAGCAGCTGTATTTGCCTTTCAGTGTCATTGGGTTCCTTATCAGAAGCAACATTGAGTATTTTTTTTGAAATACTAAGATACTCAATACATTTAGTTCCCATCAAAGCTTTAATGAAACATGTTTGCTCAATTTAGTTTTATGACTTTGGTGTTCCACTGCAATTCAATTAGATGTGGGTGATTTAGTGCCGGGCCTTATGAAGTAATTACTCTTCTCATCCAAACCTTATAAATAAGCCTTTCTGTGCTTCATTTCATTCCATTATCATTTGTTGGTCTCTCTGCAGTGGTATCGCTCCACTGAGAAGGGCTTGGGAAGCTACAGCTGTATGACGAATTAAAGGAAAAACTGGCTCTGTAATTCAGTGGGACCTGGACTGCATCATTCAGGTCTGCTTCTCCCGTAGAGCGAAAAAGATTGCTGCATATGAAATGTTGTTCCGAATGATAAACCTTTCACCGAATGGTTTTCAAGAGAGCACAAAACTAGCCATTCCTGTCGCAGTTCTCAAACCAACTGACCAGCTCATCAGTCGGGAGCAGAATAGATATCCGATGGAAGAAGGGTTTCTGCTCCCTCAGTGCACTGATGTGGTGCATCAGTAGTTAAGTCATTCAGTCTGAGCTACTTGAGTGGAAGTTTATGAAATCAGGTTCCAGCACCGGCAATCCTAGAGCAAGGCTTTTGACTCTCGGTTACAGTGGTACCTCACTTTACGATAGTCCTAGCAAACGTAAAATCCAGGTTATGAAAAACATTTTCCAAACTTTTTTGTCTCTGTATACAAAACAAATTCTCCTTACGAAACACGCCAAACGCGCCATTCAAACATTCAAACAATGCACGAGCTGCTCTCCCATTAATAACGTTCAAACATCCTGCCCCACTGGCTTCCCATTGGGTAGGAGGGATGACGCAGCTCCCTCCCATTGGTTATCTCCCAACATCCCGCCACGCTGGCCTCCCATTGGCTGGAGGGATGACGCAGCTGCCTCCCATTGGTTATCTCCCAACATCCCGCCATGCTGGCCTCCCATTGGCTGGAGGGATGACGCAGCTCCCTCCCATTGGTTATCTCCCAACATCCCGCCACGCTGGCCTCCCATTGGCTAGGAGGGATGATGCAGCTCCCTCCCATTGGTTATCTCCCAACATCCCGCCACGCTGGCCTCCCATTGGCTAGGAGGGATGATGCAGCTCCCTCCCATTGGTTATCTCCCATCATCCCGCCATGCTGGCCTCCCATTGGCTGGAGGGATGATGCAGCTCCCTCCCATTGGTTATCTCCCAACATCCCGCCATGCTGGCCTCCCATTGGCTGGAGGGATGATGCAGCTCCCTCCCATTGGTTATCTCCCAACATCCCGCCACGCTGGCCTCCCATTGGCTGGAGGGATGATGCAGCTCCCTCCCATTGGTTATCTCCCAACATCCCGCCACGCTGGCCTCCCATTGGCTGGAGGGATGATGCAGCTCCCTCCCATTGGTTATCTCCCAACATCCCGCCACGCTGGCCTCCCATTGGCTAGGAGGGATGATGCAGCTCCCTCCCATTGGTTATCTCCCAACATCCCGCCATGCTGGGTTCCCATTGGCTAGGAGGGATGACGCAGCTCCCTCCCATTGCGTATTATGAAGCTAAATCTACCATGATGCTTTTCGTGTAAAGGACAGAGTTATTGTTGTTTCATGCTTTATTCTTGACTCAGGCTTTTAACCTTCCATAAACATTTGTAAGATTATAACTCTGCTAAGAAGACATGGTCAACACACTTGCGCGGATACACACACACACACACACACACACACACACACCCATATACACACACACACACACACACACACACCCACACACAAACACACACACACACACACACACACACACACACACACACACACACACACACACACAAACACACACACACACACACACACACAAACACACACACACACACACACACACACACACACACACACACAAACACACACACACACACACACACACACACACACACACACACAAACACACACACACACACACACACACAAACACACGTGCGCGTGTGATTCCCGGTGCGAGTGAAAAGAAGAAGCGGGCTCGTGGCATGCGGTTGAGTGATATCGCAAAGGAATATGACCAAACCCGTCTACCATCGGTACAATATTGAAGCAGAAGGAGGTCTTCAAAGGTATGCTTTTATAATTTTTAAAGGGTTTAGGGGGTAGTATTGGGGGCCTTGGAATGAATTACACGTTTTACATGTAAAATAAGGTTCAATTTACGAAAAATCCAGGTTAAGAAAAAGGCTGTGGAACGGATTAATTTTGTAAGTTGAGGTACCACTGTATTTTTAATATTAATAGAATGTCCATTGGGTTTTACTTGTCATTTCTGTATATACTGGTTACTGGTGTGTTGACATGCTTCTGGCATTACTAGCCCTTGCATGTATCTGCTCTATCTTAGCAAGGGCAGAATCCCCCCCTGAACAGCTCACCAGCCATACAGGGCTGAAACACACTGACGACTATGCAGCTACTCTTGACGAAAGTCAGCAATGGTTCTTTAACATGCCTCACACCATAGACAGTGAGAGACATGGCCTGCCCTTGATAACCCAGTTAGCTGCACTGGGGGGGACAGCAGTGATAACCCGTGGAGAGTGGGACTTGGACAAGCAACCTTAGGATCAATGATCCAGCACCTTTTACGACCAGGCCACCACTGCCCTCATTTCTGTATATAGAACTCATAGCCAATTGAACAAAATGCCACTTCTCCAGAACCAAAGTGCAACATATAGCAGTGCATGAGACTATGAAAAGTGCAAAAACACAACATTGTGGACTATGGTGGCCTGGTGGTTGATGTGCTGGATCACTGATCCCAAGGTTGGGGGTTCAAGCCCCACTCTCAATGGGTTGTCACTGTCCTTCCAGTGCAGCTAACTGGGTTATCAAAGGCCTGCCATGTCTCTCACTGTCTATGGTGTGAGGTTCATGTAAATGTAAAAGAACCATTGCTGACTTTCATCAAGAGCAGCTGCATAGTCGTTAGCGTGTTTCCGCCCTGCGATGGCCTGGTGAGCTGTCCAGGGTGTACTCTGCCCTCGCCCGGAGTTGGCTGGGATTGGCGCCAGCCTGCCTGCGACCCTAATTCGGATGAAGTGGCTACAGAAAATGAACTAGGATTTATAGAGTCAGTACTATGGTGAGTTAACACTGTCCTGGAGACACTTGACGATTTATGCCCCGAGGCATTTTATGTTTTTTTTTTTTTTTTTTTTTTTTTTTTTTCTGGTGCACTGGTTTCAAATTAAATAATGATCCAAGATTACTGTGGCATATTAAATACAACAGTCTGCATGGTGCAATGCAAACAGCATAAAATATATTGTAATGCACAGATGAATATATGTTCGAAACTTTTTATATAATCAAAGGATATACACTGCCCTTCAAAAAAAAAAAAATAAAATAAATAATAATAATAATAATAATAATAATAATAATAAAGTCCTGCATTGTAATATCTTTTGGAGCAGCTTTAACCTTGTTTGCAGTATGTAGTCACCATGGCACTGTTGCTTCAGTTGGTCTAGTCGAGGCCCAGCAACATTACACAGCAATCAAAGGAAATCAGCAGAAGACCTAAATGTCTGGAATGGCATGATTGCACCACCAATGGAGTCTTTCTTCTCTGATGATCATTTACATTGGGATGTGCAGGAGAAGGGTTTATGGTGTGTTTAGATTTTCCCGTCATCAATTTTAGATGTCGGTGAAAAATGATCCTAACACTGGATGCAAATAAATGTTGTAATGTTGCTTAAGTTTGTTGAAAATGGTACTAAAGGTGCTGTAATCAAGGCTTAAGGCGATCCAACAAAATATTACCTTGTGTGACTTTTTGCTTGTGGCCAGACAGTGTATATTTTAGGTTTCATTGCATTTTGCTGTTGTTCTGGATGTTTGCCTGCAAAGCAGTTTACAGTATATTTATTATATTATATAAGTTTCTTCATACATTATTTTGATATTTTGATGATGTAACACTGTTACTAAAATATTTGATTTGTGATAAATGCATTCTGAATTTCTGCATATGATTTTTATTATGTACAAATGGGAAACCTGCGGCATTACTATAGGACATTAATGCGATGACCTTTAGTATTTTGAATTGGTTTTCAGGTAAAAAAAAACACCTCATTTCATATTCATCTGTAAATATTACCACTATAGAGGAAAATTTATTTTCTAATTTGATTTATGTAGAGGATGCACAAGTTGTTTTCATTTCCTTGGATTTGACAGAAAACTTTTTAAAGGTAAAAAATGGTGAGTGTGAAGCTGTGCTGCTGCACTTGTATGAAAGAATGTTTGTGCCGCTGGGAGAGTTGCTGGAGATCGAACAAAGAGACAGAGCGAGACAGGAATATTGTCTTCCTGTGTATTATAAACACCTGGACCTGGAACAATTTCTATGGTTGGTTTCTGAATTAAAAAAAAAAAAAAAATATATATATATATATATATATATATATATATATATATATATATATATATATATATATATATATATATATATATATATATATTTATTTATTTATTTATTTATTTTTTGAGCAGAAAATACAGATGTGTCCAGGGGTAGTTGGAGTCCTTATATTTCTTATCAGGACTTTTGATAATTGTGAAGCCAAAAGGGAAATAAGGAGAGGTGTGGGTTCAAGCTGAACCATACAAAATATATTCATTCATTCCTTTTCTGAATCTTAATTGGGGTCACGGGGAGGCTGGTGCCCATCTCAGCCGACTCTGTGCGAAGGCAGAAAACACCCTGGATGGCTCACCAGGCCATCGCAGGGCAGAAACATGCTACCGGCTATGCAGCTACTCTTGTCAAAAGCCAGCAACGGTTCTTTTCCACGAACGTCACACCATAGACAGTGAGAGACATGGCCGGCCTTGTTGCCGGACCCAGCTAGCTACACTTGGGAGACAGTGACAACCCGTTAAGAGTGGGGCTTGAACCCCCCCAACCTTTTGATCAGTGATCTGGCACCTTACCATTTTAATGACAGGAATACAAAATAAAAGTTAATTGGAATTTTCAATATTGTGATGAACTTAAAAGAACTTTAATTAGGTGGGAGAAGATGTGTAAGGTGGCTGAGAGGGGAAAAGGTGTAAAGAGTGAGAGCTTGATCAGTTCTACAGTGACAAATCTTCATAATCACCCCGTTAAAGTCAGTCCAATTGCAGACAGTGGAAAAAAAAAAAAAAATCAATTGGGGTGGGAGGACCAATTAAGTTTTCTTTTATGGCCGATCAGATGATTAAGAAATAAAAAGTAATCTCGAATTCCTGATGGTATAATGGCCCTTGGTGTCTATGGTTTCGACAAGAACATTTATATTGTATTGGCCTTTTAAATGATTATATTACATGAAAGGATCCAATACACCCTGTTCATGGGCTTACTGCCCACACTTTTAAAGATGGATACTAATTCATAAGACCTGGTGAGCAATCATGACTAAGTGCTTACGCAGCACAATGAGATACACCGTTCTTTTTGTCTGTCTCCTCTGGATAGAGATACGTACGCTCTTTCTCGGGCTTTAAAAATATGGCCACAACATTGATGGAAAGCACAAATTGATCTCTGCTAAAAGCCCCTCATTATATACAGATCTATTTGTCTTGGTGGGGTGGCCAGGTAGAAGATGATTCTGGAAAACCTCCAGACATTAAAAACAAAACCCATCTTTCGTAGAGGAATTGATTGTTCGCTCACAGTAGATTTCCGAAACCATTAGGGATAACAGTGGGTCGTTGTCAGAGAGAGGATCTACTGCACTTTGTGGTTTCTGTAGTCAACACCATTGTTATACAATGCCAAGCAATGGACGGGGTATTTATTCACCCATATAGTATGAGACTGAACACAACCTGATCAATTTAAATGATAAAATATGTGTGGATTACCGTTGTTTATGATTATATGTGCTTTCTTTTATTCTTGTTATTTCTCATAATCTGTATTTTTTTAAATATAAAAATTATAAAATATTACCAAAGAAAATAATTTTATATTTTTCATATGGCTAAGTAGTTTCACCCTCCAGACCCGGCAGGCCCTAGCGTGTAGTTCGGGTCTCCTGGGAACAGTTGGCAGAGTCTCCTGTTAGAGGTGCTTTTAACTCTCACATCTGGCAGAGCTACAACCACATCCTGAAGGAGGTGGGTGACATAGAATCCAAATGGACCATGTTTTATGCCTCCATTATTTAGGTTGCAGTCCATAGCTGGTCATCGGTGCCTATCATGGTGGTAACCTCGAACTCGGTAGTGGACACCTATGGTGAAGGCGGCTGTCCAGCTGACAGAGGAGGCCTATTGGGTCTTATTTTCTTGTAGAACTCCTGAGGCAGTAGACACGTACTGGCAGGCTGTCGCCAATGCAAAATCTTGGGTGTGGGAGGAGTTCAGTGAGGGCCTAGAAAGCAACTATTGGTTGGCCTTGAAAAAGTTCTGGGCAAACATCAGACATCTCAAGAGGGGGGAAGCAGTTCTCCAAAAATACTGTTCACAGTGGAAGTGGAGAGCTGATGTCTTCAATTGGGGATGTCATCGGGAGGTGGAAGAAATACTTTGAGGACCTAATTAATTCCACCAACACACCCTCCGTGGAGGAGGAAGACCCCTGAGGGTTTGAGTGGGGTGCCACCCATCACTGTTGCTGAGGTCGTCAAAAAGCTCCATGGTGGCTGTGCTCCCCGGGGGGGGGATGAGTTCTGCCCTGAATATCTCAGCGCTCTGGATGTTGTAGGACTGTCTTGGTTGACATGTCTCTGCATCATTGCATGGTCATGGGCCTTACCTCTGGATTGGCAAACTTGGGTGGTATTCCCTTTTTAAAAAAGATGACCAGAGGGTATTTTCCAATTATCATGGAATCACACCCCTCAGCCTACCTGGGAAAGTCTATGCAGGGGTGCTGGAGAGGAGAATCTGACCAATGGTTGAATCTCAGATTCAGGAGGAACAATGTGGTTTTTGCCCTGGCCTTAGCACTCTTGATCAACTCTGTACGCTTTACAGGGTCTTGAAGGGCGCATGGGAGTATGCCAAATCTGTTCACATGTTTTGTGGCTTTAGAGAAGGCTTTCGACCGTGTCCCGCAGGCTTTCTTGTGGTCTGGGCATCCGGCTTACTGGACCGTTACTATGGTTCATTCAGTCTCTGTATCACCGGAGCTAGAGCTTGGTCCATATTGGGCCCTTTGTCACTTGTTCTTTTCATAATTTTTATGCAAAGATTTGCGAGGTGCAGCCGAGGCATTGAGGGGTTCTGATTTGGTTGTCATCAGTTCTCATCATTGATTTTTGCAGATGTTATTGTCCTTTTGGCTTCATCAATCAGGGACCTCCAGCTCTCATTGGAGCAATTTGAAGCCGATATGAAGCAGCTTGAGAATCAGCATCTGCATGTCCGAAGCCATGGTTCTCAGCCGGAAGATGGTGGAATGCACCTTCTGGGTCTGGAATGAGGTCCTGCCCCAAGTGGAGGAGTTCAAGTACCTTGGGGTCTTGTTCACAATTGAGGGAAGGATGGAGTGGGAGATCAACACATGGCTTGCTGTAACCCCTGCTGTAAAGCGAAGCCTGTACCGGTCCTTCATTGTGTAGAGGGAACTAAGCCGCAAAGCAAAGCTTTCGATTTACCAGTCTATCTACATTCCAACCCTCACCTATGGTCACGAGCTTTGGGTAGTGACCAAAAGAACAACATTGTGGTTATAAGCATCTGAATTTTTTTTTTCTTCGCTGGGTGGCAGAGTTCTCCCTTAGAGATTGGGTGAGAAGTTCAGCCATCTGGGGAGAGCTCGGAGTAGAACCTCTGCTCGTCCGCATTGAGAGGAGCCAATTGAGGTGACTCAGGCATCTGGTTATAATGCCTCCTAAATGACTCTCTGGAGTGCTGTTTCGAAATGTCCAACCGGGAAGAGACCTCTGAGTCAACCTAGAACATGCTGGAGATTTAATTGGTCTTTGTTTCTTTTCCCTTCATAATGAATTAATTACTTTGTTGACGTTTTAAGAATGTGAGCTATGTTCTCTGGTAAAAGCAGTAAAGGAAAAAAAATCTCTTCAAATTAATTTAAATTTGTTGTCTTTATTTTTTTTTGTTGCAAAAATTAAGTGAAGTTTTCAACGAAAAAAACTGTCTTCGTATACATTCCCAGATGTCGGTGGGCATCAAGCATCAGGCAGTAATCGATTAAGTTATGATTCATGCAAATGTCTCTACATAAGAAACTAGCATTTTCTTTTACACTGAATGCTTGCATAGCTTTAAATTTTTGGGAAAAATCTTTCCCAGCATGTACTGCAAGTTCGGTTGATCTACTGCGGACTGGTCTGACTCATACAAAAGTGTGAGTATTCTGATGGCTGGGCCCGCAGTTATGCAAACCCACCATATTTAGTGCTACTTTAATAGACTAATGAGAAAAAGAACAGCATTATGGAGAAGTTCCATTTCTGAACTGTACAGTGAATGAGGCAAACCATCAGTAGCTATGATGGAGTTATGAAAGTTATGCAAGGATTTTCTTAGTGGGTCTTAAAAACAGATCAAACCCACTCCTACTCCTTCAATATGTTTACATTTTGTTGCAGTGCAATTCGAAATCAAGGCAAACACATACAAAACATTTTCCCAGGTGTATTTAATCAATGGAATGTCATTAATTCGTGCATTTTCTGAACCACTTAGTCCTAACTAGGGTCGCAGAGAGGCTGAATAGAATATATAATAGCAACAATTCAAAATGAATGAATGGAAATATCAGTAACTAACTAAACTAATTAAATATATAGACAAGAAAAATCATTTCTGGCAGAGAACAGGTTTTCCTCAAAAATTTGTTGGTATTTTACCCCGACCAATTTTATTTTTATTTTGAAAAGCAGCCCAGTCCCTGCTGCAAAGAAATACAGTGATACCACACCTTATGAAATTAATCTGTTCCAGAGCCTTTTTCGGAACCTGGATCTTTCGTAAATTGAACTGCATTTTACATGTAAAATGTGATTCATTCCAAGCCCCCCAAAACTACCCCCTAAACCCTTTAAAAATTATAAAAGCATCCCTTTTAATGCCTCCTTCTGCTTCAATATCATACCGATGGTAGACGGATTTGGCCATATGCCTTTACGATGTCACTCAACTGCATGCCACAAGCCCGCTTCTTCTTTTCACTTGCGCTGGGAATCACACGTGTGTGTGTGTGTGTGTGTGTGTGTGTGTGTGTGTGTGTGTGTGTTTGTTCATGTGTGTGTGTGTGTGTGTGTGTGTGTGTGTTTACCATGTCTTCTTAGCAGAGTTATAATCTTACAAATGTTTATGCAAGGTTAAAAGCCTGAGCCAAAAGATAGACACTCAACAAACTCATGACACAACAGTAATTCTATCCTTCACACGAAAAGCATTATGGGTGCGCCATAATAGCCAATGGGAGGGAGTTGCGTCATCTCTCCGAGCCAATGGGAGGCCAGCGGGGCGGGATGTTGGGAAATAGCTAATGGGAGGGAGCTGCGTCATCCCTTCTAGCCAATGGGATGCCAGCTGGGTGGGATGTTGGAAGATAGTCAATGGGAGAGCAGCTCGTGCATTATTTGAATGTTTGAATGGCACGTTTTAATATTTGAATGGCGCGTTTGGCGCATTTCATAAGGAGAACTTGTTTTGTCTACAGAGACAAAAAATTTTTGAAAATGTTTTTTGTAACCTGGATTTTTCGTTTGGAGGGACTATCGTAAGGTGAGGTACCACTGTATCCCCAAAATAGGAAAAGTATGTCCCCAGAACAGGACTTACTTGAATGCTTTACTGTATCTATGGTGGTTTTGAAGGTATATTTAATTTTTGATATATGATTTGAAACAGCTCCAAATGGTCTCATCTGACCATAATATGTTTTTCATCTGGCATCAGAATTTTCAAGGTATGATTGGCAAATCTCAAAACTTTTTTGTATTTGCAATTCTCACAGACAACGCAGATTTTCGAAGTATTTTAAATTTTGTTGTTATGTGCAATGTGACCACTTTTTGCCAAAAACTTTTGTAACTGCTTTAAAGTTGCCAAAAGTCTTGTGGTAGCCTTTAGGTTTCTTCCTTGCTCTTACATTGAGTTTTGGGGTATAGTCTATAGCATTGCCGTAGTACCAAACCCTCTACAATTCTTGAAAACTGACTTTATTGAACTCTAAGGAATTGATATAGTGATTTCTTTATTTATGTATTTTTTGTAATTATCTTCTAACATGTGCCTGCATGAAACTATATATTTTAGATCTTTTGACAGGTCCTTGCCTTCCATAGCTCATTGCTTGCTTTTAGTTTAATTTCCAAGCAGTCAAATTCTTTAGAAACAGCTGCCTTTATGCTGATTAAAGAATTGTAATTGAAAAGGTGATTACTTATACTCAATTGAGATTATAAGTATTTTTACAAGGGGTGATCCTTTAACCATTTCAACGATTTCTACACACCGGATTCCAAAAAAGTTGGGACACTATAATTGTGAATAAAAACTGAATGCAATGATGTGGAAGTGCCAAATTTAATTTTTTATTCTGAATAGAACATAGATGACGGGATCAAAAGTTTAAACTGAGAACATGTATCATTTTAAGGGAAGAATATGTTGATTTTAAATTTCATGGTGTCAACAAATCTCAGAAAAGTTGGGACAAGGCCATTTTCACCACTGTGAGACATCCCCTCTTCTTCTTACAACAGTCTACAAATGTCTGGGGACCGAGGACACAAGTTTCTCTCGTTTAGAAATAGGAATGCTGTCCCATTCTTGTCTAATACAGGCCTCGAACTGCTCATCTGTATTGGGCCTTCTTTGTTGCACCTTCCTCTTTATTATGCGCCAAATGTTCTCTATAGCTGAAAGATCTGAACTATAGGCAGGCCATTTCAATACCCGGCTCCTTTTCCTATGCAGCCATGATGTTGTAATTAATGCTGCATGTGGCCTGGCATTATCATGTTGAAAAATGCAAAGTCTCCTACTCCGAAAGAGACGACGTCTGGATGGGAGCATATGTTGTTCTAGAACCTGAATATACCTTTCTGCATTGATGATGCATTTTCAGATGTGCAAGCTGCCCATGCTATATGCACTCATGCAACTCCATACCATCACAGATGCAGGCTTCTGAACTGAGCGCTCAGAACAACTTCGGTTGTCTTTGTCCTCTTTATGACATGGCGTCCCAGTTTTCAAAAAAGAACTTCGAATCGTGATTCGTCTGAGCACAGAACAGTTTTCCACTTTGCCACACTGCATTTTAAATGACCCCTGGCCCAGAGAAAACACACACACACACACACATATATATATATATATATATATATATATATATATATATATATATATATATATATATATATATATATATATATATATATATATATATATATATATATATATATATATATATATATATATATATATATATATATATATATATATATATATATATATATATATATCTGTGTGTGTGTGTCTTAAAATTGTAGAATTAAAATGTCCATTATGCCCAAAATAGGTTCCTGCAAACGATTATAAATTAAATCCTATTAAGGTTTGGGTCTAACTACTGCAGAGGGTACTGGTGTATGGGTTGAAATATACTAGTGCTTACTTGAATTTATTTTGGCTTCAACCATGAGATCACAAAACAGCAAAAAGCATCAGTGTTCCAGAAATACAGTTAACCATGAGGGTATCACACACTGTTTCTTTTCTTTTATGCAATTCCTTTTTTCTACATCCCAGTGGTCCCAGTTTCTGTTTCTTGTGATCACAGAGAAATATTTCAAGTGTAACTGACTCCGAGTGAAATTCTTTTGCTATATTTATAAGTTAGCCGAAAAGAGAACAAGAAAAGCGCTTTTGTTCAGCGGTTAAAAATGCGTGGTGTTACTAATGTTACACGTAAATAATTCTGAAACATGACAACCAAAAGGATCAACAAATCTGAAAGCTTTGAGTTCTTTTTTCTCTTCTTCGACTTCATACTCAGTGTTTTAAATATTAATGATATTAACCAGAGTGTATCCAGGCTCATGTAGTTTTATATACCCATTACCGGTATTGAATTTATATATATATATATATACATATACACATATGTGTGTGTGTATGTGTGTGTATATATATATATATATATATATATATATATATATATATATATATATATATATCTATATGTTCCAGCGCTTTTTTCTGAACCTGGATTTTTCGTAAATTGAACTGCATTTTACATGTAAAATGTGTGATTCGTTCCAAGACCCCCGATACTACCCCCTAAACCCTTTAAAAATTATAAAAGTATATCTTTTAAGGCCTCCTTCTGCTTCAATATCGTACCAATGATAGATGGATTTGGCCATATTCCTTTGCGATATCACTCAACCGCATGCCCTCAGCCCGCTTCTTCTTTTCACTCACACCAGAAATCACGTGTGTGTGTGTGTGTGTGTATGTGTGCACATTTGTTGACCATGTCTTCTTAGCAGAGTTATAATCGTACAAATGTTTATGGAAGGTTAAAAGCCAGTAACTCTGTCCTTTACCCGAAAAGCATTATGGGAGATGCAGCTCCATAATAGACAATGGGAGGGAGTTGCATCATCCCTCCTAGCCAATGGGAAGCCAGTGGGGTGGGATGCTGGGAGATAGCCAATGGGAGGCCAGCAGGGCGGGTTGTTGGGACATGTAGTCAGTGGGAGAACAAGCCGTGCATTGTTTTAATGTTTGAATGGCGCATTTCGTAAGGAGAATTTGTTTTGTATACAGAGACAAAAAATTTCGAAAAATGTTTTTCATAAACAGGATTTTTCGTCCCGAGGGTCAGAGTAAGTAGCCGAGGATCGGTCTGACAGAACCCATGCCTTTGGCTGCCACCCAACTCACACTGCACCCGACCCCTAAAACTCCTCCCACGGGTGGTGGGTCCATGGGAGGGCGGACCCATGTCTCCTTTTCGGGCTAGGCCCGGCCAGGCTCCATGGGCATAAGCCCGACCCTCAGGCGCTCGCCTTCGAGCCCCTTCCCTGGGTCTGGCTCCAGGATGGAACCCCGGTGACCCTTGTCCGGGCAAGGGAGATTGCTTCCTGTGCTCTCTCATGTGTCATAGGGGTTTTGAATCGCACTTCGTCTGGACCTTCACCCCGGACCTGTTTGCCTTGGGTGACCCTACCAGGGGCATTTGCACCCGACAACATAGCTCCTAGGATCAATTAGGTCACGCCAAGCCCTCCACCACGATAAGGTGGCAATTCAGGGACTATCGTAAGGTGAGGTACCACTGTACGTTCATGACAAAACAAGTCTGTTACACATACTTCAAATCCAATGTTATGATATAATCATATTACTAGTTCCAGATTTTCTGCAACTTTGCATTTTGTTGGAGTGCAATAGAATAGCCTAACCTTAACTCTGACCCTTACATATTTCTCGTTCTCTCAGATGGGATATCAAAACATAAATGTGTCTGTAAGATTGTAAATTGCATTTCATGCTTTATTTTTGTGCAGTGGCATGGTGGTTAGCACATCTGCCTCAGAGTAAGAAGTTCCTGGATTCGAGTCCCAGGTTAGAGAGGGCATTTCTGTTAGAATTTTGCATGTTCTCCCCATGATAACTGGCTGTTCATAACCGCCCCTGGGTGTGACTGTATAAGGCTGTGGATGTCTGTATGTACTTACTGTGCTTGTGTGGGTTTCATCTGAGGACTCCAGTTTCCTCCCAGAATCCAAAGAAATTAACTTTATGGTAATTGGCTGTGTGTGTGTGTGTGTGTGTGTGTGTGTACTGGCAAGCTGTTCTGGGTGTGAAATTGGTTTCAGTCTCCTTATGACTCTAGTGAGTAAGGTTTTGTAAATGTGCGAGAGAGTGATTGCGTTTTGTTTGCAACATTATATATAAATACTCATTCATCATTCATTAATTTTCATAACCACTTAATCCTAATTAGGGTCACGGGATGACTGGTGCCCATCCCAGCCAACTCTGGGTGAGGGCAGAGTACACCCTGGACAGCTCGCCATTATATCACAGGGTAGAAACAAGCTGATGGCTATGCGGCCTATTCTTGTCGAAAGTAAGCAATGGTTCTTTTACATCCTCACATCATAGACAGTGCAAGACATGGCTGGCCTTTGATAACCCAGTTAGCTGCACTGGGGGGGGGGACAGGGGACAGTGACAACCTGTTGAGAGTGGGGCTTGAACCCCCCAACTTTAGGATCAGCAATCCACCGCCTTACCGCTGGTCCGCCACTGCTCAGTATATAAATACTTTAGAAGGTAATTACTGCATATAGAAACAAAATCAATTTTGCCTCTATTTACATTTACTGATTCATTCATTTGCCAAAGTACTCAATCCTACCTCGGGCATGGTGAGGCTAGAGCCCATCAGGCTGTCTACATTCCGAACTGCACACCAGTTACTCACAGTGGCAGCGCAAACAACCATTCACAACTCATGCCTAGGGGCAATTTGCAACAACCAAGTAGCCTAACATAGATTTCTTTTGACTGTTGGAAGAAACCAGAGTACTCTGAGGAAACCCGTTCAAGTACAGGGAGACAAACTCCATACAGAAAGGAACTCAAATCCAGGACCTTCTTGCTGTGAAGAAGATATGCTAAACACTTTGCCACCAGTATCTATATATTTACATTATTTATCGATATATACTAGTATATATACACAGTGGTACCTCACTTTATGAAAGTCTCACCAAACAAAAAATTCAGGTTATGAAACACAGTTTCCTAAAAATTTTGTCTCTGGATACGAAACAAGTTCACATTACGAATGCGCCATTTCAAAAATATATATTAGGGGCAGTGGTGGTCTAGTGGATAGGGTGCAGGATTGCTGATCCTAAGGTTGGGGGTTCGAGTCCCCAGAGGGTTGTCACTGTCCCCCCAATGCAGCTAACTGGGTTATCAAAGGCGGGCCATGTCTCTCACTGTCTATGGTGAGAGGATCATGTAAAAGAACCATTGCTGACTTTCGTAAAGAGTAGCTGCAAAGTCGTCAGCGTGTTTCTGTCCCTTGCTAAAAAGGGTTGTGACAGGAAGGGCATCCGACGTAAAAACCTCTGCCAAATCAAACGTGCGAATCAGATGATTTGCTGTGGCGACTCCCGAGAAAAGGGAAAAAGCCGAAAGGAAGAAAGAAATATATTATATATATATATATATTTAATGACAGTATTTTGCTAAATGAAATGTAGTTAATTTATTCAATTGTTTGAGTGGAAAATTGAAATTATTTAAATAGTTCTCATTTTATACACTTTCATTTACACGTGCCAGTATTTCTTGTCTGTAAATACAATTCAAACAGGAATGATACCATAAGAAAAAGTGATAATGTGGCTTCATAATGAAGTTGTGCCTCTGAGACATCCCACCATTTCAACCTTATAGAATTAATCTTGCTCAGTAAACAAAAACATCATCAATACAGACTTCAGGCAAATGACTTTGTATAGAAGAGAGACTTTGGAGACAATTATCTTGAGGAGGAAACAATTCTGGGGCATCTCTTGAAATAACCTTATCTCCCCAAAGAATGCAATCCCATTTATTTGACTTGTGGATGATAGATAATCAGCAAAGTCAGTTTTAGTCATTCTCTGAAAGCTCACAAGCAATTTCTTTGTGTGAGATTGTAATCTTTATGTGTAATTTTTTCTTAAGAATTAATATTAGTCAACCAATTAGTCTTCAGTATCAATAGAGCACAGTCAGGATATGAAGTGTCAGCTCACTCTTGAACTGTCAGACATCTTCATTTTTATGTGCAGGAATTTAAATCATGTGAGTCGATGCATTAGTTTGTGTGTTATTGATGATTTATAAAGATTAGGAATTATGTAACATGCCGACATTCGGATCATCACCTCGAGTGATTGTAACTTAAAGTCAATTGTCTGACTCAAGCCCGGACTTATTAATTGGTTAAAATTACACAGTAATTCAAATAGAGCTCCTTTAAACCTAACCCCTTCCCTTCACTTGAGGTTTAAATCATTTTGTTGGACGTTTTCATAATAACACCAATTAAATAATACAATTAAGTTTTCAGCTTGTGAAAACAAGTTTCTTCAGTTGTAATAACTACTTATAGGTCTAATTACTCAGATAATTACTTTCTTTAAATGACTTTTGTACTCAGTAATACCACTGCGTTTCATAAATTTATTTATAGGGTGGCACAGTAGTACAGTGTGGGGCCGGTGGCGTAGTGATTAGGGTGCTGCGCTCATGATCGGGAGGTTGTGAGTTCGAATCCCACTGAGACCCTCACTGTGCTAAGACCCCTGGGCAAGGTCTCAACCACAAGTGTGCATCTGTTCACCCAGCAGTATAAATGGGTCCCAGTAAAAATATACTGGGAAGTTAACCTGCGATGGACTAGCGTCCCATCCAGGGGGAGTTGAACTCCTTGTCGCTTCATGCTACGGAAACTGGGGATAAGCACCGGCCTGATGAGCCACGAGGCTTGAGTGTAAAAACCCAACAGATGTTGCCTACCTTTACCTACAGTGGTTAACACGTCCATCTCACAGTAAGAAGGTCCTGGGTTTGAATCCCATCCTGGGTGTTTCCGTGTGGAGTTTGTGTGTTCACGCCGTGCTTGAGTGGGTTTAGTTCGGTTACTCCGGTTTCCTTCGACAGTCCAAAAACATGCACGGTAGGCAAATTAGCCGACCCTGCCCTTGCCCAGTGTTGGCTGAGATGGCATCCCTGCAACCCATAAGCAGCTGAGTAAATGAAAAATACACACATATTTTCATCACGGTTGTCACTCATTCTGAGCATGATGTGTCAAGCGTTTTCTTCCGTGAGCTTCCAGTCCTATTCCAGTCCTATTCACCCCCCCGTTTAACGTATCTGATGATCAGACGTTTCATCAGGTAAGTAACACGCCCTGTTAGGATGTACTGTTACTCAGTCACTTCTGCAGAATACGTAACAGGCCCCGGAATAACGATCCACCATCTGCTGCCATGGTTTCACTATTTTCCCATCGATGGTGGTGGGAATTTTTTGCAATTGGGGTGTCACCTAGGGATCAGCACCTGGCTAGTATTGGGGTGACAGTGGGGGACCTTCTTACACTGTGTTATTTAAGCCAAAAACTGCCACCCTCGCAGGTGCCTCCCCCTCTGGGTCAGAGGAGTCCTGGAAGCAGTGATGACTGAGGGGAAGTTCCAAACTCCCAAAAATGACCCCATCCCAGGCAGAGGCTTCAATTGGATGGAATTTGGCATTATACCCAGGACACAACAAACACACACACACACACACACACACACACACACACACACACACACACACACAAAATGCTGTTCAGCTCATTTGAAAAATGGAGACCTTGATGGTGTGTTCACATGTTATTTTATAGCTGAAGTCAAAGAGGAACACGTACACTGTTCCCCTTTTAAGCAACCACAAAATAAATATATAAAAAAATAAATAACTTAATTAAATTGAAAAAAAAAAAAAGTCTCTGATCTCACTCTGATGGTTGTGCTGACCAATCATTTGGTGACATTGTTTGATGGAGCAATGCAAAAATATGAACTTGGCAGATGTGCTGGCATGAGCACAAGCTCTCTCCGCTAATGAACACAACGCCAGATCTGGCATACTAATGTGACAGTAATATTGACAAGCAGAGTTCCAACACTTGTGCTTAAGTTCCAGCTGATCTGCATTTAATTAGGAGAGTATTTTGATTTTTACAGCAACATGGTGGCATAGTGATTAGCACGTCAGACTTGAGTCTGGAGCTTGGTGATGGTGTTTCTTTGTGGAGTTTGCATGTTCTTCCATGCTCACGTGGGTTTCCTCCAGGTAATCCGGTTTCCTCCCACAGGTGAAATACATACACAGTAAGCTAGTTGGTTGTTCTAAATTGCCAATAGGTGTGAATTTGGGTATCAATGGGTATGTTGACAATATGATGGACTGTTCAGCCATCTAGTGCAGTGTTTCCCAACCTTTTTGAGCCAAGGCACACCTTTTACATTAGAAAAATCACGAGGCACACCACGGAACAAAAATGATACTGCCCTCTAGCAGAACAGCACTGTTACTACACGATAAGTGAAATTGGTTAATCTTCTGCGGCACACGAATGTGCCGCGGAACATGGGTTGGGAAACACTGATCTAGGGTGTACCCTACCTTTGTGCAGAGATGGAGCTGAAATAGGCTCCAGTCTCCCCACGCCCCTAGACGGATAAAGCAGTTCAGCGAATTAATGAATGAATAAATTAGGGTAGGTTTAGTGATGTGTTTGGGATACTACTTATTGAAAAGCATGAAGCTTTTAGGAGAAAAGATGCGGAGTATGTATGGAAATACTGGTTTTGACAACAACATATTATCCATCTTTTCATCTATTCATAAATTTGTCTCTCCATTCATGTCTCCGTGTGCATGAGTGTGGGACACTGTTAACTGCTCATCTGCATAGTTCATTCACTTCTTGTTGTTGTAATAAAATTAAGAGCTAACAAAATCCTTTGAAGGGAAGGCAGACTAAGAGGCATGTGTGTGGATGTGTGTGCGCCCTTGAAAGAGATTTGTGTGCCACCGCATTGGCTAAGTTGGAAATGGTCCAGTGAAAATTGAATTTGTGAGCAGAATGGAAGTGCAGGTGAGGAGAATGGATATGCTCCCAAAATGCATTGCTTCTGCCTCCAGAAGAAACAGCGTGTTTGCTGCATAAGAGCAAAAAGTGTATATTCGGGAGAACTCGTTTTATTAGGTGAGAGCAGAAATGTGTGTGGGTCATAAGCAAATAACAGTGTGTAAGACAGTGCACTTAGTCTATTCTCTCCATCTTTAACTTTCATCACTGTGATAATGGAGCTGAAGGTTCGGTAAGAAACGCTTGAGTGGTATTTAAATAGAAATACTGTACATTCTTAGTATTAATGGGGTGGGTGGCATAGTGGTTAGGGTGCTGGGCTCATGATTGGGAGGTTGTGAGTTCAAATCCCAGTTACACCCCCACTGTGGTGACACCCCTGGGCAACGTCTCAACCACAAGTGTAAGAACTCTCTCCGTGGAAGCTCTTAGATAAACCTGCACGACCTGGATTCCTGCATCTCAACGTCAAGGAGTACTCCGGGAGCAACAGACAACGAACCACACGAGTGAAATCAGTCTGGTTTATTCATCGGAAGCTCTTCGAACACATGCAGTGTCCGCTTATTTATACAGAGGGATGTGCGTGCAAAGCAGTAATTGCGTGTTCACAAAGCATTAACATATATGTTTGTGCACTGCGGCACTTAACACTTGGGGATGTGCATGCAAAGTAGTAATTGCGTGTTCACAAAGCATTTCCATATATATGTTTGTGCCCTGCGGCGCTTAACACTTGGCTAATTCCATTTCAAAGCAATTCCTCATTGTTACATTATTACTTTCCGAATCCCACACCCGAACCGAAACACGACACAGGAACACCCACCCAAGAGTTTCATGTGCCTAGCGCACATGTCACAATTACAAGTAGAACAGGAAGCTTTAGATACACAGAAGTTACAATACACACATAGTTGCATCTCATTTATCCGATCAATTTATTCCTTCAACAAGTGTGCCTCTGTTCACCCAGCAGTATAAATGGGTACCAGTAAAAATATACTGGGAAGGTAACCTGCGATGGACTAGCGTCCCATCCAGGGGGAGTTGAACTCCTGGTCGCTTCACACTACGGAATCCAGGGATAAGCACCGGTCCGATGAGCCATGAGGCTCGGGTGTAAAAAGGAAAAGGACATTATTAGTACAACAAAGTTTTTTTTATCTGCTTCATGTAAGTATAAATGCTTCACAGTTTCACTTCTTAAATGTTATTTCACTCCGGACATAGTTTTTTCTTTCTTTCTTACAATCACTCTTTGCAACTGTGAGAAACAAAAAAGCAGAACTCAAAGCATGTCGAATCTTGAGGCACGGAGAATAGAATTCTTGAATAAGTGAATCCTCACTGTGACGCTTTTGATTGCTGTAGAGATCCTTCATGAATTATTGGAAGATACTATAACAGCAAAGGTAGCTCAATCTGGAATGGGGTGTTCAACAAGCACATCTGGATCATTCCATGCCAAGTCAACCAGGTGTCCCAGTTCACCCTTTCCGAATTAAAAAAAAAAAAAAAAAACATAGATGTAGTACGTACTGAGGTGATTTTGTGCAGTTTCTGGTGAGATATGTCCATTTATATTTTACAATAAGTTTTTCATTTTTTGTAAAATGTGTTCTTGGCCCTCCCAGTGCAGCGAACTGGGTTATCAAAGGCCGGATATGTCTCTCACTGCCTATGGTGAGAAGTTCATGTAAAAGAACCATTGCTGACTTACGACAAGCATAGCTGCATAGCCATCAGCGTGTTTCTGCCCTACGATGGCCTGTTGAGCTGTCCAGGGTGTACTCTGCCCTCGCCTAGAATTGGCTGGGATGGGCGCCAGCCTCCCTGTGACCTGAATTAGGATTAAGTGGTTGCAAGGTTACAATAAAATGAATGAATGAATGAATGTGATGTCTGTAGAGTGAACAGCATTACAATAGCTACAATGAGTCATCAAAATAATATTGTTTTTTATTTTTTAATTTCCACACTACAATTTCTATCAAATTTAAAATTTCAAATTGCAAAAAAAAGGTAACAATTGATGACAGCTTTAATTTTGTTTTTACCACTGGTTTATTTATATATATATATATATATGAGCCCGGCCAGGTCCAGCCCATAAAGGAAACATGGGTCTGCCCTCCTATGGACCCACCACCTGTGGGAGCTGTCCAGGGTGTACCCAGAGTCAGCTGGGATGGGCGCCAGCCTACCCGTCAACCTAATTAGGATTAAGCGGTTCAGAAAATGAATAAATAAATACAGTATATGATTTTCGGTTCGATTAACCAACATTCTTGACCACTTTAAAAATAGAACTAATCTAATAATAGGCATGAAATCGGCTACCAATATTCTTTACCTGTATAAGAATCAGTGGCAAAAACTATCATCAATGTAGTGGGAAAATTGGTAATTGGTAAAAACCGCCAACCTTCAGATCAATGATCCAGCACCTTTACCACCAGGTCAGCACTGCCCATTGTAGCTTTACAACCAACCAACCAACTGTAGAAAAAATTGTGCGAGGCATTTAAAGCCTGTATTAACAATAGTATGCGTATACACTTTGCAAAAAAGAAAGGAAAAAAAAAGAAAAAAATTTACTCTAAAGCATAAACATATCTCAGTATTGTACAGAATAACCTAAAATGTGGTACATGTTCATTGCTCAGTTAGTATTAAATCTTTAAAAATGTATTTTTGAGAAGGTGACCTGGAAAAGTTGGTTCATTCTGGTTTACTTGGAATTATTGGAGTGTCCCATATGGTTGGTTGTCATGGTTATATGCGTCCCAAGCTCTGGAAGCTTGGTATATATATTATTCATTAATTTGGG
>CM045733.1:62897500-62907500 GCA_024760905.1 Plotosus lineatus | reverse complement strand
ATAATACACATCATATTTTCAAATATTTATATCAAAAACTAATTAAAGTAATCGTCATCATTTTAAAATCATTCATAAATTATTTTCCGGTTAAATGATTTATACTTTAAATGCATGAAATAGATTTTGTCAGTTTTTTAAAATTATTTAATGAGAAAGATATACAGGTGGAATGGGGATATAGCGGGTTGCATTGAAGCCTTATAGCGCCTGGTCCTCAGATTCATCCTGAGCTGAGCTTGGTTTACTATCTGTGGAGAATTTCTAATACTCTCACCTGCCCAGCTGGATTTCTTTTGGGGTCTCCTGTTTCCTCCCTTTTCTTAAACACTCGGTGGTAGATTGGATATGCTGAGTTTCCCTTATATGTCAATACGTGTGTGTGTGTGTGTGTGTGTGTGCAGGAAGCTCTATAGTAGACTGACATATTATCCATGTTGTATTCTGTCCTCATATCCAGTGTTCCTTGAATAGATTGTTCACTCACCCTGATCAAGACGAGGCTGATTTTTTGTTTTTAATCAAAAAAAATTTTGAATTGATTTTGTCTTTTTAACTCAAAAATACAAGTGACAAAATGAAAGAATAAGCATAATATCTATCTTAATTTAATTTATTCTGCACTAGAGTCTTACTAAAAATTGATTTTTTTTTTTTTTTTTTGCAATCCATTGTTACTTTACCACGAGTGAACAATTCGTGCAATGCAGCTGTCAGAAACATATAAACAAATGCGTTATGCGTTTCAGCTGTGAAGATAAAAACACATTCAGGAAATGCAGAAGTGAGATTCGGTTTACTTGCACAGAAAGTCATTCTCGTCATATTAAACTGGCAGGATTTAAATGCCATTTCACATCTCATAAGCGATAAGCGTTTGGAGTCTGATCTACTTCAGCAGTAAAAAGTAAATAGGGACATTCCTGGCATTTTTTGAGAGAACCTTGACTTCCAAGTAATTGGGGGCTTTAAAAGTTTTAGGGCATTCGAAAATTTTTGTGCCACCACAAGACCCTGATTGCCTCAGCTGAACTTTTATGAACCCTTTTGTAACCCTCACTGCCCGTAATAATATCTAACAATATGTGATTGCAGGAGCAGAAAGCAGACTCAATGAACAGCTGGCCGTAATCACAAAGAGGCTGTAGTTCTATCATAGGAACAAAATCATATGAAGTCCGTCTCTATATTCTCATGTCAGATTTGGGGATTTTAAGTTGAGAAGCAATTCCTGATAATGACAGACAGCTGTGGGCAGACAATAGGTTGCTAGGCGACTACATTTCGAACAAGTAGGTATGTAAGACCAGTGTGAATGAGTGGAAAGGGAATGAAATGTAGAGACATATAGGCACAGGAGCACAGAGTACATTCAGACCCAGTCTATTAACTAGAGTAGGAAAAACTTTACAATAATCTCTGGTTCTTATGAAGATTAAAAAAATCAGAGATGCAATGCAGTCTATCTTGAGCAATACTACTAAACTATACGTTTATTCATGTCCTGCAAGTTGGTAAATAATTTTCCAACCTTTCGGATCGCAAACATGGCACATGACAAAGTCAGAGAGGCTAGATTGACATGGTTTGGACATGTTCAGAGGAGAGATAGTGAGTATATTGGTAGTAGGATGCCGAAGTTGGAACTACCAGGCAGAAGGCCTAGAGGAAGACCAAAGAGAAGATTTATGGATGTGGTGAAGGAGGACATGAAGGTAGTTGGAGTAAGAGTAGAAGATGCAGAGGATAGGCTGAGATGGAGGCAGATCATTTGCTGTGGCGTCCCCTGAAGGGAAAAGCTGAAAGGAGAAGAAGAAGAAGAAGATACAATGTGTGGTGGCATTATATGCATGATATTCATGCCTGCTCTTATCTATTATCAATGTTGATAATAATTTCATTCATATTTCATACAAAATTGGTGTACTTTTATAATTTTTAAAGGGTTTATGGGGTCGTCTTTGGAGCCTTGGAACGAATCATGCGTTTTACGAAAACCTCAGGTTATGAAAAAGGCACTGGAACGGATTAATTTCGTAAGTAGAGGGCCGACTGTAGATCCAAGAGAGACTCTCAGACACTCTCATCTTGTTCAAGAGGTTGGACTTCTTCTTCTTCTTTTCCTTTCGGCTGCTCCCTTCAGGGGTCGCCACAGCAAATCATCCGCCTCCATCTCACCCTGTCCTCTGCATCTTCTTTTCTGACTCCAACGACCTTCATGTCTTCCTTCACCACATCCATAAATCTCTTCTTTGGTCTTCCTCGAGGCCTTCTGCCCGGTAGTTCCAACCTCAGCATCCTACTGCCAATATACTCACTATCCCTCCTCTGTACATGTCCAAACCATCTCAATATAGCCTCGCTGACTTTGTCTCCAAAACATCTTACATGGGCTGTCCCTCTGATATACTCATTTCTGGACGGTTGGACGATATCTGTAATTTTACTTAAACATCTGTCATTCACAGTGTTCTCCAGGATCGCATAATACTGCAACACGATAGAATAGTAGTGTTAATGCTGTGGGGAAAAGTATTGATAAGGGAATCGATTGTAGGGAGCCTGAGAACCAGTCCAAATCGCAACCACTGTATTGCCAGGGGTTTTTGGAAATCAGTAACAGAGCCCAAGGTAATTTGAGTTACGTCCCTTGAGGAGTGCATAGCAAGTGATATCAGATCCAGGATACTTTGGCCTTGGCACGAGCAAAGCATCAGCCAGCATGCTAATGGATATCAGATCTCACCTCAGTCCACAAGCATTTTACCTTCATCGATTTATGTGTTCTTCTTTTGCCCAGTTGTCCCAAAGCAGGTGTGCATCACGTTTGCCAGGAACTTTAGATTGTTGTCCGTGTGGAAATATTTTAAATTTTGCAATCAGTTATGACAGTGAATGGGGGTGAAGAGCCCTCTAACTACTGTCTCACTAATGTGACTCCTAACAGCTAGCAGTTCCCAAAGTTATTATTGTGCTTTATGAGGAAGACCATTTCGGAAAAGAAGGCAACATATTGTCATTTGGACGTCTCCCCAAAGTGCTTGGATAAGAAAGAGCCTTCTCCAACCCCACCCCACCTGCAACTGACTTGATGGGAGCTGGATAGTACAGGATGAGTGACATGGTAAAAGCAGTCTTGAGCTGGCTGAATGTTTCCTTGGTGGCGGTTTTCCAAGGAAGCATTCATGGGCAGTTTTTCAGGCGAGCTGAGTAGAGTTACAATGAAGTTAAAGCCTTGAATCAAGTGGAGGGTAAAAATTTCTAAACCCTAGGAAGCCTTGTAAGTTCTTAATCATCCAAGGAATTGGCCAGCTGGTTATAGCTTTCATCTTCATGTCATACATAATTATGCCCTCTGGCAAAATTATGTACCACATAAGAAGCAGTGGGAACTCAAACTTTTTTGCTTTGTCATATAACTGGTTGTCTAACAGGCGAGCGTGTGCCCTCTTGACATGATTTACATGACTTTCAATGGATTGGGAGTCAGGAAGAACTTTGTCAATCTATGCAATGGCGTATTTTCCCAACATGTCCCTCAACACATCTTTTTTTAAACTTTGGAGTATGCATGGGGCTCACGATAGTCCATAATGTTTACGTTAATGAGACTTCCTTTCGGCTTTTTTCCCTTTATCAGGGGTCGCCACAGTGAATGATTCACACGTTTGATTTGGCATAGGTTTTTATGTTGGATGCCCTTCCTGACACAACCCTTTAGCGAGGGACAGAAACACGCTAACGGATTTGCAGCTACTCTTTTTTTACGAAAGTCAACAACGGTTCTTTTACATGCCTCTCACCACAGACAGCGAGAGACATGGTCGGCCTTTGATAACCCAATTAGCTGCACTGGGGGGACAGTGACAACCTTGGGGAGAGTGGGACTCAAACCCCCGACCTTAGGATCAGCGATCCAGCGCCCTATACCACTAGACCACCACTGCCCTTACAAGTACATGTAGATGTTACTAAAATCTTGCTCAGTCCTTGAGTCTGCACACAGCTGCAGTCCAGTCCCCATTTCACAACATAGAAGAGCCCTGACAAGGCGAGAGAAGTAGTTTAGATATAAAACTAATATTCTTTCTTTCTTTCTTTAAGATGACATTTTCTTTTCATCTCTGTGACAAAATTTGCACAACCTGTCATATTTATCAATGTTCAGATTTTGTGCAAAATTTGCCCAACAGTCACGTTAACCTTCAAGCAACCAAGTGGGGTCATATATGACCCTGGGCATACAGGTCCATCCCAAAAAATTAGCATATTGTGATAAATTCATTATTTTCTGTAATGTACTGATAAAAATTATACTTTCATATATTTTAGATTCATTGCACACCAACTGAAATATTTCAGGTGTTTTATTGTTTTAATGCTGATGATTTTGGCATACAGCTCATGAAAACCCAAAATTCCTAGCTCAAAAAATTAGCATATCATGTTCAGGTAGTCTAAATGAGCTATTAACCTAATCATCTGAATCAACCAATTAACTCTAAACACCTGCAAAAGATTCCTGAGGCTTTTAAAAACTCCCAGCCTGGTTCATTACTCAAAACCGCAATCATGGGTAAGACTGCCGACCTGACTGCGGTCCAGAAGGCCATCATTGACACCCTCAAGCAAGAGGGTAAGACACAGAAAGAAATCTCTGAGCGAATAGGCTGTTCCCAGAGTGCTCTATCGAGGCACCTCAGTGGGACGTCTGTGGGAAGGAAAAAGTGAAGGGCCGATTCCAGACCTTGGGGGACCTGTGGAAGCAGTGGACTGAGTCTGGAGTAGAAACATCCAGAGCCACCGTGCACAGGCGTGTGCAGGAAATGGGCTACAGGTGCCGCATTCTCCAGGTCAAGCCACTTTTTTGAACCAGAAACAGCGGCAGAAGCGCCTGACCTGGGCTACAGAGAAGCAGCACTGGACTGTTGCTCAGTGGTCCAAAGTACTTTTTCGGATGAAAGCAAATTTTGCATGTCATTCGGAAATCAAGATGCCAGAGTCTGGAGGAAGACTGGGGAGAAGGAAATGCCAAAATGCCTGAAGTCCAGTGTCAAGTACCCACAGTCAGTGATGGTCTGGGGTGCCATGTCAGCTGCTGGTGTTGGTCCACTGTGTTTTATCAAGGGCGGGGTCAATGCAGCTAGCTATCAGGAGATTTTGGAGCATTTCATGCTTCCATCTGCTGAAAAGCTTTATGGAGATGAAGATTTCATTTTTCAGCACGACCTGGCCCCTGCTCACAGTGCCAAAACCACTGCTAAATGGTTTACTGACCATGGTATTACTGTGCTCAATTGGCCTGCCAACTCTCCTGACCTGAAGCCCATAGAGAATCTGTGGGACATTGTGAAGAGAAAGTTGAGAGACACCAGACCCAACACTGTGGATGAGCTTAAGGCCGCTATCGAAGCATCCTGGGCCTCCATAACACCTCAGCAGTGCCACAGGCTGATTGCCTCCATGCCACGCGGCACTGAAGCAGTCATTTCTGCAAAAGGATTCCCGACCAAGTATTGAGTGCATAACTGAACATAATTATTTGAAGGTTGACTTTTTTGTATTAAAAACACTTTTTTATTGGTCGGATGAAATATGCTATTTTTTTTGAGATAGGGATTTTTGGTTTTTCTTTTCTTTTTTGCCAAAATTATCAATATTAAAACAATAAAAGGCTTGAACTACTTCAGTTGAGTGTAATGAATCTAAAATATATGAAAGTCTAATGTTTATCAGTACATTACAGAAAATAATGAACTTTATCACAATATGCTAATTTTTTGAGACGGACCTGTATATTCGGGTGGGTGGCACGGTGGTGTTGTGGTTAGCATGTCCGCCTCACAGCAAGAAGTCCGTGGTTCGACTCCAGGCCTGGGTGTTTCTGTGCAGAGTTTACATGTTCTCCCTGTGCTCGTGTGGGTTTCCTCTGGGTACTCCAGTTTCCTCCCACAGTCCAAGAACATGCACAGTCGGCTAATTGGCTGTTCTAAATTGCCCGTAGGTTTGCATCCTGCAGAAAGCAATGGCAAACCACTGTACTATCCTTGCCAAGAAAACCTCCATGAAGATGATAATCAAGGTGTTACCCTCATGGCAGGTCATCAAGAGTCATCCTATGACTCGGAAGGTACCAGACCAGACCATATATTCGGGCACCATTTTTCTAATTTTAATCCGGAAAAAAGTTTCCTCCCAAGAATTTTGGGCAGTGGTGGCCGAGTGGTATAGGGCACAGGATTGCTGATCCTAAGGTTGGGGGTTCGAGTCCCACTCTACACAAGGTTGTCACTGTCATCCCCAGTGCAGCTAACGGAGTTATAAAAGGCCGGCCATGTCTCTCACCGTCTATGGGGTGAGCTTCATCTAAAAGAATCATTGCTGACTTTCGACAAGAGTAGCTGCAAAGCCGTCAGCATGTTTCCACCCTGCAATGGCCTGGCGAGCTATCCAGGGTGTACTCTGCGCTCACCCGGATTCGGCTGAAATGGGTGCCAGCCTCCCAGCAACCCTAATTAGGATTAAGTGTTTACAGAAAATGATGAACTGAACCAAGAATTTTTCAATCTATTTGTCCTGCATTTGTTGATATAATTTTGTAAGGATCGGCCAATCCGTGTAGCGAGTATAATCCAAACTTGTGCGGGGTCACTTATGACCCCTGGATGATCGATGAGATTTTTGACATTATAGCTTCATCATATGCTTCATTTGGACAGTTACATATTCCAGATAGTTCAACCATATAATTATGATTTCTATTACCATATTTAAATGATCCTACCACATCGCAATACATATTTTATGCAAATTAACTTTACTTTTTATGATTTGTTTTTATTTTGGACGCAAAGGAAAAAAATGCAAATAAATAAATGGTAACATGCATATTACAAGATGTAACAGACAAGGGTTGTATAAATACAGTAAATGTAATATTGTTCTATCATTGTGTGTTTTTGCTGTTTTTTTGTAAAAATATATCAAATACCATACCTTATTACATAATTATTACATAAGATGATGGATAAATATATTAGAGAGTGAAATAAATATGAAGAACCCTAAAACAAACATTTATATAGAAATATTCCTCTATAAATTCAACTGGGTCACAAATGACCGCACTCGGTCATATCAGTCGCCGGAATAGCTTGGTCGCTTGAGGGTTAACAATGAACGACATTTTGACAATCATCCTGATACTGAGTCATTGGTCATTTCAAATTAATTTTTAAATTTAATAAAAAAATCATGTCAGTTCTTGAGGAGCATAGGTGTCCACAACTTTTATCATTCTCTTGACCTTTACAAAGCAAAACTCATTTACAAGCTCATTTGTCCAACCAATTAGTCCTATTATGGTTTCAGGAAGATAGAGCCCATCTAAGCACACCCTGAACACCCTGCCTGACCATTACAGGGTCATCACACACAACCATTCACACTCAGACTCACACATAGGGGCAATTTGAAATAACCAGTTTGCTTAATGTATGTGTCTTTTGACTGTGGGATGAAACCAGAGCGTCTGGAGGAAACTGACACAAGCACAGGGGAGCACATGCAAACTCCACACAGACATGCCCAAGCCCGGGACTTCAACCCAGAACATTGTTGCTGTGAGGAGGATGTGCTGACCACTACATCACTATACAGCTTTGCTCCATCCTTTGTGTAAGCCGAAGCCTAATGGTTAGAGAAATGGCTTTGGGATTGAAAGGTCATTGGTTTGATTCCTGCACCAGCACACAGTGTGGCAGTGTGGGAGTCAGCTGCATCGTCCCTTCTTCCACATAAATGGCTGAAGTGCCCTTTAGCAAGGCACCTAACCCCCAACTGCTCTCTGAGTGACTCCAAAGTGTGTGTGGCAGCCCACTGATCGTGCGTGTGAAAGTGTGTGTGTGTGTGTGTGTGTGTGTGTGTGTGTGTGTGTGTGTGCTCACTTTGAATGGATTAAATGCAGAGGAAATAATTTCCCTTAGAGGATTAATGCGCTATATATATATATATATATATATATATATATATATATATATATATATATATATATATATGTGTGTGTGTGTGTGTGTGTGTGTGTGTGTGTGTGTGTGTGTGTGTGTGCGTGCGCGTGTGTTGACCATGTCTTCTTAGCAGAGTTATAATCTTACAAATGTTTATGCAAGGTTAAAAGACTGACCAAAAAAATAAAGTTGCAATGAGCACACTCGAAAAACTCACAAAACAACAATAACTCTGTCCTTTACGCGTGTTAGAACTCTGTGACGAACAATGGGTCGAAGGCACATGAAAAGCATCAAAGGTATTATGGAGATACAGCTCCCTCCTAGCCAATGGGAGGCCAGCGGGGCGGGGTGTTGGGAGAGAGCCAGTGGGAGAGCAACTCATGCATTGTTTAAATTTTTGAGATGACGTGTTTCGTAACGCGATTATTTTTTTCATATCCAGAGACGGAAATTTTCGGTAAATACGTTTCGTAATGGATTTTACTATTTTACTATTTAATGAATTTTCGTAATTTGGATTTTTCATTTGTTGGGTCTTTCGTAAGGTGAGGTACCACTGTGTGTGTGTGTGTGTGTGTATATATATATATATATATATATATATATATATATATATATATATATATATATATATATATATATTATATATATATATCACAGTCTTCTTTTCTTTCGGCTTTTTCCCGTTTTCGAGAGTCGCCACAGCGAAACATGTGATTCGCACATTTGATTTGGCAGATGTTTTTACGTCGGATGCCCTTCCTGTCACAACCCTTTTAGCGAGGACAACTTTGCAGCTACTCTTTACGAAAGTCAGCAATGGTTCTTTTACATGCGTCTCACCATAGACAGTGAGCGACATGGCCCACCTTTGATGACCCAGTTAGCTGCACTGGGGGGACAGTGATAACCTTATGGGGACTCGAACCCCCAACCTTTGGATCAGCGATCCTGTGCCCTATCCACTAGACCACCACTGTCGCATAATTTGAAACACCTGACGCATGGGAGTTTTATCATGGATGATTAAACATTGAGATATATCCTACAGATAGGCATTTTACGACACAAGAGCATTCGTCTGTAGACTCAGTAGAAGGAGCTCATAGCTCGTTTTTTTTTTTTTGGACAGATTTTCTACATGCTGAGATCTGCCTTAGACCTGTCACTCTGAATAGGTGTGCCTAATTTATTTTTATGTAAATGTTTTCCCCTCCACAGTGCATTCATTCAACGTGAACCCAGCCACTAATCTAAGTTCTTGGAAATTACATAACCTACCATATTCATTTCAGGCGCTATTCAAACTACGAGCCTCTAATGGATAAACATACTCCGAAGAACAAAGGAAGAAAATCGGATAAAACTTTAAAGCCTTTTAATGTTAATTTATGAAAAGAGGAAATAAATTTTAAGCAGTAGAGTAATAACCAATTTACTGAAGCAAAAGCACTGCAAAGAAGAATATAGAATTAACGACTTTCTTCTTTAGAGTGTCTTTTAAAGATCACTAATAATGTCACACAAAAATATACAAAAATCTGACTGTCGTGAACACTTTTATTTATTCACTTCCAAAAAAAATCTAGACTGTTGGTATTTTGCTTTGGACAACCCACCAGTCTTAAACGACTCTGACTTTCTAACACACAGTTCAGGATGTGTCCCGCCTTCACCTGGAGCTTGCTGGGATAGGCTTCAGCTTTCCATGACCATTCATTCATTCATTTTCTGCAACCGCTTAATCCCAATTAGGGTTGCAGGGAGGCTGGCACCCATCTCAGCCGAGTCCACCCTGGACAGCTCGCCAGACCATCGCAGGGCGGAAACACACTGACGGCTATGCGGCTACTCTTGTCGAAAGTCATCAATGGTTCCTGTACATGAACCTCACACCATAGACAGTGAGAGACATGGCCGGCCTTTGATAACCCAGTTAGTGCACTGGGGGGTGGGGGTGGGGGGTGGGGGGTGGGGTCAGCAGTGACAAC